>CAVLGL010000115.1:37127774-37497774 GCA_963668995.1 Parnassius mnemosyne
GGAAACAAGGCATTCCATCTTAGTCCTCATGGGTGACAACGCATCTACATTTTGATTCGTAATCGAAGATAGATGTAGATGTCTATGGGCCATAGCAACCACTTACCATCAGGTGGACTGTGTGCTCGTTTGTCACCCATATCCTATAAAAAAAAGGTAAAAGACATACGTCTTACTGATAATCTGGCTATCTATTGCGGAGTTGGAAACTTTTGTTTCAGAGAGAATATGGGATTTGTAACAGCAAACACCTGACTGCCGAGCTTCTGCAGGTTAAGCAAGCACAGTGAATGATGATGGATTCACAATCTAGCCACAGGTGATCATGTGTATGCTGTACTACCATATTATGTACTACAGAGAAGATTGGTTACATCTTGAAGTGAGCTTCCATTAGAACATTTTACAAGCTGCTGAAGAAGATTAGTCAGTTTTTATTATCTGTCAAGTGTAATATCCCTCTAGAAGACAGAGAAGTGTATAAGCCTTATTGTGAATGTGGTAGGGCAAATAAAAAGATGTATTATAACCTGCATAAAGAACATACAACTTATGTAAAACATCAATGTTCCAGGAAGTCTGCAGTCTGTGATCATTTCGTAAATGGCTACCACCATTACATAAGAATTAATAAATCATAAATTCTCACGAAGGAACATTGATTCCTATCAAAGATGATATGGGAGGCTGCTTAAATAAAAATCATCCTAATTTTAACATATAATGCACCTGGGTAATACTGTCTGCTTAATATTATGTAACTAATGAAATTAAATCCAAAGCCCAGCATATCACTGCAAGACTGAAGATAGATACAGTAAGCTCATTTGGTGTAGATCAGATTAAAATTAATAATAAGTGCTTAAAGTACTCTTGATTAACCATGACATTGGGAAGTCAAGCATTTAATATCAAGCACACAATGGGTGCTGCAAAGCAATCAAAAAGTCTGGAGTTAAACACACAAATAAATTTAAATGTGACAAAATCCTTTAAAGTAGTTTTATTCCACATATTCAAATATGTTATAATCATTTTTAATAGTATTTAAAAATGTGAGTTTAAATTTAAGGCACTGTGTACTTACAGGATACTCGAATAGCCTAAATATATCTAAGACTTCCTTTTCATTTAGTTTTGACATTGAAGTAGTATTGTCTAAAATATTTTGCCAATCTTTTTGAAATTGACAAGCATTTTGATGCATTTTCTCTATGTAATCTTTTATTGTTGCTTCTATTTTGGCTCTTTTTACTAGTCTTTCTAAAATATTCCAGTCTCCATGAATGTCACATTTAGGACAAACAAAATAGCCTGGAATCAAAAGACAATTTACTGAGAACATATACTATGATATTCCACTTCCTACTCTCAATAAATTTTATGACCCCATAAAAATGTAGTAGGTATTAATACTACTACGATAGATCTCCAAATTTTGATTTATTAATTAATGATCACCTAGTCATCAAAAAAAACTGCTCAACTGGTGACTAAAGTTAAAGTACAAGTGTTTATCCAAATCACAAAAATAATAAATAAAAAGTTAAAGTACATTTGGTATTCTTTAATGTCAGTGACAAAAAATATTAATTTTCACCAAATAGAGAAAATAAAACCAATTTAATTTTGTCAAGAAAGAGTCGCTATGTAGTATAAATATCTGGACCGCACCTGCTATATATATCTAAACCATAAAAAAATGAAGCATTGAACACTGAAAAATATGTAATGGGGAGATGTTTTTCATGGATGTACACACACCACAAAATAATTAAGTACTATCTAAGAGTAAATGATGTCCATGAAATTACCTGTGAAAAATTTCATCTATTATATGTATGAGCGTGTGAATCGACGACGACTTCTGTATGTAGTTATGTTATAACAATAAGTTTCACCAGCAATATATGTAAGCAACATTAAAGAACAAGTAGTGTATGTTTATAAAACTTTCAACAAACTGATAAAAGATTAAGTGAACTCTTTGAGTAATATAATATTGTATTAACTAAGTACGTTTTAAATAACTGCTTACTTTCGAGGATATGCTTTACAGTTTACAAATTATACTAACCGGTTCGTTTGTTAACATAGACCTTACTGTCACCGTTTTTTTCATCTCCAGAACATATTGCACATTTTGTTATAAAAGACGTATAGCCATCCTGAACAGCAAATCCCTTTTGTCTTAACAATTTGCGAATATCAGTAACTGTTATTTTAGGAATGTCGTTTAAACCCACACTATGTATTTCATGTTTGATGAAATTACAAAAACATAGTTTTACATGTGCTTTCAAAATGAAAAAACGATATGCTTTTACAGATTGTAACATAATTATTTCATAGGTATATGATATTAAATTAAAACAATAATAAAAACATAACCTTATAGTTTGTTGTTTTCAGTGTTTTTTTTATCAAAGGTAGTCTTGGGCAAAAAATATCTATATATCAAAACATCGATACTTTTTAATCGCGATATATCGATATTTATTTTAGAGTATCGAATTCGTATCAATTTCGATATATATTTTAAAATGTTGTATTAATGACAAAACATGTAATAACAAAAGGATGTAAGAAAGTATTCATAATGATTGCTTGTCGTTTTTTTTTTCGTCTTCCAACTAGAGATGAGCGTATATACTAGAACAGATCTAGGCACTAGCTATTAAACGAGACTAGGTTGCACTTGTTCCAACCTTTAAAATACTTGATTCACCTAGTCTCACTGTGCCTACCAGCATGGCGGCCCGCTCGAATCGAAGAAGTAGAAGTACCGGCGTGGCAAAGCGAGATAGCATTTTGTTGCCGTAGTTACTAGTCAGATTTGCCACTCACTCGTGTTTGCCTAAATCATTCGTGTGTCAGTCATTTGAATTTGAACTATATTTCAATGTGTATAAAAGTAACACGACGCGCACTCGTTATGCAAGAATATATTCTGTCCTTTTTAACTAAACTATTCCGCAATCTTTCTATCTTTACCTGTCAATACTCGAGATTAGGCGGGACTAGTCCCGGGGACTTCAACCAAATACTAGGCAGATTTTATACACTAGGTGCTTGTAAATACTCGATACGAGTGGAGATCATATGATGCAGTCGAGTGTCCAGTACGAGCTCATGCGAATGTGATTAACCGTATTGAATTATACCTACTCGACTTATTTAGCGATAGGTTTTCGTAACGAAGTTTTATTATGTGGTTAAATAACTTTAGATTTATTTGTTATTTAGACATTAAAGTGTTTATTGTTTAAAAAAAATTGCAGCAGTGTCGTTTGGGATTATTTTACGGACAAAGGCTAACAAATGGCTGAGTGTAAGATTTGTAAAATATAATTTAGTTTTAAAAACTCTTAAGACTGATTTTTTGCGCGTATATAAACAGCAATGATTGTAGATAGGCAATTTAAAAAAAAGAAACAAAAATAATGAAAAAGTAAACGAAAAAAAAGACAAAAATCGGATTAATCTTAAATAAAAATGAATAATAACACGCCAACAATCTAGAATATTGATAAATCTTAACCTTGACAGTCCTAAGCCTGTGTAAAGTATGAATGGATGATTTACTTATCTTCACGCACAATCCCTGACGGGGTAGCCAGAGAGAACAGATCGCCAAGTGTCACGATCCTTACATATCTCTTTCGCTTCTTTCAGATTCATTATCTTCTTCATACATGCACGTCTAGGTATCCGAGTACTCTTGACCCTACCCTCTTCGAGCAATTTGCTCACATGGTCTTCGAAAGTTAGTCTCGGTCTACCTCGACACCTTTTAATATTAACTTTCGCGCTATATATTTTCTTCACCATTCGGTCTTCACTCATTCGCTCAACGTGCCCAAACCACCGAAGCACGCCCTTATCAATTTTTGTGATAAGGTCATCTTTCAAACCTGCCATATTGCGAATCTCTTCGTTTCGCTTTCGGTCGGCCATAGTAACGCCGCACATTTTACGAAGAGATCGCATCTCCACTGCATTCAACTTACTTTTATGCTTCTTCTGGCATACCCAGGTTTCGCTGCCATATAACAAAGTCGGTACCAACACTGCGTTATGTATTGCAAGGCGTGCACTCTTCGCTACGCCTTGCCTTTTGACTAACGCAGTCAGGGCACCATTGACTTTGTTCCCGGCAGCGACACGCCTGTCCACATCTAAATCACATCTTCCATCCCGGCTAAAAGCACTCCCCAAGTATACAATTTCATTTACCTGTTCTAGACATTCCTGATTTACCCATATTTCACACTTCGTTCTCTCTTCGTCCCTTTCAAATACCAGAACCTTAGTTTTATTAGCATTCAAACGGAGACCTTTAATTTCACATTCCTCTTTCATACACGTGACTAATGCCTGCAGTTCTACCTCTGATGGTGCAATAAGCACTGCATCATCAGCATACAGCAGACAGTTTACTTTTATGTCACCCAATTTCACACCCAAACAGCTATCTTTCAGCTTTTGTAAACAGCTGTCGAGATACAGTATGAACAGCCAGGAAGACATGACACAACCCTGTTTTACGCCCGTTTGGACGCTAAACATGGGTGACAGGTCATGCCCTACCCGCACACAGGCTTTACAGTCACAGTAAAGAGACTGCACAGCCCTTAGCAATCGGCCATCCACACCATACCCCGGCAACAGTTCCCACATTTTCTTCCTTACAACCTTATCAAATGCTTTCTCAAGATCCACAAAAGCACAGAAAATCTTCTGGTTAACAGCCAGAAGCTTTTCCGTGATCATACGGAGAGAAAACATTTGATCCGTGCATCCTCTTCCAGGTCTAAATCCGCATTGTGCCTCCCATAGAAATCTTTCCGATTTCTCTTGCATTCTACGTGTCAAAACCTTCGAGTAAACTTTACTTGCTAAACTGGTCAAGCTGATCGCCCGATAGCACCCGCAGTCAAAATGTGAACCTTTACCTTTATATAAAGGCACAATGACTGCGGATCGCCAATGAATGGATGATTGATTAGTATTATACGTAAAGACTAAGCATACTTAAAAGTGTAAGCTATTGCAACCATACCAAACTATATGCATACTTCATGGACTAAGAGGAACAGGTATTTGGAACGAGTATTTGTACGGAATTGGACTAAATGCACCTAGTACATAATTTACCTAGTACGACTCATCTCTACGTCCAACCGGCAGTAATATAATATTTTGGACCATATCTTTACATCATGCAAATGATGACGATATATCGATATTTATCATGAGTTGCAAATCGATACTGTTTAAAAATATCGATTCAATATATATCGATATATTTTTTCCCTTGCCTATCCCTATTTCAAATGATAATGTCAATTTGACATATTTAGTTGTTGTCGTTACGATTCCCCAAATAAGGGAGGCAACGGTCTTATACCATACAACCAGATATGATTTGTATTTTGTTCATGAAATTTCCCACAATATTCTGATGATGTAGCACATTGCGCAGATCTTAGGAGATATTGTCCACAGCTTAACCCACTAGATAGTTAATGACGATAATATCTCAAGGCCACGTAAACGGAAAAAAGCACCTAAGATTTACATTTCCATCGAAGCACTTGCCACATCGTTTTCAATAATAATGTTTCACATATGCAGAGAAAATAGTACCACTTTTACTTATCAAAATCCACTTTAAACCAATAAGTAAACTATTTGACAGAAGCTGTAATTTAATGGCGGTTAAAGTTGAACGCACATTTGTCCGCGTCGAATTTTAGAATTCGTTTTATGAAATCATATGAAACTTCTCACATTACACGCACACCGTATACGTCGAATTTTATAAAATGCGGTAGGTATCCGATTATTGAAGGACGCATGCTCATGACGTCATATAACGCGGCGCGTATGGCGAGTGCTGATACTCAGTGATGTCTAATGTTGCCAACTTAGTGGATTTTCCCCTAAAACAGGTGGTTTCGACTTACTTGATAATTTTTGTATTTTTATAACTTTTATTTAATTCGTAATTAATTATACATAATTTGAAAAAAATTTTTTTCAAAAATTATCTATATGAATACTTAGTGATAAATTATTTAAATACTGAACAAAAAGAAATTGATAGTTAATTTTAATTCAAAAATCCAATTTTACCTGATTACTTTATTATCAATAAAAGAAAACTTACCTCAAACATACAAGTCTTTTCTCTGGTTCAAAGGTCCTTCTAAATCTTCAGTTTTCCATACAAAGATATGGTTTTAGTATATGTAGCAATTCTTGAAATTTCTTGTGTTAAATATCTAAAAAATCGTTCATCATCATCTAACAAGTCTTTAAATAAAGTAAGTTAAGTATTCTCCATACAATTGCCGTTTTAAATTAATATTATGAATACAGAACCTTCTTTTTCTTCGTATTTTATTTCATATTTCATATTTCAATACAAAAGATATGCGTACGGCACGGACGGTGCGTACGTGCAAATGTGCGAAGTCATCAGTAAAACTCGGCTTATACGGCGAGTACGACTCGTGGGTGCGGACAAATGTGCGTTCAGCTTAAGTTTCCGCCAAAACTATTTATGTTTATAGAGCAACACGGGCCACCGGCAGACTGGGACTGGGAGTAGCCATAGCGTTTTCCCTCGATACAGTATTTTCTGTAATTTTTGGCGGGGGGAAATTTGCAGTCATACATAACAATTAAAACAATAAACTAACAATTTCACACACGACTGTATTCTGATTTGGTAACTTCCCTTCATTATTCAAGTAGAGACTGCTAAGCATGTAACACGTAGATTTTGACCTTGTAGGCGGGTGTTTATGTCGTTGGAACTGGAACCCGAAGTCATTAAGTATAGTGCTAAGGTCTTGTGTGTGTGACCAAAATGATTAATAACATATTTGTGTTATTATAAATTATCCTTTTTATATGATGAAGGATTAACCAGTTCAGTGCGGGTGGCACGCCAGGCGTGCTATCGATTACTTTTGTGTGTGGCGGATGACACGCGAGTCGCGTCTTTTCAAAAATTGCTTTTTTGGAAGATTTATCCAGAACAAAATATTCATTATTTTGCAAGTAGTTTATGCCTGCAGCTTCGTTTCTGGATATTTTGAAAATTTTAGGGGTTGACAACCTTTTTTAACATGCACATGGTACTATTTTTACTTTGTGGGTTTTAAATCATGTTGTGGAAAAATCGCTCACAAACTTAAGTTGTAAATAAATTTCTGACAAACAAGTCTCCTGTTAAAAGAAAACAATGCGTTTGTCTTATTGTTTACTTTTGCTTAAAATGGTTGAACTGCCGTCTTATTACTATCATATGGACGAATAGACCTACGAAGTACCATGTGCTCTTGTGATATGGTATAAGGTTTATTTTTGCTTGAAACAGTTCGAAACCGTTCATGCATAAAAAAAATCACTAATAAATAGTCTTTTGTCAATCCGCCGCCGTATAGCGCCGGCGTTTTTTTTTTCCTTTTGAAAACACTTGTTTTGCTATTCTTACTAATTAGACGTTTTTAGATCGACTTTACTTTTACATTTGTATAACATTAAATGATATTTAACATTTGTAAATATCAATGAATCATAAACCTTATTTTTTTTAAAATTAAGGTTCTTCATTGTTTGATATTTACAAATGTTATTATTAGATGAAAATTTAATTTAATAAAAACCAAGGTTTCCAGGGTGATTTAGCTGTACCTACTTATATAAATGATTTTTTTATAAAACAAAAAATAGTACAAAAGGTTTGTAATCTCTGCATAAAAAAAGTCACTTACTCTCAATTGCAAAGAAAACACGTAAAAAAACACGTATTTACCCACTAAAAACAAGTATCCTTCCGTTTGTAATTTATGTTTGATGTCAACTAAACTTAATTAGGTCTAAACAAGAGAAAAAAGCATATGGCTGATAGGACAATAGGCGTCTGTGGTGCTTGACAAGCCAGGCGTGTCATGAAATATTTAACGAATCGGTTAACTAAATAAGAGGTTGTTGCCAAATATTTATGCAATTAATCATTACCAGTAATGAAACAGCGTAACGTACAAGATATTTAGCATAGTGAGACAACAATTCGACCAAACCGTAATACATGCCGGTCACGTCACACGCAACATGATGCACGAAATTACAGCTTTACGACATAATATTCTTCTCCACTTCTTAGCAGAAAAACCACAATGGACATCACAATACAAAACGATTTGAACACAAACGGATTTGAATGACTTAACCGGAATGACTCCGTACGCCAGCTGCGCCAAACTACATACTCATCTAATAAGTGGGGATTTTGGTTTCTTTCCTCAACTCTAATCCTCGTTTTAGCCGATTTAAAAAACGGAGGTTCTTAATTAGACTGTGTTTTTTGTAGGTATGTTACGGCGATATCTTCGTCAATTGTGTTTTTATTATAAACCAGTTTCCATGATTCTCTTTATTAAATAAGTTATACTTCATATAAATATATTTATATACCTTTATAAATTTGGAGACGAAACATCAACTTATCTTCACGCACAATCCCTGACGGGGTAGCCAGAGAGAACAGATCGCCAAGTGTCACGATCCTTACATACCTCTTTCGCTTCTTTCAGATTAATTATCTTCTTCATACATGCACGTCTAGGTATCCGAGTACTCTTGACCCTACCCTCTTCGAGCAATTTGCTCACATGGTCTTCGAAATTTAGTCTCGGTCTACCTCGACACCTTTTAATATTAACTTTCGCGCTATATATTTTCTTCACCATTCGGTCTTCACTCATTCGCTCAACGTGCCCAAACCACCGAAGCACGCCCTTATCAATTTTTGTGATAAGGTCATCTTTCAAACCGCGAATCTCTTCGTTTCGCTTTCGGTCGGCTATGGTAACGCCGCACATTTTACGAAGAGATCGCATCTCCACTGCATTCAACTTGTTTTTATGCTTCTTCTGGCATACCCAGGTTTCGCTGCCATATAACAAAGTCGGTACCAACACTGCGTTATGTATTGCAAGGCGTGCACTCTTCACTACGCCTAGCCTTTTGACTAACGCAGTCAGGGCACCATTGACTTTATTCCCGGCAGCGACACGCCTGCCCACATCTAAATCACATCTTCCATCCCGGCTAAAAGCACTCCCCAAGTATACAATTTCATTTACCTGTTCTAGACATTCCTGATTTACCCATATTTCACACTTAGTTCTCTCTTCGTCCCTTTCAAATACCAGAACCTTAGTTTTATTAGCATTCAAACGGAGACCTTTAATTTCACATTCCTCTTTCATACACGTGACTAATGCCTGCAGTTCTGCCTCTGATGGTGCAATAAGCACTGCATCATCAGCATACAGCAGACAATTTACTTTTATGTCACCCAATTTCACGCCCAAACAACTATCTTTCAGATTCTATAAACAGCTGTCAAGATACAGTATGAACAGCCAGGAAGACATGACACAACCCTGTTTTACGCCCGTTTGGATGCTAAACATGGGTGACAGGTCATGCCCTACCCGCACACAGGCTTTACAGTCACAGTAAAGAGACTGCACAGCCCTTAGCAATCGACCATCCACACCATACCCCGGCAACAGTTCCCACATTTTCTTCCTTACAACCTTATCAAATGCTTTCTCAAGATCCACAAAAGCACAGAAAATCTTCTGGTTAGCAGCCAGAAGCTTTTCCGTGATCATGCGGAGAGAACACATTTGATCCGTGCATCCTCTTCCAGGTCTAAATCCGTATTGTGCCTCCCATAGAAATCTTTCCGATTTCTCTTGCATCCTACGTGTCAAAACCTTCGAGTAAACTTTACTTGCTAAACTGGTCAACCTGATCGCTCGATAGCACCCGCAGTCAAAATGTGAACCTTTACCTTTATATAAAGGCGCAATGACTGCGGATCGCCAATCATCCGGGACATCCCCCGTCCGCCAGCACAAATTGCACAGCAGATGAAAGCTGTCCCAGACGCGAGGCCCACCATACTTGACCATTTCAGCAGTAACTCTGTCTAGTCCCGCAGCCTTACCACATTTCAAACTTCGAATCGCACGTTCAATCTCTTTCATACTGATGACCTCAGTGTGATCGAGGTCCGGGTCTGGCGTACCAGTCACGGCGTCATCCCCGGATCCCTCACTAAGATCATCACACGCATACATTTCTCTATAAAATTCGCTCCATCGCTGCATGACGTCCGATTTTTCTGAGGACGTCATTAGTTCTCGAAAGCACTTTGTTTATTCTTAAGGCCGTCGCACCACTTCGGGTCCTTCCAACCTCTTTCCAGAAGAGTTTGGAGTTCTCCTTAAAGTTGTGCGACAACCTTTCGTCCGCTTCCATTCTACACCTTTCACGCACTTCCTCAATCAATGCTTTCGTGTGAACTTTCTGCAGCCTATATCTTTCTTTCATCTTCTCTCTCATATTCTTATCATTACTAGAGGCCAAGTAGTCTAACCATGCTTTCTTCTTCTTCTTTACAGCTTCTTTCACTTCATCATTCCACCATGCATCTCTTCTTTTACTACTGCCTCTTTTTATTGTTCCACGCACTTCTCCCGTTGCACTTACCATTCCATCCCTAAGGTTCTGCCATGTTCTTTCTACACATTCTTTTCTGCCATCGATGGTGTCTAGCTTTTCGGCTACCCTCGCATGATATTTGTCCCTAGTATCCGCTTCCTGAAGCTTCCAGCTTCGGATGCGACAGACCGATTGTGGTTCTGTTACTGCCGTCCGGTAGCGCCAACCCGCGAACAGGCCCCTAAATCTAGTAATCACTAGATAGTGATCCGTTCCCAGGTCAGCACCCCTGAACACTCGCGTATCCATCACCTGTTTTCGCAGTCGGTCATCCACCAGGAACAAATCAATCATACTTCTCTCATTCTTTCGTTCTCTAGTATACATATGGATTTTCTTGTGATTAAACATAGTGTTTGTCACAAGAAGACCCCTTTCCTTGCACACCGCCAGTATAAGCTTGCCAGCATCATTAACCCTTTTATCGCCAAACTTTCCAAGTACCGACTCGTACCCTGGTCGAGCGGTACCAACTATCCATTCAAATCACCACATACAACAATTCTTTCGTTTCCTCTAGCCAAATCTAGAACTTCTCTTACATTCTCCCAAAACTCCTCCAGCTCAGCCCTGGACGACGAAGCTACCGGCGCATAAACAGCCAAAAGGAATAATTTCGTCAGTCCCAATTTAAAGCGAACCCAGAGAAGTCTTGAGTTCACAACCTTATATTCAGTCATAACATCGACCAACCGAGAAGACAGCAGCACCCCCAAACTTAAGAATGTGAAATTACTTAATTCTTTTTAGTTCTTTTTACTTTTTATTAAAAGTTATTTTTGTTATCTTCTACCCTCTATCTTTGACATGTAATAATGAAAAGAGTATAATGTACGAAAATTTAAATTTATATCGAAAGGATTATCATTAAAAAAAAAACAAATATCTACATCCTTGTATATTTTAGGGGAGTATTTACAAATTATATTCACTAAGCTTAAAACGAATACCGATCAAACTCAGATTGTACATAATGTGTACAGCATGTAACAAAAATATACCACATGTGAACTCTGACTATATTAAATTATTGTCGGATATTTAAAAAGAAAACAAATAAAAATTAAATAACAATTAGAAATTTAATTTTATTTGTATGTGTATGTTGTGGTCATTTATTCATACATTTTACATAATAAATACTAAGGTAATTTATAAATTATGATTAATATCTCAACATACATATACAAGATGACCATTTGTAAATTTTATACATAGATTTACATAGAACTATAATACTCAAGATAGTACGATATGATAATAATATGTACAAAATGTATGTGTACAACTTACCTAAAACAATGTATTTATCACACTTACATTATTATTTATTAGGTAATCTATTTAGAATTACGGCGCTGTAATATTTATAACAATAATTACTATTTGGTGTATTTGTCACCTCGCATAAGGGACCGACATCGTTAGCCACTGCTGCTTTTTCCAAGGATTGAATAAACAGTGCCCTATTACAATTTATATAAACAAAAATATTAAATTTTCCAAAATTTACTTATTTATCACTTTTAATATCAAAATATAAATCATTCCAGTACGATTTTAAGAAGAACAAGATATTAAATATAACTGGAATCTTTCGTGATATTATTATATCCGTCTGCATTTTCGTTTTTTATTTATAATTTCGATAAGGGTTGATATGTACCTAATAATATTTTAATTTAACTTTAATAAATTATAATACTCTATGTAATTACATACATTCCATTTGAGACCTGGAGGTCAATTCAGTTTGCAGTGACCAATGATGATCAAGGTGGACTGCAAGCCCATTAAAATTACTTGAAGTTGTGTCACCTAGATTGTATCATAATATAACGGATAATTATTGATAAATACTTTTATAAGAAAATAATTGTATTTATCTGTATTTAATCTTCATAAGGTGGGGCCAACGGACGAGATTAAGAATGTAAATAGGCTGACTAAAATTGAGCTGCATTATGGTTGCGAGTGGTGAGTTTATCTGGTTTGTTTTGCATTTAATACTGCTGAAATTGTTATAGAGTCAGTATTATACAAGCCGCGAGGCATTCCATCTAGTCCTTAGAGACAACAACGCGTCTGTAGCTCTTTATTCCAAGTTAGTTGCAGGTGTCCATGAGCTGCAGTAGCCATTTACCATTCTATTTACCAGTCCACCTGGACTGTAATTTCGTTTGTTAATAGAATATTATGATAAGAAAACTATTTTCAATCAATGATGAGATATAGGTGTCGATGGGCCACAGCATCCTTCAAAAGTCAAAATTTGTGGTACATGGGGCTTAGTTCCTGATATAAATAGATTTTTTTAATTTCACTTGTTACTTCCAGCAATGTTATAAAATTGTAAAGAATACCTAAAGCGATTATATCTAATACAAACGACAACTGTTAATAAATGTAGTTTATAGGTATTTCAATATTTATAAAAAATCCCATATAAAATATTTAGGCACGGAAGTTTGTTTGTTTATATTATTTATCTCGTCACGTTGACAATATATGATAATGTAGGAGAAATTGATAGGTATAATTAACTTTGTTACACAAGATGGATCTAACTCACACAAGGCTACTTTTGAAATATTGACGTTTGATGTCTTCTAGAAGTTTCCTAGAAAGGAAGTAATTTTTTTAAAATAAATAATTCATGTGTCAGCGTTTAGTTATAAAGAAGTCCTCTGTTTTGAGTTAGATGTTTTTTTGTTATTTCTCTTGTGTTATGAAAGATTAAAAGCCCCTAATTTTGAATATGTAACTCATTTTTGAGCCGAGTTTGGGTTGGATCCATTTTGTGTGATTACGTACAATTGAGTGTAGTGAGCGTGTGTGTGGTAGTGTGTGGCGAGGCCTAGTAGGGCGGCTGGTACTGCTGGCGCTGCAGGTGCTGCACGAGCGGGCCCTGCTGCTGCTGCTGCATGGCGAGCATCTGCTGGCGCATGCGCAGCTGCGGCGTGAGCTGCTGCTGGTACTGCGCGCCCTGCGCCGGCTGCATGCCGCGCGGGTACGGCGGCGCCGGCCCGCCCATGCCGCCCATCGTCACGTTCGGCGCCTAACATATGAACGCGTCATTGTCACCTCGTTATCAGTTACACATCACAGCTGTACTTAAGCCTCTCCCATAATTACATTATAAGAACAGCGCAGAGTCTACTGATATTTTAAAATTAATGCTTCAACAACCATATCACAGTTACACTAGTTATAACAGTTACAACGACTCTGGTCACATAATAATATAGAAGATATACTAAGGAGTGTTTATACTAATATATTTACGGTAACTTTATTTGCTTATAATAATTGTAAACTTACTTCATGTGTGTAAAAAAATTCAGGATAAGAAATATGTTTAAAAAATATTTATTTTATACTGTTATACCTCTAGTACTTATCTTAAAACAAAAAATATTAATCTCAAAATGGCTGTGCACTAATTTTAATATTTTAACAGAATTTTATCGCGTATATTTTACAAACCTCATTTTTAATTTCATCACTATTGAGTATCGTCACCATAATTGTTGCAAGGCATTCATAACGCAAGGAATTTAAAATGAAAGTTATAAAAACCAAGGTCATTACTGCTCTTAAAATTTCATTGTGCACGAACAAACTAAATTCTATTCTGCCGGCACCAGTGAAATTGTTAATTGCAATTTTACGTGGTGACGTATTCTTTATAGGAAGGCGGGAAAAAAATAAGCAAAGAAATCTGAAATTATTTATTTAGGACATGAAATACTAGCTATGTAGTAGCGACGTGAGAGAATCCACTATAACTTCATCCCTTAAGTGTTTAAGAGATGACGGAGGATATTATGGATAGCAGCCTCTTTCTGATAATAACCCAATAACAAAAAAAAGCTTCGGTTGCCAACTTACCAAGCGTAGTAACTGTCGCAAATATGTTTCTATAAGCCTAACTATGGAGAGGCTTATTTTCAGCTACGTACTTTTGATGGGCTTATAGATGTGATATTTACCAACATGCATGACCCTACTCCTTTTTAAAAGACCGGCTACGCATCTGCAATTCCCTTGGTGTTGCAGTTGTTTATGGACGGCGGTAGTCACTTACCAACAGGTGAGCCGCATATGCTCGTATCGTCTATATATCGTTCGTATAGCTCGTACCTCTACTATAAAAAAAATAATTCACCAACATGCATTGTGGTAGCGCAAAGGACCCTTTTCTACTTTAAAACCCTTTCAGAAATGAGAGAAAGCTTGTGCTTAGCAGTGGTGAATATTGTATTGTAGTCTGCTTTACTTTGTAATAATATTAAGTTTCTCACCTGCATATACTGAGGCCGTGCATTCTGCCTTTGTTGAGCCAAGAATGCTTCTTGACTTGCTCTACCACTCATCATGTTCTAAAACAAAATAAAAAACTATATCAATAACACGGTAAGGTTAAACGTAATAAAACACTAGGTTTCGGTAACATGTAAATACGAATTGTTTTAATACAATTTTATGTATCCAGAGTATTTTTTTTTTTGTAAGCAAGATTGCTAAATTCATAGAAGATTTTTTTTAAGTATAATCCTAAGATAGTATTGTTAACTATAATAACTAGTATCATTATAATTGTCTAACTGCTTTTAAAAAAAATACCTGTTGGAATGATTGCTGCCCGGGGAATCCACCCATGGCGTTGCCTCCTTGTGGTCCCATCGATGTC
This sequence comes from Parnassius mnemosyne, assembly GCA_963668995.1. NCBI lineage: Eukaryota > Metazoa > Arthropoda > Insecta > Lepidoptera > Papilionidae > Parnassius > Parnassius mnemosyne. The sequence goes on from CAVLGL010000115.1 coordinate 37,143,061, forward strand.
GCTTGACTATTCATTGTTCCCATACCTCCTCCTTGTCCCATTTGTCCCATCTGACCAATTGCCTGTCCCATTTGACTCATACTTTGACCCATCTGTCCCATGCCTTGTGGCATCTGTCCCCCTTGTCCAACACCTTGATTCATTTGTCCAACATTTTGTCCAATCGAATTCACTCCTTGCCCCATCTGATTTACCTGTTGACCCATTTGATTTACACTCTGCCCCATGCCCTGAAAACAATGTAAAGTAAGTTTTGTAATTTCATAACATTTAGTTGTTACCTATACGATATAAACATATTATTTCTTATTGAACAATAAGTTGTATCAGTAACAAAAAGAAACAAAAACATTATCAAATTCGGTCATGCCGTTTTACAAGGAGAAGAACTATCTGCTAATGAATCTAACGAACAGACCGGAATTTTATATATAAAATTAATAAAAACAATTCATCAAAAAAGGATTATCATACAAAAGTACAAGCAATACAACAGAGAGTACAACACTATTACAGTTTCAACTAATACTAGGTAAAGATTTGGTACTTGAAATACAAAGTATAATGTTGAGACCACTTGTCCTACGTTTATTAAATGAATACTTCTTTTTATAAGAAAATTTTATATATTATGCTAATTTACCTGGTTCATCATTTGTTGTTGTCCACCTTGCATCATCTGCTGTCCATAGCCACCATATCCTTGCTGCATACCGCCGTATTGTCCGCCGAACATTTGTCCCCCCATCCCGGGCATCTGTCCGGTTCCCATCTGACCGCCGCCCATCTGTCCCTGACCCATTTGACCGCTTCCCATCTGACCTGCGCCCATTTGTCCAGGTCCCATTTGAACGCCACCTATTTGACTCATGGGACCCATGTTGCCCATAGCACTCATTGGGTTCATTTGACTGAAAGAACGAGCAATAAAAGTTCGCAGATTAGCCGGAACAAACAGACAGACCGATAGACAGGCAAAAATTTTAAAAATTGTTTCTTTTGTTATAAGTATCGTATATACTTTCATATGCATTTAGTAAAAAGCTGTTATTTTGACATAACAAACAAACTTTAATTTTATTTATTTGTATAGATAAAATTAATATCAAACTAATGGTAAATCCAATTGTGCATGCCCTAAGCGCATTAAAAAAATTATGTATAACATGATTATACGAAATTTTTTTAAAAGTAGTTTAAACACACACAAGTTTTCACTAATAACCATATTATGCTTCCAATTTTCCGATAATTTTATGTCAAACTTCAATTTAAAAAAAAGTTTGGAAAATCCAAAAGTGCAATACTCATAATGCTCATGATCATCATATCATCATTCAGGTCACTCCATAAAGTCCAAGACGTATTTAAGTATAAATATATACATCCTACTTACTTTTAGTACGTACTACTATTATTTATTCTGTGCTTTTAAAATATTGTAATAAAAATCTCTGATTATCAAGTATGTATGAAATTTGGTTTTTCGAATATTTTGTATTTGTACAGCGATCTTTTTGAGCCGCTGCTAATAACCGATACAGTATCTACTCACGACAAGTGAGTGAGTGAGGCAGTCTATTTAGTAAAATAAATTAATACAAGGCTGCTAAAACACCGAAAATTTCGACATTTCGCAGCCGAAAAAATTAATTATAACTAAACAAAACAAAATTAAACTGTCCATGGTTTCCCACATCATAGATGAAGATATTAAAAAATAGATTGAGTTAAACAATTGATATTTTCAAAAGTTATCGTGTAATAAATCTACACCATAAGTCACTGAAACCACTTTTTTATGTAAAAATAGCAATTAATCGATTTAAAAAAAATATTAATAAGTTCAACAATTATTTATGTTTCTGACAATATGCTTTTTATATCATTTATATGTTCAATATGATTTTTAGATACGATTTCATGCGACAAAACGTTGGAATCTTGATTTTTAGGCGCTAGTAGAACATACCTACGCGCTTTGCACTTAAGGCGTCAAATAGTTTATGCTTCTGGGGTTCCATATAAATTTGAAAAGTAACTCCACCTACAAGGATGGAAAATTAGGCGATCGAGTTTTGCATATAAGTATTTAGACGATACTTTAGTTGAGCTACATTGAGCTTATGGTATAGAGAAACACGGCCCACCGAGCTTACTTTTCGCCGGTGGACCGTATTGCTCTATTGCTTAGGCCATTCAGAAGGGTAAAAATATTAAAACTACTAAGACATAGTATACATATAAGAATTAAGAATCTCTTCTTCTTCTGAATTAGAGCACTAACTTCACAAACCTGCAAATTATTTTAGTCTCTTCAGTCAGATTTTACTTTTTTTTTTAAGTTTAAGTTTCTAATACTTAAAAATACAATTCTTTAAAAACAGTGTTGGCAACTAAAACTTAACACCTTAAAAACATTATACAAATAAGTAAAATACTAAATTGCTTTTAAAAAATAACTTTTTGCTTTTAACATCTCTTTGCAGTTTCGTAAGTAGTGGTTTTTTGCCCAAGAGTCCATCTGTCTCGGTACCAAACTTTACTTACGCCTGTGCTAGCAGAGCAAGTACTGCTTTATTATGCTTCTAACAGTGCTTGTACTGATGTGTTGTCCTGGTCTAAAGGATATAGAGAACCAGAATAATTGCAGGCTGTGAGGCATTCCGTCTCAGTCCTGCGAGGTGACAACGCATCTGTAGTGTTATTTGTTGTTGCAAATGTCCCTGGACTGCAGTAGACACTTACCATCAGTTGGACATTCGTTTGTCACTTCAGTTACAATTTAAACAGGGCCGGCTTTAACCACCTAAGGGCCCCGGGCGGGTGATTCTTTTGGCGCCCTTTTATATCCAGCTAGTTACACGCGTGAAAGTTTGTAAGGTATGTTAGCATGTATGTATGGATGCTTTGTTATTCTCCCACGCAAAAATACTGAACGAATTTTGATTAAACTTTACAGTAATATAGCTTATACATCAGAAAACACATAGGCTATAATTTATAACGATATTGTATAAATTATAGCCGATGTTGTGGCATTTACGCGGGCGAAGCCGCGGATGGGTCGCTAGTTTGATTTTACTTAAAACTTATTTTAAATTTGATTTTGATAAATTGAGATGGTCATTAAAATTAAATTAAGTGGTGAAGCTGTAAGCTGGCGCGTGTGGCGCCCTGGGCGGCTTGCCCTCCCTCCCCTCCCCTAAAGCCGGCACTGAATCTAAACGATAAACATAATTATTCACAAATAATAAAAACAGTACAGGAAGCACTTATTTATTAACTTACTTTGGTTGCATTTGACTCATTTGATTTGGTTGCATCTGTCTCATGCCTTGCCGTGGGAATGGCCCTCTTGCGTGTGGCGCACCTGGATATCCAGCGCTCTGCGAATGAATATAGATTAAAAATGTAATGAAATATCTGTTACACATGTACATTTTAATAAAAACAAAAAAGATATCACACTCCTTTTTCGATTTCAATGGAATGTCTAAAAGGACATTCCATTTAAGTCTTGAAGGGTGGCAACAAAAATTAACTCATCCAGATTGTCTATGAACTACAGCGAACTCTAACCATCGCAAACTATGATCGTTTTCCATCCATGCTAATTAGATTCATACTTTTGATAAATGAAATAATGTTTACCTGCATTTGAGTCATTTGGTTGAAGGGCACGCGTTGTCGTAGCATGTTGCTGAGAGCCTGTTTGGACTGAGTGTTGGCTGGTTGTGAGACTCCACGTGGGCTCACGCCCGCTGCTAAAAGGTTACAAACAGAATTTAATATTACGCATAATAAATTGAATCATTATTTTCATACCCAGGTCCAAAGCTGAACATAGGTCTACCTTAAGGAGTGCAGAGCGTCCATAAAAAAAGGAAAATTAAATAAATATCGGTAAGTATAGACAATTTAATAATAATACGAGACATTAACACCATACGTTGTATCCCCAAGCAAGACGCAAAGTCAAATTTGCATTTTACAAAACAGCCAACATCTTGCGACTTATCAGCATCTTCATCTTTTTCATCGACCGGTAAAAGTCCACTGCTAGACATTGGTCTTTTCTGTTGCACGGAGGATTTTCCTTAATAGTCACGCAATGAGGAACGCAGACCTTTGACGCTGCAGCCTGTCACCTGTCTGGATATTATACGTTTGGTATATGCGATATAGTTATTCCGCCATCTGTCGGAAACCATTAGTTTTTTGTGACATTTCTCATAGTCGCCTCTTACTAAAACCACGGGGCGATATTAAATGATGGATTCTCTTAGACTTTCTTCTCCATCATCTTTCTTCATCTTCTCCTTAGACCTATGCAGCATGCTAAAGATTAATTTAAATAAATACAACAAAATAATTGACGCCCATATTTTATTTTTATTGGATAGGGTGACAAACGAGCACACAGTCCACCATATAGTAAGTGGTTACTGTGGCCCATAGACATCTACATCTGTCCCCATTTGTGAATCAATATGCAGATGCGTTGTCACCCGTGAGGACTAAGATGGAATGCCTCTTTTCCAGTAAAAAGGGTCTCCGGTTCTCTACACTCACCATACGAAATGCAGCACGGGCTCTACCACGTATAAAATATATGATATATAGATATTTGATAATTGACACACAAAATTCACAGGCTTTAGATACAAGTCGCACAGTAGTGGCGGCGTAAGATATTCCACTTCACCATATCGTCCTGCAGGTGTCGTAATAGACGATTGAGGAAAACTTAAAGTAGATGGGCTGCAACGTCTTTCTAATAACAACTCAAGAATAAAAGAAACTACGGTTGCCAACCCGCCTGCCAAAATGTGCGCAATTACCGTCGAATTGTAATTATTGTAGTGACGTAGCATGCAGTTACGGAGTAAGTGTAGAATGGTAGCGTCTAGTTATTGGGTTTGAAGAGTTAGAGCGCCCAGTTATATCGTAAAATTGAGTGTTCAGTTAGTATTTAGTCCATTGTTGTAACTAGACTTTTAACGATATATCGAAAGTCCAGTAATATCGATAATATCGACACATAAACCAAATTCATTAATGTTATTAAAATATCGAAAAACATCGATTATATTTATACTTGATTGCACTCGAAACAAAAAATACAAATGTGTTGCTTTATGTATTTTTTTTTAGTTAACACTACTAATACCACATCCGTAAACCACTCGAAATAAACTATCATTTCTTATACTACGAGTGGTTCACGACATTAGTCGAATCATTTGCGGATTTGAATCCACCAATTTTGCGGTCTATATCCTTAACCATTAGGCAATGTGTAAAAATATCTGGAAATAATTCAAACCTCATGGCGAAACAATGGTCATAAAGTAATAAAAAAATAGTTGAGAAAATCAGAAACGGCTGCTTGGAAAGACTTTCAAAATAATTATTTTTGAATTATATTAATAAATCGAATTGAGAGATGGCACTTCAAAAATTGCGTAGTCATTACGCACACATAGGTAATGGTTGTTATTACAGGGCCGTACTTGGGCCGGTTGCTGATATTATTTAACGATATTAAAACAACCGATATACTTACTGAAAATCTGCAAAAATCGATATTCTCTGGGTATAAGAAGTGTAGATTACTTATCAATTAAGTTTTAACGAATAGAACAACCCATATATTCCCGTAGTTATTGTAAAAGGCGACTAAAGGAGTATTTTAAGAGGACGATGGACAGCAGTCAACTCTCCTTCTAGTTTGGCCCTAGTTCGGCCCTGGCCCAGGTTATGTTGCAGATGTTGCTTATCAATATGGCGGCACGGGATGGGACAAGCTACGCATGAAATTTTGTCTATGTATCAGTCAGTGTTACGACAGTTGACAAAACGGGATACTGTTTACGACTTCATACTTAGCAAAAAAAAAAGGATAAAGAATCATGGCCATCTCTATAGATATAACTATGGATTAATGCTTGGTCTGCTACTCTATTATATGTCTGTGGTTGAAACAGGCGTTCAAACAGATTATCGATATTTAAATATCGGTATTACTATCAATATTCATTTTATGTTGAATCCAGTCGTAGCATATAACCTGGAAAAGGTAAACTAATGTCGTAACGTGCAGTTAACAAGTGTATTGTAGTGACATAGCGTGTAGTTACCAGAGAGAATAGTGTTGTAGAGTCGTTTTTATTACGTGTAGAGCTAAGTTGCAGCTATATTATTATTGTAGCACGTATGGATCGGCTCAATTGTGGTAGGAACACGCTCTCACAGAATACTAGCGTAAAATAGCAGCTTAACGCTTTTGTGTTTCGTATGGCGAGTGTAGAGAACCGAAGACCCTTTTTGCTGAAAACGAGGCATTCGATCTCAGTCCTCAGCGGTGATAACGCATCTGCATTTTGATACATTTTTTTTATAGGATAAGGGTGACAAACGAGCACACAGTCCACCTGATGGTAAGTGGTTGCTGCGGCCCATAGACATCTACATCTATCCTCGTTTGCGAATCAAAATGCAGATGCGTTGTCACCCGTGAGGACTAAGATGGAATGCCTCATTTCCAGTAAAAAGGGCCTCCGGCCACCTGCACTCACCAAACGAAACGCAGAGGTAAACCTCTACTTCACGCTGGTATTCTGTGAGGTCGTGGTACCACCCCGGTTCGAGCCGGCCCATCCGTGCGACAGCAAAAGCTGTCGCGTGGCTCTACCACTGTTAAAAAAATTGAGGATAAATGTAGATGTGTATTAGCCACAGCATTCACTTACCATCAGGCGGACCCGTGTGCTCGTTTGTCACCGTTATTGTATAAAAAGCCGCGGAGTTACCCGGTGGGTTGTAGTAAGTGGGGCCCGGCGGCGGGAACCACTGCTGCTGCGACTGCATGAACTGCGGCTGCTGCTGCGGCGCCGCGGCCAGGCCGGCCGGCGCGCCGCCCGCGCCCGCCGCGCCGCCCGCGCCCACCGCACCCACCGCTCCCCCGCCGCCCGTCTGACACAACGGACACAATGAGGTCTTATCATTTTCTGCTCACTCACCATATGTCGTCAATGGGGACCGAGGTGAAACTTTTTGTTACACAATATCATTTAATAATGAAGTTAGCTTTAAATAAAATTTTATCAGTTTCTAGATTATTATGTTAATACATAAAACAATGCACCATTGGTTTGGTATTTACTTTTTTGCATATTTTTTTTACTCCTTTTTTTTAATTTTCTACCTTTAGGAATATCCGTAGTTTAATTTATTTATTTCAAATATAATTAATATAAAATATAACAAATAGGACAAAAAGAAACATTAACCCTTAAATTTTTCTGACAAATTAACTTCCCCGATATGAAATCTGTCAAATATTTCATCTCACTCCAAAATTTTCGCACGCGCATTATGCACTGTATGCTTTTTTGTATTGCAGACTCATGAAACTGGCTACAATTTGTGAAGCATAGCGCTTGTCAGTAGATTTCCTAGTTTGTACATGCTCAGTGCGCGTGTCACTATAATTACAAAAACTTCAGTTATCGTTCCCGTTAATAGTCAAAGACTTGAGGTTAAAACCCATCGGCGTACCTTTTTTATTGGGTATTTACCATTGAGCTATTATATACTACGTACTAGAGGCGACACTACATTAAGTTACGCTGTTCCATCCAATTGCGGTGATATCGCCGCACTTTACTCAGTCACTCGCTTAGTCGTTAGTGCCACGTAAGGAGTTGACACGTGATGTGTTGATTATATAAAAAAAAATGATAAAATATGCCTGCCAGGCATGGTGTTTTAGATATTGCACAAATAAGTCAAGAAAAATTAGCAAATACCAAGGTATAACTTTTCATCACTGAATAAGATACTTAAATAATAATAAAAAAGTATTAAAGATTAATAGTACAAATTATTCTTAAGACACCCTCGCGTGTCATGGAATATAGATTATGAACTTAATTTGTTCAGATGCGACGTTTCTGTGGGTAAGTGTAGGACAATTATATTATGCACGTTTTTTTTTGTAGAATCAAATAGAAGTATTCATAATTAGGCTAAATTTCTGATGTTTAAATTTGCTGATTATTCTTTTATTTAATTTTTAGGAATTCACGTCCAAGCCACGTTCATAAAACAGAGAAAAGTGGAATAGATCCGTCCGTTTTTGACTCTCACGTGCCCAGAATTTTATTAGGTCTTATTCTAATCTAAATAAATATATTTTGAATTAAATGTTATATTAATACGTTTTGTTAAACATACCTTTAGTATTTGTTTTAAATATTTTACATAGTTTCCTTTTAAAATATTTAAATAAAAGACTTATTTTAAAAACTGTACTTGATATAATTTACATAATTAGCAATACAATCTAACAATCTATTATTACATACCTACTGATCATTCTACCTAAGTAATATATTCTATGATAAAAACCAACCGCGCATGCGCGACACTACTCTTCTCTGCGCAGGCGCGAAGAAATGAGTAGAGTGCATCTTTTGTTTCATGCTTTGTTCATCAATGGTATGCACAGATACCCTGTGAACGCACTTCTTGATGCGATAAGATTTTTTTCCTTTTGCCGAGTTTTTATTCGATTTTATTCGGAAGTAAGTACTAGATTTTTTGCAAGAAACAGTACTTTCATGCCGCCTTTTAGATACATCTTTAATAAAACCACCAAAAAAAAAAAAGGATAATTTTGAAGGGCGATACAAAAATAGTATTCAGTGCATTCTAAGTAAGTAATGATAACAATTTATGGTATAAGTACATATATTAAGTTTAATCCAGTTAATTATAAAAACATACAATTCAAATAAATGGAACCATGAGGATTACACTACTCATAAAAATGTAATAACAAAATTTTCAACTTTAATAATAGTAGTTTTCAATTCAATTTTCCGTATAAGCGCTATGCGTATAAAGTCATACTTTTTCTAAATCGCACAGTGGTGAACCGCCAATCATCCAGATAGTGGGGATGGTATCGCGAGTTTTGTCACGATGTGCGATGGTGAAATTGAGCGGCTGGAATTAGTCCGTACAATTGCTCAGAGCACTCCCCGTGGTAGATGCGATAAAATATGCAAAGAGATCCAACATCTCTGCGCAGTGCCAGTGAGTCAAGCCGATCAGAAAGAGTTCGGTCGCTGACGATTCGAACCGCTCTGCGCTGGATGCGATCAAATGGAAGGAGCTGGCACTGGGGAGCCCCAGCCTAGTGCCAGCAATTTAATTTAAGTTGAAAGAGACCATGATATGTATGTAACACAAAATCTCACAATACCATACGATATGTATTAATAACGAAAAAGGGAACTAGTCTACAGGATATCTAAAGATACTTTATATATCGCAGAATTATATCATTATATGCTAAATGATATGGAAATCACTGAATTTTGTATGCTGCTGAAGATTTAAAAAAAAAACTCATTGAATTGCACTAAGGATCCTCTTAAGCAAGCCACTGATATCAAGTTGATAGAATTAATGAATGAAGGATTAAATTAAATGTTATGTAACTACATTTTTAGTAATAAAGCGATATTCAAGTATAATAATTCAGGTATTGAACAATTGATTATATATGGGGGAAAATACGCATCAGATTATGATAATATGCAGAATATAGATAGTAAAATTACTTAAACTTACTGGTGTTGTAACTTTTGGCTTCTTGGCCTTATTATTTTTGCAAGGCATCTTACGTCCTTTCCCAGCTCCTGTCGGACTGGAGTCCAAACTGCCAGTATCCTAAACATAAATTATTATTATTATAGGATAAATATTGGATTACTCTTTTAAAAATAATAAATTAAATAAAAATACCTGTTTGCCTTCGTTCGTCTCCAAATCTTCAGGTGGCAATGGCAGTGACTCTAAATAGTAACTCAATGGTTTGACCAGGCTGTGCGTGTGGTACTTCAATAACCTGCAATGAATAATGACAAGTAATAATATAAAATCTGAAGCCATTTTTTCCCAATTAAGTTTTTATGATATTGAATATCCTACACTTAATATAATACCTTTTATAATTAATTGACTGGGATAATAAATTATATTTATTCTGCTTCTTTATTCCATCTGATATATTTTCAATTTATAATACCTGTGAGCATTTTCATATGTTAGGGGTTTTCGTTCGATTTTTGTAGCAGCAAACCATGCCCAGGAGAGCGGTGCAGGGTTCCGTCCGCCTTCCACCAGCTCCCAACTCGACACACGTTGTTTATCCGTTAGTCGAAGACCCTAAAGTAAAAAGAATAATTAAACATATAAGTTATGTCGCGAACTAATCAGATGTAGTGGTGTGTGCCGTGCTCCTACCAGTAGTGTAACAAATACAATATGTACACCTAGGTTAAGTAAGCAGTGATAAAATATATTATAACATACAGTTGTTTGTGTTGGTCCGATCACCACACAGGATAATATTATATTTAAGTAGGTAATAGGTATAATCCGTTCGGATTCAATTTATTAACTCAAATGCAATAGACTGTTTAGAATTTTTAAACTATAAAATATTTAATATCACTACCAAAAAAGTAAGTCTTGTGTTTATGAAAGTCTTACCTGTTTCTTGTCGCTATCAAATCCGGAGATTTTGTTGCCCTTTTGGTCCACCAAGCAACCCAGTGGCTCACAAGCTATCACCTAAAACAACAAACGTAACAAATGTTTTGAATAAAATTAATTTAACGGATTTTATTGCGTTTTTTTTTTCATAGGATAGGGTGACAAACGAGCACACAGTCCACCTGATGGCAAGTGGTTGCTGTGGCCCATAGGCATCTACATCTATCCTCCATGGAATGCCTCTTTTCGAGTAGAAAGGGCCTCCGGTTCTCTACTAACTGTACAAAAAGGGTTATTACAATATCAAGGAATACATGAATGATAATAACCCCTGGTAATAAGGTGATCGCTACCATGCTGATTCTATTAAATTCATTTAAAAATTGTATAAACACAATTATTGTTAAGTGAAATATGTTTAAAAAAAAGTTCAAAAAGTTCCAAAATATTACCATAATGATAAAAACATAACGTGATTGTGGTGTTATACCCAGCGGCGAACGTTTCTAAAACTTCACAAATTCGCTACGTCGTTACGTTTTTGTGGGGGTCCGCTAGGTTATTTCGCTAACCGGTACGAGAATGCTACTATAGGACCTTTTTTCTTCCATAATTTTAATCTTAGGCCATTTCGGTTACTCTGGTTCTGCTGCGGATATGTTTGTTACGGTTTTTATTCCAGCATAGCTTTCAACCTATCTCATAACGAAACTTAAAGTCGCCGAGTGAGTTATGGAGAGGTTTAACTTCATTAATATTATAATGTGATATACATTTTATTTCAATGCTAGTCATATGGTGCCAATGGAAGAGAACTCAACATCCCAATTCATCTCGTGGGCATAATACAAATTATAACAAGGTTATGCCAGAATAATAACTGTATTAATGAGATTGTATCGAATTATTTTGTTTACCTCGATAATAGTGTTCTTAGACAATGGAAGCAGCTGTCGAACGCTCTGCACCGAAGGCCCATGTCGATCGCCGATCTCCTTCTTGAGTTTCTTCATGAGGTTCTGATAGTGCTTCCTGTTGTTATCGTCTCCTCCGTCAGCGAGGGTCGAATGTATGAGAGTGGCAAGCATGTCGATCAATGTTGTGAACAGGTTGCTGCGACACAGACTATATTAATTTATTGTAGGTTGACTGTCACTCGGCACCGCTACGCAGCAAGTTTATGGTTTTTTTAATGAAATTTTTCTAGAATTTTGATGACGTTATGTTATTCTTAATTAATTTATGAATGATGTAGTTAAATGATATGACTTGCTGCGTAACACCTGATGAAGCACACAAAACCCTGTGGAAACATGAACATTGTTATATGTTGTGTCCGACCGAAGCTTTGGTTTCAACCACGCATTCGGCATTCGGCCTAAATCAGTCGAAAGTTTGGCCGAAGCTGAAGTTTTGACTAAACCATCAAAATGTGTTAAACAACATAAGTAAGACAAAAATAACGTGCATATGAGTGGTCATAGCTTTGACTGAAAATAGTTATTATTTTTAAATGTATAAGATAGATTCTAATATTTTAAGAATGTAAATGTCATGTTTTTTAAAAATAACATTAGTTTACATGGTTTCTGTCCCTGACATGAAAAGTATTTTTCCTTCACATATAAGATACACTGAGTTAAAATACAATACGAAAATAATCCAACACACGTCACGTTTCCAAAGTATTTATTTTTTTATTGACCAAGAAATGCACAAAAATATTAAAAAAATTAAAAATGACTTGCCGTAGCTTTTTTGTAATTATTATTATCTGTGCCTCTTATTATAGACTAGCAATAGTCACCTAACATAACTTCGTCCCAGTATCCTTGATAATTTTGCTCAAAAAATTTAAGATCCTGATGAAAACGCTCTCCGTATTCGTCGCTGACGTGTCCAAGGTTTTCAGGGAAGAAATCGAGGTGCGGGTGAAGGAAATGAATTTTAAGAGACATGTTAACCCCTATTCGTTGAAAATTGTATAATAAATCAACAACTAACTGACGGTAATTTTCATTTTTTTGCTGCCTAAGAACCCTTGAATAACAAGTCGTAATGAATTCCAAGAAACAGAAACAGAAACTTTTTTATTCAATATAGATTATAAATAATACTTATTGAGTCACTCTTTTGTCTGCAGACTTCCAAAAAGGAGACGGTACTCAATTCGACTGTATTTTTTTTTATGTGTGTTACCTCATAACTTTGTACTGGGTGAACCGATTTCGATGATTCTTTTTTTTATGTGTATAGGCCCAAATATGGTCATTTTGAACAAGAGGCTTGTATTGAATTTGCCTGATTATAGTAATTTCGTTTGAAAGTAATTGCGCCAATTATATAGTGATTGCGTGTTGAAGTGAATTTTGCAATATTTTACTTGCTTGTGTGACGTGGAATCTTGCGCGCGCGCCGAGTAGAGATACGGTCTGGAATTTGAAGCTCGCATTCCATTTCGAGGGCGTGGCCCGGTTGATTGTTTTTTGGAAATCATTGTTTAATTGTGCCGTCGCGTTAAGAGCTTTTTGTGTGTTGACTCCGTAGTTAGTTTGCGTGTCAGCTAGGTTGATTTTGAATTCTTATTGCGGCGTAGTATTTAATATTGATAAATGAATCCGGAACATTGAATGTTGAACTTTGAACTACTGTTCGTTACTTGTGTCGGGTATTACGTGTTTGATTCTACGATGAAGTTGAAGTTAGTTAAATGCACAATAAAGTTGACAGACTGAAATAGTGACATGAGGAAAGAAGTTGTCACTTGGTGACGCCTGCTGGAGTGATGCAGCATTGTGGGGCAGAATGGGACCAGGCCGCTGCCCGGTCACCTCAGCTGGGCCAGGTCACATAAATAAACACTACTACACACCACTTTACATGCACCTACGGCCTGACCGAGCCTTGGGGCGGTCTGAGCTTCGGATCCAGGTACGTACTATTTATTTACCTAGCCTTATCTCTATCGTGTAGTATGATAGGTCAATTGTCCATAGGCATTTTGTGCCACACCCTTAGTTGTCCGTCGAATCTTCCGCTGATGGGCCCTGCGATATTTGAGCTTTGTTGGGGCAGCTAGGGGCGTGTACAATATGAAAGCTGATAGTTCTCGTGTGGTCCCATATGAATTTGATCAAGGTCAGACCAATAGTTTTTGAGTTATTCTTAAATAACTTATATTGCAGTCGGCTGTACAAAATTTTTAATTTTAAATTATTTAATTACCACTGGTTCGAAAAAAAAACCTCTGTCCTGGGAAGAACCAGCAAGAAACCCAGCGGGACTTTTTTTTTAAATAACAGCTTACGATCATGTATGTTACACACATTAACAACACAACAACTTAGAAATAGCTTGGTAGCGATCACCTCATTTCCAGGGGTTATTATCATCCATAAATTCCTTAATATTATAATAACCCTTTTTATACAAACTTAGTTTAATAAAGTTTTTGAACTTTGAGCCGGTCAAATTTTGTATATTTTCTGGAATTTTGTTGTAAAAGCGTATGCATCGCCCCAAAAATGAATTACTGACTCGATGGAGTCGAGTAACTGGTACTACTAGCTTGTGTCTGTTCCTAGTATTTACAGAATGAATATCACTTATTTTTGTAAAACTATTATCTACAAGACTCAGTTTCTCCCCTTTTAAAATTACATTAGTATTTAATTGTTTGACATTTGGAGTCACGAATTTCATACATTTCGTTTTAGTGCCATTTAAATGCAAATTATTAACATTGAACCAATTTACTAATTTAGATATAGCATTATTTACTTCGTCATATTTTAATAATTGTCAACTTAATTTGAAAATTAAAGAAGTGTCATCTGCAAATAAGAAGAAACAGAAAGGGGCCGAGAACTGAGCCTTGAGGCACGCCCATTTGTACAATCGACCCGGAAGAGCTCATATTGTTAATGACAACTTTTTGCGTTATATTACTTAAATATGAAATAATTAATTTAAAAGCATCACTTCTTACACCGTAGTGTTGAAGTTTCCTTCTTAATGTTTCATGGTGAACACAATCGAAGGCCTTGGATAGGTCACAAAATATACCCAAAGCATCCTGTGAATTCTCCCATGCATTAAAGATATATTTAATCAGCTCAACACCGGCATCAGTTGTCGAGCGACCCCTTGTGAAACCAAATTGATTTTTATGAAGTAAGTTATTTATATTAAAGAAATTTAACATTTGATCAAGAATAATTTTTTCAAAAATCTTACTAAGTGTTGGTACAAGCAGACCTTTCAGTATCAGACTGTTTTCAAATATATCACCTTCAAAATTTTTTCATTTGCGGTCCGATAAAAGCACCTTCTTTCAGTTTCGCATCAGAAAGACTAGGAAAAGTTGAGCATAAATGCTTAAAGGCTTAGCGTAGCCTAACTCGTTTTACCCTTCACAAAGTTTGTTACCAAACCTAATTATATATGAAGTGTCGGTAAAACAATTTTTTGTGAAGGTACTAGATATTTATGCTTTATATTCAGTTTACCAGGGACATATTCTTCTTTAACTGGCCAGTCTACTTTTTATAATGATCTTGTTTGGCTCTCATCACAAACAATCAAATTGTGATGTTTTTATCCAATAAGTTCAATAAGTGTTGACATATTTTCATGTTTCTTTGGTATTTACTGCGTGTTCTATCGGAATAGAAGAATTGATTTTAAACTTGTCTTCTATAAATCAACAAATAACCGCCACTCTTCTGGCTTATAAGGTTGTTGCATTTCTTTGAAAAGTCAAACTATATCATAACAGTAACAAAGTTAGTTTTCCTTCTTAAAATATGTTGAGAAACGTTCACTTCGTTGACGGTACATAGTAACTCTTGTGTTAGGAGCAAGTAACCTCCACTGTTGCAGTCGTGAACCTAGTTATTCAGCTTTGGACTTGATAATTGTAAATCTCTGATTAACACTAGAATGGTCAATGCCGTCAATTTGACGGCAAAATGATTTTGATCGCTAATGACTTTTTATCTATTTTTCAGTTGGTATTCATATTTAATGACTTTTCCTAACTTAAGGATTGTATAAGTGTTAACTTAATAAAAATAAGTGAGTTAAGATTGTTAAACGAGAAATGCTTCCTTATTCCTAATAAGACCGGATGCCGTCTATTTGACGCCTCATCAATCAGTGTGAAGTATTGAAAACAAAAGCTTTCTTTCTACCTTCTGACCGTAAATTTTATATATATTTTGTATTTGTTGACATGATTTGTAGTTTCAACTGATTTTTTGAAGTGAATTGTCGTGTGTTTACATTATAAAATGAGTTCGAATCAACTGTCGATTTTAGAAATAGAACGGGAGTTATTTAGACTTTGTGGTATTGAAGAAGACGGCTCAGGTGATGAAAGTGGCAATGAATTATAAGTCGAGCTTTGCGAAAACGCGGATGGAGACTTTCAGCCAGAACAAGAAAGTTCCACATCGGAGTATTCTGAAACTGATACTCCAACTCAAAGTCCTTTTGACACTGAAATGCAGGACAGGAATTTACACAGCGAACGTGGCAGAAGAAGAACTCTTGGCACCAGACCTGGACCTGGCAGAAGAGCACAGCACTCTGGAAGTATAACCCGTGGTGGGAGGCTAGTTAGGACGTCATCATTGCCAGAAGTAGATCTGAGTGAAGTGGCTAGTGATGGCACTGAATGGATGTGTATTTCTAGTGGTGGTGGAACGGGCCGTCGAAGTCAATAAAACGAACTTAGAGAAATTTCAGGTCCTACTCCATATGCTAAGCGGTATGTAGAAAACAAAAAAAAATCTTTTCTCCTGGCGACTTTTTATTCAAGAAAGTTATGCACCGAAACTGAAGCACGTATCAAATGTCAAAACAATTCGTGGGAAATTTCTTTAGATGTGTTAGATGCCTTCATTGCCTTGTTTTATGCATGTGGAGCTTACAACATGAGCCATTCAGATTTAGACATTTTATGGTCACTGGAATGGGGTCCCCCAGTTTTCAAAACCACAATGAGTAAAAATAGATTCAAAGAAATAATGAAATATTTGCGATTTGATTTCAGAAGCATTTGTAATACGCGTTCATCTACAGACAAATTTCCAATGGTTTCTGATATATGGTTGGTCATATAGCTCGAAGAACCGATATTGAAAGCAAATATCTGTGTGGTGGCTTTCCTTATTTAGAAAAAGATGTTGAGCACCTACGTGATATTTCATTACCAGAACATGTTGTTATGAAATTGTTACAACCTAATCTCAAAAAAGGTCTAAACATTACAACGGATAATTTTTTCACATCTCTAAAACTAAGCAGAAAAGCTAAGATCAGAAAATACAAGTATTGTTGGAACAATGAGACGAGCAATACGAGAGGTACCATCAATTTGTAGAAACATTCGTACACAAAGATATAAAACCTTTATTTTGAAATCGGCAACAAACGTAAACCTAAGTTTTTCAAGGTAAACCTGAAAAAATGTCATTATCTTGAGTACACTACATCAAAATGATCATATTGATACTGATTCAAAAAAACTTCCAGAGACTCTACAGTTTTATAACGAAACCAAGTTAGGCGTGGACATAGTTGACCAAATGGCACGCAAGTACATCGTAAGAGCTGGAACTCAAAGATGGATAGTCCATGTCTTCTACAATATTCTAGATTTAGCCGCTATAAAACCATGGATTGTTTATAGGAAAGTTACAGGTGAAAATATTTCTCGCCATAATTATATTATCCAACTCGTAAGTGAACTTCGAGCTGAGTACATAAATAAAAAATAATGTTCAAATGTTCTGTTTGTCAAAAAGCTGTTTGTGTTAAGTAATTAAAACCAACATTAAAAATAATAATTTTGTTTCAATCATAAACATCTAATAAACCGTCAATTTGACGGTCGCGGTCTTTGAAGGTATGGCATGTTCCCCGACCCTTCTAGTGTTAAATCTTTCAATTCGGACTGAGTTGTCATGTGTGGTTCTTCATCAACATGAAACAATTCACCTGAACTTTGACTGAGTTTGAACTTCTTTAAATTCTATGTTAGTCATCAATGTTTCAATGGAACAACCAGAAGGTTCTGGCACTTGCTGCTTGTCTGAACTGTAGACGGGTTTAGTAACAGAAGGAACATTTGCATATATAATTGTATCTTTGTTCTTGTTGTTAAAACTAAATGTGTTTGTAAGATAAACGTTAAAAATCATTTTAGTGGTACGGTTCCCTCCATATCATTGGCATGTTAAAATTCAAAGATCTGTTTCCACCTGCGGTCTAAATGTTTCACAAAATACGTGGGGAGCCCAAGATTAGTCCTGGTGAGAAACCGATATTTTAAAATAATAAAAATATGCTTATTTGAGTGATTCGGTTATGGGATATCCTTTATAAGTACAATAAGTTCACCACAAACGTAATAAAAACGGTCTGACTGTACTTCACACATCTTTCTTAACATTTTAAAAACAAATATTTATTTCACTGCATCAAAATTTTTGAATGAATACAGAAGCACTTGTGGTTAACCAATGTGGTGATAACTTAAGTTTTTGACGTCATAAAAATAAGAAACATATATTTTTACGTTAAGTTACTGCAACTAAATAAAATAATATGAAATTCACTGGAACGACATAATTTTTATTTTATTTTGTAAACTAGTGTAATTTTTATTGCTTGTTCGAAAACTGACCAAATAATAAATACGCTTCGGCAAATTGTGTAGAAGATGTCTAAAAATGTCTTACGTTTGTGAACTGTGAGTAGGCCTTTGATTTAGCGATGCTAGGTTGGCTCTTGGTATTTCGAAGTACTCAAATGTTTGTACAGTGAGACCTCAATGGTTATCCTAGAACCAGAGTATAAAATGTATCTAACTCAAGTAGGTGTAAGACAGGGTGACGTTATATCCCTGAAACTCTTCGCCGTTAAGTTTAAAGACATTCTCCAGCCAATGGACTGATAGAGACGTGCTTTGAGGCAATCTATGGGGAGACCTATATGCGCTGTAATGATGACTGTTGATTAGATTAATACTTAAATAATCTAAGTAAACTGCTTTTTCGGATGTTATGCACCTTTAAAGTGTAATTCCCATTATGATCTTACGATTTCATTTTAAGATACCCAAAATAATAATAGTACGGAATTTAGTGTTACTTTTACTTTTAGCTAGTGATAGACCAAATTTTTAAGCACAAACCTTCGGCTTCGGTTGAAGTTAACAGAAGAAGTTTCAATCTATTCAGGCTTTTACCAAAAATTGACCTTCGGTCGGACACTAGTTATATGTATTTAACGAACGATACGGAACTAAGCATGAAAATGAGTAAAGACTTGTAAGGCTCTTTTTCTGCTAAGATGTTCGTCTGGTCTGGACGATTCTGTCTTACTCGTTTTGTCCACGCATCAAAGCAACCGTTCTTGTGTTTCAGTTTGAAGAGTAAGTAAACTAGTATATTTATATAGTACGACAAAGCTTCTGTGACTTGCTTTGTTTAAAGTTTATGCATATTATGTTCATGGTCCCAGATGTGGAGGATCATGTACCTTCCCTGTTGGACCTTCTGCTGAACTCTCATCCGGACGGATATCAGATCTTCGTCGTATAAACACCAGCGCACTTAAAAAGAAGTATAATTCCGCCTCCAGGTCCTTCAAAAGCGTCATTGCCAAGGCAAGGTCTGAGCACATCGGCAGAATTGGTGAGAAGCTAGTTCGCCTTCCTTCGGGAACCCGTGCATTCTGGTCTCTCGCCAAGGCTGTCCAAGGGAACTTCTGTCAGGCATCTCTGCCATCTCTGCACAGGGTGGACGACTCACTGGCCCATGACGCTAAGGTTCTCCTAGAAGTCGATCTGCTAGACTCTCTTTTTGCTTCCAACTCGACTCTAGACGACGGGGGGAACACACCGCACCCCATCCTGCGGTGTGAGTGCTCCATGCAGGAAGTGCTGTTTACACAGCGCTCGGTGCGTAAACCACTCCTCTCCCTGGACGTCAACAAGTCGAGTGGGCCTGATGGAGTGCCATCTAATGTGCTGAAGACGTGTGCTCCGGAGTTGGCACCGGTTTTAACGCGTCCTTTTCGATACTCCTACTCCCTAGGCGTAGTCCCGAATTCATGGAAGACCCAATTCATGCACCCGATCCCTAAAAAAGGCGACCGCTCAAATCCGTCCTACTACAGACCTACCGCTATCACCTCCTTGTTCTCCAAAGTAATGGAAACTATTATTAACTGCCAGCTCATGCGGTATCTTGAGGATCACCAGCTGATTAGTGACCGCCAGTACGGTTTCCGTCGAGGTTACTCGGCTGGAGATCTTCTAGGTTACCTAACGCATAGATGGGCGGAGGCAGTGGAATCCAAGGGGGGAGGCGTTAGCCGTTAGTTTGGACATAGCGAAGGCCTTCGATCGGGTCTGGCACAAAGCGCTTCTTTCGAAACTTCCTTCCTATGGGCTTCCCGAGAAATTGTGCAATTGGATCACCAGTTTTCTTGCAGATCGGAGCATCAAGGTCGTAGTAGACGGTACATGCTCCGATTATAAGCTCATTAACGCTAGTGTTCCACAAGGCTGCGTGCCATCACCAAAGCTGTACCTTCTGCATATCAATGATAACATGGTAACATTCATTACTATGCAGATGACAGCACTGGTGATGCTTTATACACCGGCCGTGCCAATATTTTTCGGGAAAACCTCGCCGAGTACCGGAACAAACTTGTGTCAGAAGTCGAGACTTTGTTAAGCAAAGTCTCGGACTGGGGGCGACTAAATCTAGCCCAGTTCAATCCCCAGAAGACACAAGTTTGCGCGTTTTCCGCTAAAAAGAACCCCTTTGTCGTGTCTTCTCAGTTTCAAGGCACTCCCCTTGTTGCCTCAGCAAATATCGTTATCCTCGAAGTCGACATATCGAGTCATGTGTAGTTTCGTGGTCAATTGGAAGAGAAGGCTAAATTGGCCTCTAAAAAGCTTGGTGTGCTCAGCAGAATGGGAATGTATTTCATGCCGGC
The DNA here is from genome assembly GCA_963668995.1 of Parnassius mnemosyne. Taxonomy (NCBI): domain Eukaryota; kingdom Metazoa; phylum Arthropoda; class Insecta; order Lepidoptera; family Papilionidae; genus Parnassius; species Parnassius mnemosyne. Next base: position 37,163,650 of record CAVLGL010000115.1, read on the forward strand.
ACACCGCTTGCAACTTTACAAGGCGCAGGTTCGGCCTCACATGGAATACTGTTCCCATATCTGGGCAGGGGCTCTCAGTGCCAGTTCCTTCCGCTTTACCGCATCCAGCGCAGAGCGGTTCGAATCGTCGACGACCGAGTTCTTTCCGATCGGCTTGACTCACTGGTACTGCGTAGGGATGTTGCATCTCTTTGCGTATTTTATCGCATCTATCACGGAGAGTGCTCTGAGGAATTGTTCGGACTAATTCCAGCCGCTCAATTTCGCCTTCGCACATCGCGACAAAATTCGCGATACTATCCATACCACCTGGATGATTGCCGGTCCACCACTGTGCGAGTTAGAAGAAGTTTTCTTCCTCGCACAACTTCCTTGTGGAATTGCTGAATTGATTACCACTAGGGATTTTTCCGGACCCGTACGACTTAGGGACCTTCAAAAAGAGAGCCTACTCCTGTTTAAAAGGCCGGCAACGCATCTGCAATTACCCTGGTGTTGCAGTTGTTCATGGACGGCGGTAGTCTCTTACCTTCGGGTGAGCCGCATGCTCGTTTGCCCGCTCTTCTATAAAAAAAAATAGCGTTACTTAAAATGTACACAGCGCTCCTCTATCTATTTTACTTTTTTAGTTTGAGATTGCAGGTAGTTTTTACCCGACTACCCAGAAGTGGGGTAAAATTTTTCGGGTGTGCGTAATGTGTATGTATGTCTACTTCTTTGGCACGCTCTGTAGCCTAAGCGGCTTGATGGGTTTAAACATACAGGGTTAATATTAGTAAATATATATATATATATATATATATATATATATATATATATATATATATATATATATAAAGCGGAGCGGCGACGCGCATTTACCTATTGCTGTAGGCGTCGACGAGCTGTTGCGCGAGCAGCTGCGTGAGCAGCAGCGCCCAGTCGGAGGTGAGCTGGTAGGAGCGGCGGATGGCGTCGAACATGCCGCCGGCCAGCGAGAAGCGCAGCTGCAGCGCCTCGGGCGCCACCTCGTCCTGCCACGTGTCGCTGCACGCGGCGCGCTCGTGCTCGCGCGCGTGCGTCAGGTAGTGCTGCAGCTGCGCGTGGATCGAGCTCAGCAGGCTCTCCTGCCACCCGAGAACGTTTCTAGTATTTTTTTTATAGTGTTTGACAAACGAGCACAGTCCACCCGATGGTAAGTGGTTGCTGTGGCCCATACACATCTACATCTATCCTCGATTACGAATCAAAATCCAGATGCGTTGCCAACCCTGAGGACTAAGATGGAATGCCTCGTTCCCAGTAAAATTTGTCTCCGGTTCTCTACACTCACCATATGAAACACAGCAGCAATAAGCTGCTATTATACGCTGGTATTCTGTGTGTGCTGTTAGTATGCGAATGTATGACAAACATAAAAGCTTTTAAAAAAATTTTACTTCGCAAACATCAGCGCTATAAAATAAAATGATGTGTCTTACCTAGTATGAAGAGCACCTCCCGCCCTCCCTCATTTGCGTGTACAATCCTCGTCACCACTAATTCCAGCACCGCTACTCCCAACACCACTACACTAGGCAAGACACAACACCGACGACAATACGACACGTGTTTCGCCTCAACACGAGGCATCCTCAGGTGATGTAGACTCTACGGTGGCTGACCGTTAAGTGAGCGGTGAGCCAAAACGACTGCCTTTTATACAGACCGCTGACGCAACCGCACCCTGCTTAAGGAGCGAGCGACCGCGTCATGCGATAAAACATGCGACCAATCACCACCGGACTTACGCAGCCGTCTGTAAAATTAAAAACAAACCGCCGCGCAACGCCCGAATACCCTCCAACCACGCAACCAATCGCCGATCACCGTGAGGGTGATAAACAATCATATTGCGAGGCTGTCTGCTACTAGAAAGCAGGCTTAAAGATATTTAAGAGAGGCGAGTTAGAAACTTTTGTTTGTTTATTCAGCAGTTAGTATTATTACTTTTTAATATCTCTAACTGTTCCAGCACACACAGTCGCAGCCCTTTATTACACGTATGTAAGACTTTAAAGGAGTGGTCGTTGGCAGCCACTGGACACAACCTAGCCATCTCTGTTATATAATGTTTATTTCCTTATTTTTATAGTTTTATATTAATATTAATTAGATTAAAAATGAATAACTAAACTACGATATTCCTATAAGTTCATTTTTAGGGTTCCGTACCTCAAAAGGAAAAAACGGAACCCTTATAGGATCACTTTGTTGTCCGTCCGTCCGTCTGTCTGTCTGTCTGTCTGTCTGTCTGTCTGTCAAGACCCAGCACACACAGTCGCAGCCCTTTATTACACGTATGTAAGACTTTAAAGGAGTGGTCGTTGGCAGCCACTGGACACAACCTAGCCATCTCTGTTATATAATGTTTATTTCCTTATTTTTATAGTTTTATATTAATATTAATTAGATTAAAAATGAATAACTAAACTACGATATTCCTATAAGTTCATTTTTAGGGGTCCGTACCTCAAAAGGAAAAAACGGAACCCTTATAGGATCACTTTGTTGTCCGTCCGTCCGTCTGTCTGTCTGTCTGTCTGTCTGTCTGTCAAGACCCTTTTTCTCAGAAACGCGTGGAGGTATCAAGCTGAAATTTATATCAAATACTCAAGTCTACTGTTCCTTAGAGCTGTGAAAAAATCAAACTTCTAAGCTAACGAAATCAAAAGATACAGCCGTTTATGCCGCAAATTTTCGACATTCGCAAGGGAATCAAAACCTACAGGGTACTTCCCGTGAACTCAGAATCTTGAAATTTGGTACAAAACAACGTTTTATAGCACAGATAAAGGAAAAATTGCGAAAAGTATAAATTTTTAGTTATATCATATAATAAAAATATTTTTAATAATTTGAAACTTATATACTTACGGATTTGTTCGGAACCCTCGGTGCGCGAGTCTGACTCGCACTTGGCCGGTTTTTTAAAAAAATGTGCAAAAATTTAAAGAGCAATCCACTGAGGAATTATTTTGTGTATTTACTCTTGCTCCTCTATCCCCTCATTGCCCTCATTGGCAAATCACGTAAAATGGAATTAAAATTTTCCTTTTTTTTTTTTAATAAATGGGGCCCATTATTTATTACACAGAGTCATTTAATGGGCTAACAAAGTAGATCATAGTTATTGATGTAATATTTACTACGTACAGGAAGAGACGCCAAGATTTGATTGTTTGCAATACAGGCTAGAGCCCACGGGGTTAAGTTTACTTAGTCTATTAAAGGTACTCTGTGCCTTCAACCACGCACCCCGCATAGCCGCACAGATTTTTGCGTCTGTTCTAGTACGTTGCAATGATTGTGTCGTACGGTTTTTATGGGAACTTGACCGCCGGTGGATTGTTGCTCTTGTTTTATTGTTTGAATAATAGTTTGAAGTGTATTTTGATATGTAAATATTAAATGTCTGCGCATATAAACTATTAATGAAAACGATAAAACAAGTGCTCCGACGGGGGTGTGAACTTCAAGATAATGTGTTTGTTTAGGCGCCTTAAGATCCTATCACCATCAAAAGTCTGCTGGCTCAAGCTGCCGTCAATATCTCCCAGAATCTTCGCAATGTGATTCGACATTTTGTGAAGAAGTGTAGTATAAAGAATAATTTTTTATTACATGATACTGGCAAAAGTATAATCGTACAAGTCCACTATGATAGAAAAAAGAAAGAAAGAAAGTAGGTCGCGGCCTGATGTTGGGCTCACCTTCTGGTCGTCCTGGTGGCGCAGGCAGGTGAGCACGAGGGAGAGCAGCGGCTCGTTGGCGAGGCGCACGCCGGCCGCGCCGCCGCACGCGCACGCGCCGCCCACGCCGCGCTTGCCGCCGCCGCCGCCGCCCGCCGACCTGCGCACCACGTGCCGCTACAGACGCGCTCTACTAGTCTACACGCGAACGTATACGCGACCACAGAATAAACTAACAGCCTGTAGACGTTTCAATGTTAGACATTAACCTTGCTCGGTCACGGGCAGCTGTAGAGTAGCCACACCACGTGAACATTCACGCTCGCACGGAATAAAGTAACAACCGGCCTTGCTTCGTCTATAGTACGGTAGCAGCATAGTATATATTTATATCCTAATGTTAGTTATCAGCCCCACTCGAACACGTGCAACTGTAGCATGACTCCAGTACGAAAGGGTCAAATTCACCAGCTAAAGATCACGCTGCCACAGAATAAAGTAACAGCGTGCATACGTGTATAATTCCTTATGTTAGATATCAGCCACTTTCGACCACAGTGCAGTTGTAGTATAGCTTCAAAACCGATGGGTCAGCTCCACCGACAAACAATCACGATCGCACAAAACAACACAGCTTAATACATCCCAATATTAAACATAGACCTTTTCTCATCTCTGAAAGAGTGTTATCTCTAGGATGCAGTTAAAAAGTAATAGACATAGGACAATTAAAATTTACCCTTTATAGCTAGGACTCTGATGGCTCTTGCAATCTCGATGTGAACCGCCGCCTCCGCCTCCGCCACCAGAACAGTTCCCGCTGCAACCGGAACCCCAACCGCTTTCGAGAATCTAATCGCAAAATATATACTACAGTTACATGAATATTGTCTGGGCAAACTATTGTTTAAAATTAAATTAAACAAAAGAAACCATAAACAACCTCTGGTGATAAATATACTACACCAAATCTAAGAAATACCTTTTGATAGATGACACATTTAACGGACTAGGCGTTCCAACTGAAAAATCGGTACCTAAAATTAAATAAAAGAAAAAAATATATTCGATTCTTAAGAGATATCGATATCGATTCTTTAGAGTAGGTAACCATTTAGTTTTATCGAGATTAATATTTAAATCAGAATAAATTAGAAACAGATAACTCAAAACACAAAATTTCAGTTTTCAATTTCAATTTATCAGTTTCTTCATATTTATTGTTTACTGCAAATTTCTAGATAAAGTTATATAAATTGATAAAACTGCACAAGATTAAAAATTTATTTAATAACTTTCACTATACTGTTGAGCTGTCGTCGTCATAATCGTTGTTTAAATTAATTTTTACTTAATTTTCAATGCATTCAAAATGAATGTCTCTTTCATAGTCCATAAGAATTTTCTTTGTTTCCTCCGTCAATTTGGCCCAGTCATCCCTTGTGTTTCAGATGTATTTTCTACAAATTCTCCTCCGGCGGATCCTACATTGCAAATTGAGGCGCGGCCACCCTTTTCCCACTGGCACATGTCGCCTGTTCATGTCTACCGCACAATATGTGAATGATTTGAATTTAAATTGGTGATAAAAAACTATACATGTTGTAATGAATTCATAATTCTTAGAATTTACGTAAAAGCTTATTTTAAATCGTGTGAGTACGTTTGTACAAAGTTATTGCGGAATGATTAATGTGAAACGTCAAAAGATTTTTCTTAGATTTGATTGAGTATAAGCTCCTTACACACGGCCCATCTTGCTGTACATCCCGCCAAGGTCATGCACGACGCACGATGCAAAACGACAATGTACTTTTTGTCTTTGGCTTGAAGTACGTCAATAATTATTATTAATTGTTTTTACACCCTTTCTTTTTTCATCATCGTCATTACATCATTACAGTCCTTCACAAGTTCATTGTTGAACATAGGCCTCCACCAAGGAATGCTACGAAGCACGGTCCTGAGCTATCTGCATCCATCGACTTCCTGTATGTCTTACTAGGTCGTCACTTTATCTAGTTTGTCGGTTCTTCGAGCTATATGGCTGATCCATAGCCACTTCAGCTTACTAGTCCGCTGGGTTATATCTGTTACTCTGGTTCTACTGTGGATATCCTCATTTCTAAGTTTATCACGCAGATAAACTCCGAGCATAGCCCTCTCCATAGCTCGCTGTGCGACCTTGACCTTCCTCATACGGCCAGCAGTGAAGGACCACGTCTTAGATCCGTAAGTCATCACTGGCAAAACGCACTGGTTGTTGTACAATCTTGTTTTCAAATTTCATGGTATACCTGACGAGAAGATGTGTCGTAATTTCCTGAACGCTGCCCATCTGAGTTGAATCCGTCGATTGACCTGTCGGTCGAAGTTGGACTTACCTAGTCGGATTATTTGGCCCAGGTAACATACTCGTCAACAACTTCGAGCTTAGTGTTCCAAACAACTACCGGTATAGGTGTGACATGGACGTTACTCATGATCTATCTATCACCTATTGAGGTCATTGAGCATAGTGCTTAGGTCCTTCTGCGATTCTGCCATAAGAATTACTCCAGTAGCCCTACTGTAGAAACACTTCAGCACTTCGATATACCGATAGTCAACTTGGCACCGCTGAAGGGACTGCAGCACCGCCCAAATTTTGACGGAATGAAAGGCTTTCTCATAGTCCACAAACGCAAGACATAGTGACAAATTGTACTCCTCCTCGGTCTTCTGTACAATTTGCGCTAAAGCCTTTTCGAAAACCGGTTTATTCGGGAGGTTGGAAGTAGTCGAGTCTGCGTGCGAGACGATTATTAATGACTCTCGAAAACAGTACGTAGACGCGGCTCAGAAGGAAAATTGGTCTGTAGTTCACAAACAACTTCAATTGTAGTGCACTTCTCTTGAAGAACAAAACCACCGCACTTCTGCTCCACGTCTCCAGAGTAGTACCACCATAGAGGACGTAATTAAAGAACGTCTGAAAGACTTCAAGTACCGGTTTTCCATCTGCTTTTAGAACCTCCGGTAACTTGTACGTGGTAGAGCCATGCTGCAGCTATATTATGGTTGTAGCACGAATGGGTCGGCTCGACCGGGGAAGGACCACGCTCTCACAGAAAACCAGCGTAAAATAGCAGCTTAACGCTGTTGTGTTTCGTATGGTGAGTGTAGAGAACCGGAAACCCTTTTTACTGGCAAAGAGGCATTCCATCTTAGTCCTCACGGGTGACAACGCATCTGCATCTTGAGTCTTTATTGAGGATAGATGTAGATGTCTATGGGTCACAGTAACCACTTACCATCAGGTGGACTGTGTGCTCGTTTGTCACCCGATCCTATAAAAAAAAAAAAAAAAAAAAAAAAAAAAAAAAAAAAAAAAAAAAACTCCGCCCTCGCTCAGGGACTTGCCATTCTAATCTCGCTAAGACGTCCGGAATAGTATCGGACAAGATTTGCTCTTGGATCGTTACTCACACTTGCGTGTGGATCCAACAATGACGTGTACAGTTGCCCATAGAACCTCTCAATCTCACTCAAAATCTCAGGTGTCCTGGCGTCTGTGCTGCCACATTCAGTATTCAGCTTTGACAGTTGGCTCTTTTGGCAGACAGATTTCTGGCAAAGACTTTGGAGTCCTGGTTCCGCTCGATCGTTTCTTCAATTCGAGCTGTATTGAAGTTGCGTAAGTCCCGCCGCATGCATTTGGAAATCTGTCCGTTCAGTTGCCTGTATGCTGTCAAATCTGTTGAAGAATGTAGCTTCATTTCCCGTCAAACAGACATGATATTAAGAGTGTGATCGCAGTTTTTGTGTTCTTCTGTGGCGGGTCTTGCAGAACATAGCTCTGACCGCTTGGACAGTTTCCATGAGCTTGTCATTCATATCGTCCACTGTATTGCAATTTTCTAGTCACTGAAAACGATTTTGTAACTCTAGCTGAAAGTCTTCGAGACTTTGGATTAGAGCACGAGGGGGACGGAACGTTGACTTCATTAGAGTTCAGTTGCCGTCTAGTCGTCATAATGTCTCATTTTTTTGTCGAACTGTCGGGGCTCGACCAAGTCCACTTCCTGTGGGACTGCTTCTAGAAGAATGAGTTAATTATAAAGAGTCCCTCTTTCTCCATGAAGTCGGCCAGCTGCTGGCCCCTTGGGGTCCTTTCTCTCTTTATCAGCCTGTAATAATACACTAACCATGTAGTAGCGGTGTGAAAATACCCACTATACTATATCGTGCCGTTGGTGTCGTAAGGGGCGACAGAGGGAAATTGAAACAGGATTTTTTTTTTTATAGAATAGGGGGCAAACGAGCTTGCGGCTCACCTGATGGTAAGTGACTACCGCCGCCCATGAACAACCGCAACACCAGGGGAATTGCAGATGCGTTGCCGGCCTTTTAGAAAGGTGTAAGCTCTTTTCTTGAAGGTTCCTAAGTAGTATCGGTTCGGAAAATTCGCTGGTGGTAATTGATTCCACAAAGAAGTTGTGCGAGGGAGAAAACTTCTTCTAAATCGCACAGTGGTGGACCGCCAATCATCCAGATGGTACGGATGGTAACGCTAGTTTTGTCGCGACGTGCGATGGTGAAATTGAGCGGCTGGAATTAGTCCGAACAATTCCTCAGAGCATTCCCCGTGATAAATGCGATAAAATACGCAAAGAGATGCAACATCTCTACGCAGTGCCAGTGTATCGAGCTGATCGGAAAGAACTCGGTCGTCGACGATTCGAATCGCTCTGCGCTGGATGCGGTCAAGTGGAAGGAGCTGGCACTGGGGTGCCCCGGCCCAGAGATGAGAACAGTATTCCATGTGGGGCCGAACTTGCGCTTTGTAAAGTTGCAAGCGATGTGCCGGCATGAAATACTGTCTCGTTCTGCTGAGCACGCCAAGCTTTTTAGAGGCCAATTTGGCCTTCCCTTCCAAGTGACCACGAAACTGCACGCTATTCGATATGTCGACGCCAAGGATTCCGATACTGGCTGAGGCAGCAAGGGGAGTGCCTTGAAACTGAGGAGATACGACAAAGGGGTTCTTTTTAGCGGTAAACGCGCAAACTTGTGTCTCCTGGGGATTGAACTGGACTAGATTTAGTCGGCCCCAATCCGAGACTTTGTTAAGCAAAGACTCGACTTCAGACACAAGTTTGTCCCGGTACTCGGCGACGTTGTCCCGAGAAATATTGGCACGGCCGGTATATAAGGCATCCCCAGTGCTGCCGTCTGCATAGCAATGAATGCTACCAGTTAGCAACATATCATTGATATGCAGGAGAAACAGCGTTGGTGATAGCACGCAGCCTTGTGGAACACCAGCGTTGATAGGCTTGTAATCAGAGCATGCACCGTCTACTACGACTTTGATGCTCCGATCAGCAAGGAAACTGGTGATCCATTTGCACAATTTCTCGGGAAGCCCATAGGAAGGAAGCTTCGAAAGAAGCGCCTTGTGCCAGACCCGATCGAAGGCCTTCGCTATGTCCAAACTAACGGCCAATGCCTCCCCCTTGGACTCTACTGCCTCCGCCCATCTATGAGTTAAGTAAACTAGAAGATCACCCGCTGATCGACCCCGACGAAAACCGTACTGACGGTCACTGATCAGCTGGTGATCTTCAAGGAACCTCATGAGCTGGCAGTTTATAATGGATTCCATTATTTTGGAGAACAAGGAGGTGATAGCGATAGGCCTGTAGTTGGACGGGTCTGAGCAGTCGCCTTTTTTAGGGATCGGGTGGACCAAAGCTGTCTTCCATGAATTCGGGACTACGCCTTGGGAGTAGGAGTACCGGAAAAGACGCGCTAAAACCGGTGCCAACTCCGGAGCACACGTCTTCAGCACAATGGGAGGGACTCCATCGGGCCCACTCGACTTGCTGACGTCCAGGGAGAAGAGTGCTTTGCGAACCGAGCGCTGTGTAAATCGCACATCCGGCATGGAGCACTCACATCGCGGGATGATCGGCGGTGTGTTCCCCCCGTCATCTAGAGTCGAGTTAGACGCAAAAAGAGAGCACAACAGATCGGCTTTCTCTTTTGCGGCATGGGCCAGTGAGTCGTCCTCTCTGTGCAGAGATGGAAGGGATGGCTGACAGAAGTTCCCTTGGACAGCCTTGGCGAGAGACCAGAATGCACGGGTTCCCGAAGGAAGGCGAACTAGCTTCTCACCAATTCTGCCGATGTGCTCAGACCTTGCCTTGGCAATGACGCTTTTGAAGGACCTGGAGGCGGAATTATACTTCTTTTTAAGTGCGCTGGTGTTTAAATCCCGAGACGTTGATGCATCAGCCCAGGCCCGGTAGCACTCCTGCTTATAGCGTGATGCTATTTTACAGGAGCGACCAAACCATGGCTGGGATCTGCCTCCGATGGGCACCACAGAGGATGGAATAAAAAGTTCCATACCCTGAAGTACCACATCAGGAACAGAATCGGCAACAACGCTGGGATCTTCCGGCGAGAAGCAAACCCGCCCCCAAGGGTAGGATGCAAAAAAAGACCGCATCCCGTCCCAATCAGCTGACCTATAGTGCCAAACACGGCGGCAAGCTGCAGATCGCAACTGCGATTGGAGCGTGAGTGGCACCGTGCTCCGGATCAGACAATGGTCCGAAGAGCCCAGAGGGGCATCGACGGAGACCTGATATCCGTCCGGATGAGAGGTCAGCAGAAGGTCCAACAGGGAAGGTACATGGTCTTCCACATCTGGGATCCGCGTAGGCGAAGTAACCAGTTGTGTTAGACCATATGCCAAAGCAAAGTCGTACACAGATCTACCCGCATGATCGGTTAAACGAGAACCAAGCCATTCAGCGTGGTGGGCGTTGAAATCACCGAGTATCACGATCTCTGCGGATGGGACCTGTTGTAGCACGGAGTCTGCAGCCATTTGGACGTGGTCGATGAGTCGGTCTGTGTCGGCATTACCGCTATGGGACCTATAGAGGCACCCGTAGACGCGGGGATGATCGTCACTCTACGCGCAGCCATAGGATGGACAGGTCCGTACCTTCAAGGCTGCCGAGGCGTCGAAAACAGATGTCCTCTCTGACGTATACACAAACCCCAGCCCGGGGCACAAAGGAGTGTTCCAATTTGTATCCCGGGTAGGAGAGATATGAAGTATCAGCCGGAGAGGACACCTGAGTCTCGGTTAAAAAGAGCAAGGCCGGCTTCGCCGTCTCTAGATGGTAATGGACAGCGTTAAGGTTGGAATGAAGTCCCCTGATGTTGCAAAAATTCACGGATAGCGTGACAGGGGTCGCCTTGGTTGTATTGCTCCGCTTGCCCCGAGCAGCATTAGTCACGAGCGGAATTTTGCCCCCCCCCCCCCCCAGAATACGCGGGGCAGCCTGAGCACCCACGCTCAGGAGTGAAGTAGTTTGGTCGTGGATGCTCAGCGAGGGATTCTCCAGGGGTGCTGGTACCCTCCTGGGGTAGTCTTGTATTTAATTCCACTGCCATGTTGATGGGGGGGGGGGGGGGGCAATTGGGCCTCCGGCCACCTGCACTCACCAAGCGCAACGCAGAGGTAAACCTCTACTTCACGCTGGTATTCTGTGAGGTCGTGGTACCACCCCGGTTCGAGCTGGCCCATCCGTGCGACAGCAAAAGCTACCGCTTAGCTCTACCACTGTAAAAAAAATATGATCATTAGCATCTTTCTGATAACAAATCAAAATATTTTTAAAAAAAACCCGCCTGCCAATCGTTGCAACTATGGTAATATCTTTCCTATGAGGCCTATGGAGGAAACCCATGTTCAGCAGTGGACTTTTATAGGCCGTAATGGATGGATGGAAAAGTTCACTGCTGACCAACTCATAAGCATCTAGAAGCACGTTATTGGTTGTGAATGTTTTTAGACAAAGCTGTAAACGTAAGGTCACCTGTCCGGCCTGTTTGAGCACTCGTCCCTGCACGGCGGCGGGCAGCTTGGCGACGAGCGGCGCCACCAGCCACACCGACTCCGACCACTTGCTAGTGCTCACCACGCCGCGGTCCGTGCCCGTCCTGCGAACAACAATGGTGGCCTCACATGTAACGATATACTTAGACTTGCACTGCAGACTTCTAGACATACCACTAGACCGGCACGACAGAACAAAAAGCGTGTCACAGATGTGGTTCGCGTTGGCTCCCGCTGGGCTAACTGTCGTTACTGTTTTGGTATATACGAAATAAATACATACTTATTTAAAACAAACTTTAAATCACGATGACAAAGTTTTTACGTTGTAGAGCCATGCTGAAAGCTATATTATAGTGGTAGCACGAATAGGTCGGTTCGACCGGGGTGGGACCACGCTCTCACAGAATACCAGCGTAAAATAGCAGCTTGATGTTGCGGTGTTTCGTATGGTGAGTGTTGAGAACCGGAGATCTTTTTAACTGGAAACGAGGCATTCCATCTTAGTCCTCAGGGGTGACAACGCATATGAATTTTGATTCTTAATTGAGAATAAATGTAGATGTCCATGGGCCGCAGTATCCAATTACCATCAGGTGGACTGTGTGCTCGTCTGTCACCCTGATTCTATAAAAAAAGTCATTAAACAAAATCAGTGTTAGATTGGCTAAAACAACGTTCGCAGTTTACAAAACAAAATTATCTTCTCGTAATCGACTAAAGGAGATACGGAGAATTGACCATAACTTAGTGTGCAATGTGTTCAGTACGTAGAATCTGTCTAGTAGTATACATGGTAGTGACCATAGACGGCTCAAGTACGAGTGTGCTTTAATAATATCATTTCTGTGATAGTGACGGATCAGGCCTGTGACGGTAATGGCATTGAGTTTTGGTGAAAACTTGACTATATCTGCGGACTTTCACTGGACTGTTCAATTCTTGCTGCCATTTTACCGTTTAAATAATGATTTCAAGTGGATTTTGATACCTCAAAAAGATGTGATTTTGTGTGTTGGAGCTCGTTCCCACCTGTCGGGTACCGGGTGCCGTATTTTAATCGGGTGTCGGCGCTTCTGTTCATACCAGTCGGTTGTCGGATCCGATCAAAACTGGGTCATTTTTAGCAGTCTATGCGAGGCGACTGTACAGGATGGACATCGATGAAGCTTTTGTTGTGACATTTTGGGATCACTATTTTGGGATCACCTAATCCAGAGAGAAAGATTTACTTTAAGAACATTTCAGAACTTAATAACTGAATTGAGAAGTGAAATTATAAAGTTTTTCAATAAAAACCCAACAACTCTGCGTGCGCGCCGCGATATGTGTGTACGCGATCTGCGGCAGAGAGCTTGGTTGCCGGGTCCGACATCCGACATAATGTGAACACTGAACAGCACTATACTTACTTATAGGCGAACGAGATTCGAAGCGATTTTTACGGACGTAAAGAGTTGGCAAAACAGCCAACATTTCTTGTCGGTGCCGAGAAAAAAGGTGTCGGATAAGTGTGAATGAACAGCTTCATATAAAATGTTCTGCCATTAGAGTGAGCGATTTTCTGTCGGGGCCGACAAAATGAGAACGGGCTCTTAAATATCTGCGCATGTGAACTATTGGAGGAATCGACAAAACAAGTGTACCGATGTGATCTTGAAATATTCTCATCGACTATGGTTGGGGTTGGTTAAAGCTGTTGTCGAAATCTCTCAAAAACTCCGCAATGTGATGCATCAATATGTTGTTGAGAAATTTTTGAACAAATAGTTATAAATTATAATTATCCATTACCAAAGAAAAATAATTAAGAAATATTTAAGAATATATATTGAAAATATATAAGAATCGACAACCGATGGGGAAGAAAGGTTCTTGAGTGGCAGCCTCGTACCGGTCGGCGAAGTGTAGGGCGACCCCCCACGAGATGGAGTGACGACCTGGTAAGACATGCAGGAAGTCGATGGATGCAGGTGGCTCAGGACCGTGCTTTGTGGCATTCCTTGGGGGAGGCCTATGTTCAGCAGTGGACTTATGAATGGCTGTAATAATGATGATGAATGATGAAAGAAAAATAACAATATTGGGTTTACTGGTAACTTCACTTTTTGAACGTCAATTTTCACATCTAGACTCGATGCGATTTTAATGTTTAAAATTAAAAATAATTGTTTCTATCCCATCGGACTATGAGAATGAGGTAACAGAGACTTTACTCGTGCCTATCATGAGGATAAGCATATGATTGCTATCCATTGGGAAATTCGGTCTTAAGGACATATTATGATTAACTGATTAATAAATAATCAGTTCAATTTTTCGGATTTTATCGCGTTTAATTTCGTTTTCATTCCCGAGGTTTCTAGTGCTTTGCAGTATTAATATAAATGGAATGGTCTAAAAGCGCCTCGCGGAGTGACGGTCTAGTGTCGTATTTTCTTTCCGGCTCATCTTCAGTCACCCCGTTAGCATAACATGTATAGTATTCATCAATAGAAAATGATTAATAAAATGTATACCTGTCCTTATCCGGCGGGGGAGGCGCCGGCTGTTGGAAGACGTTGATGACGGCGCGGGCCACGGTGTCGAGCCACGCGCTCAGCTCGGACGAGCCGCTCGGGAACTGCTTGAACATCAGCTGCAGGTCCAGCCACGACATGCGCAGCGACCACTGCTCCAGGTTCTGTTCCGTACCGGATAAACCATAGTAAAACTGTCTATGTTGTCAGTTTGCGTAATTAGTTTATCTTTAATCTTCAAAAACAGAAATCAAAACGATTTTCAAATCGTATTATGTTTGAAAATGATGTCTTTAAGATTATGGAACAGATTTAGCTGGTATACTCCATATTTCTATGTTGGTCCGTTTTGAATTTCAACTAGACTCGTTTATCTAATCAGATGTCAACTTATTTATTTAATATGTAATATAATTCAATAAATAATTTATGGTCATCCGAGGCAAGTGATATAAATTAGATATTAATTAATTAATTTTCATCTGTCGATATAATAGTTAAAGCTATGTACTTAACTGTCGATAAAGTCAATAGCGTAAACGTTCCCGCTTTGTTCAATAGATGAAATTTAACCCAAAAAAAAAACGTGTTTATGCCGCATAATTTGCATTTGTTACACTTGCCCCACTGTCATACTTGCCTCGGGTGATCATATATAAATTTAATCTCTATAGTATAGGCTACATATAATAATATGTACATTTTCACATAAAAATGTGGTATTAAAAATATAAATTACCTCCAACAGGCGCGTTATCATAGTTTTCTGGTCAAGATCGGGATGAGTGTGACTGGCTGAATCAGGATAACATATCATATGTAACAACCTGAAAAAATATAATTTGTATTTAAGAAGTAAATATTTTTTATTATTACATTGTTAGAGGCTGCGTTAGGGAATACATCACTCCATTTCATTCTTTGGGTGTCGTAAGAGTCGACTATGGGAAAGACAACCTCACGGCCAACGATAGATGGCAGGATGACATTTTGTATATGCTAGAAATGAAATTCTTAGCCACTTGCGCTAGGGAGCAACATCAAAGTATAAAATATCTAGTTCTGCGTTCTGCATCTTTCACACCTACCCTCTCCTTAATTCTCTACATAGGTGTCCGACTGTAAAACTCGACCCAAGTAGATGTTTTTATACATATATTTTTTTCAATCAGGTAAAACAATTCCAATAAAAATTGGTAAAAAAAAATTTATACCTTTGAGCCTGTCGTGGAGTGAGCATAGAATCGAGCAGCATGTCAGGTTGATAGAGCTCATCTGGATTCTGTAAGCACTTCTGCAGCACCCACTCCTCGGAGCAGATTTCCGCAAGGACCCTTCTCGCCAGAGATGAAAGTGACTGGGACGAGTCTAGTAATGTAGAGCCAACGCCACCACTCCCCCTACGATAACAAAACTTTATCTGTTCCATAACAAGGGTTAAAGAATTACTAAAATCATACAACAATACCGTTAATGAACCACGGCCTAAATATTTATTATGGTTTGTTTTTATTAGGATATTGTAACATCATTTAGTATAAATTAGTAGCAAGGTAACTTTTTACAGGATAGAATGTTTACTTACACCACTATTAGAAAACTGTACAAACAAAGAAGACATCACAAGACACCCAGTGAACGTAAATTTTCGTGTCGTTAGGATGAAAGATAGACCAATAACTTAATGATTGCAATGTGTTGTTAATCATACAAAATTCCCAAACGAAATTTTGAGTGACAATGTTACAACCATGTAATGAATTAAGTTGACAATCAATTAGTGCATGGAGTTAGGAATTTACGTTCAAAGTTTTATGTAAACCAACGAAGAGGAGAAAGGAAAGTAACTACACATAAACAAATCCCATCGTCAACACGTCCAAAGATTGGAGATGAGAATGAAATGAGTATTCAGATGTGGATAGAAGCAAAGCGGGTGAGCATTGTGACCACACAACTTTCGCGCCCTCGTAACAGACATGTGAGTGACATTATGTATTGCAAGGATTTGGATGTGCAACATTACAACTCAATATTAAAATAAAACAAACCTAGGAGTTCTATGGCCCCCACTCATCTCTGAATCTACCATCCTATGAATAAAAAAATGGTCTCAAGTCAATAATATATATACATCATTATTATTTATTGAGTTGCTGCATTGATTGCTGCTTTCCTTCCACATAGTTTTAAACTAAACCATATAATATAAAAAAAAAACAAGTCAAAATGTATGTCGTGTAATATTAAAATATCGGATATGGATCAGTACGTTAAAGTGACAATGATATAGTTCGAAAAACCCACAACCGATGTGGAAGTAAGGTTCTCGAATGACAGCCTCGTACATGTAAGCGAATTTAGGATGGCCCTCCACTTATAGTAAGACATGCAAGTCGATGGATGAAAATGGCTCAGGTCTGCGTATTTTGGCATTCTTTGGGAGAGCCTATGTTTAGCAGTGACCTTGTGTAAGGCTGTAATGATGACGACGATGAATGTCATTATTGCATGTACTATCGGCATAGGGTTGTTGACACTCCAAAGAGTCTGAAATTCTTTCACGGGGCAATGTATACGCTTTTAAAACAAAGTCCCAGAAATTGCTGGACTTATCCATCAAAAAGTTTAATTTTTTTACTAAGCAATAGTTGTTTAATATAGGTTATTGTACTACTAAAGAGTAAATTATTGATAATAACCCCTGGGAATAAGGTCATCGCTTCCATGCCGTTTCTAAATGTTTTTATATTGTAATCCTACGAGGGCAGCACTGAAAATTTCGGGAATGAAGGAAGTGACACAACATTACTATTTAAAAATGTATTTATTGCTTTTCGAAGTATTCTCCGCGAAATTTGACACATTTTTCCATACGATGGAACCAATCATTGAAGCAACCATTCCATTCGGAAGTTGGGGTCTCCAAAATGGCCGTTTTGTAGGCGTCCACAGCTTCTTCAGGTGATGAAAATCTCTGTCCACGCAATTTATTCTTTATTTTAGGGAAAGTATAGAAATCATTAGGGCTTAGGTCGGGGCTGTAAGGCGGATGGTCTAATAATTCTATGTTTTCTTGCTCTAAAAACTCTTTTGTTCTGTGTGCGGTGTGAGAACTCGCATTGTCGTGATGGAGGATGATGCGGCGGTTGCAGTTCTCTTTACGGAGTTCAGAAACGACCTGTGGCAAACAAATGCTAGCATACCATTCTGCATTAACCGTTCTTTGTCCCTCAGTATTTGAGGATCCTGCGTGGAATCTTTCGAGAGTTCTGACGCACCAAGTAACGCGAGCCGCTTTTTGCTCTTCACAGAGCGAATGCGGTATCCATCGGGAAAACAACTTTTTTACACCTAATTTCTAAGTTCATGCAAGGTTATTTGTATTTGACTCATGCCAATGTCTAAAGTTGCCTGAATTTCGCGGTATGTCACATGTCGATCTTCCTCAATCAGCTTACGAACAGCATCAACGTTTTCTTGGGTGACTGCAGTTTTTGGACGACCTTGACGGGGATCATCACTGAGCTTGACACGTCCACGTTGAAATTCAGCAAACCAGCGACAAATTGTGGTTTTGGATGGGGCTTCATCACCAAATGCAAAAATCATCCGGTCAACACACTGTTTTTGTGTTAAACCACTTCGAAAGTCATAATAAATCATCGCTCTTGAATTTTCTCGAGTCAATTCCATTTTCTCAACAACTAAACAAGTTTGACAAAACCTTGTGACAAGACCGAGAATCTTTTTTTAAATAAATAAATGGTATTCGATTTTTAAAACAAGGACTTTTCAATTAAAAAGATTTTAATATGACAGGTACAGTGGAAATATTCAATTCCCGATACTTTTAGTGCAGCCTATGTATTTGTATATGCCAGTAAGCACATTTTGAAATACAACTAAAATAATCAAACAAATCATAAGATGTAGAAAATTATTAATTATGCCATAACTACCTTGTTCTTAGTGGCTCTTAGTGTTAAGTGTGGCTAACCTTGTTAAGTTTTTGAAGAAATTAAGAACCTCTAAATCGAATTTAATGGGAATTAAACTGGCAAAACATTTAATATTTATAGTTTAAACAGTATAAGAATATGATACTCACGACATAAGGTCCAGCTGTGCGTCTGAGGGGACGGTATCGCTGGTGCCTAATATGTGTGACAGCTCACTGGATTTTTTGCCACTTGGCTTTCCGCCGTCTCGAGCAGTTGAGTCACCAACCACTGTAAAGTACATTTTTGTTAATAGGTTTATCCTGTGTCGCTTTCTTCATATTGTCATGCGATCGGTAATGCACGCGAATGGATAATCTACTAAAGGGACCAGATGATATACCTCGACATATAGCTAGGGTGTTTTCTAGGTGATGTATGATTCTCTTTAACCTTAGTGGTTAAGAGCTTAAGTAACTTTCTTCTATTAATTATATTATTTAAAAAAATATAGTACTTCAATTATCATCGCGTGTGATTAAAATTAATAGGGTACGGCCGTGGAATACTCTTAGGATAATAAATCAGCAAAGGCAGTTAGAACAAGCCTCGGAGATTTATTAAATACCTCTAGATATATAAATTACTATATTATTATAGATACTCCATTTTTTACAAAGTTAATGAAAAAGCTTTTTAACATACAATATTTAATTCACCTATATTGTGTCGCATCCAATCTTTTGCCGAAAAAAAATTTTTGAGGATAAAATCAATGGAAGTAGATTCATTGATATTATCTTATTTGGATGTTAACAAAATTATTGGAAACTATGAAAGAAAAAATCAATTTCACAGAGAAACAAATGTTAATAAAGTCAGTGATTGTCAATGACTATATCACATGATGTTAATAGAATAAATTCCAATCCTTTGGATATTGCATAAGTCACAATTTTGAATCAGATAAGATAGACGATTGAATATAGTTTGTAGTAACAAAGTTTAAAGTTTTATCAATGCTAAACGTTATTGTAGTCAGTAGTTAAAATTAGTTTCGTGAATATCAGTTTTATATTCCTAGTGGGTCTTATACATATACATATATACGACAGAAAAACATAAGAGGTTCCTGGAGCCGCTGATTCAGAATCTACTCCTTCAACGTGAAGGAACCTTTATAAGCTACCGTCGTATTAGGGTGACAAATAAGCATACAGTTCACCTGATGGTAAGTGGATGATATGGCTCATAGAAATCTTCATATATCCTCGTTTAAGAATCAAAATGCAGATGCGGAGTCATCCTTGAGGACTAAGATGGAATGACTCGTTTCCAGTGATAAGGGTCTCCGTTTAAACGTGGAAAAGCGTAAAACAGCAGCATCATGCTCCTATTTCAGGCAAGTATTCTATGAGAGCGTGGTTCTTCCCCGGTCGAGCCGACGAATTCTTGCTACAACCATAATATAGCTGTGTGGCTCCACCACTTATAGGTAGACAAAAGGCTAGCCGCCCCCCCCCCCCCCCCCCCAACGCGTATAAATAGCGGTACTGACTGAGGATGGCCTTGAGCGTGGCGAGCACGGGCCCGACGCCGATGTTCTTGTGCGCGGCGGCCAGCAGGTGGCGGTCGCACGACAGCCGCACGCCCGCCGCGCCGCCGCCCGGCCCCGGCGACGTCGACACGCTGTACAGCCCTGCACAACACAACCACTAACACTGAAACACTACGAACCAACTTATGATTTCCTAGTGTCGCAGTGCTCCAAAAGTATTCATGTAACTATGTAAAAACACCTACCTTGAAACCTGGCAACTTTGCCATTTTTGAAAGGACTTAAAAGTTTAACACCAATTTTCCAACAAAAAATGTACTGTTATACTGGGCAACAATGTTTTAATGTGACATTATATTCTTCATAGATTTGATATTTATTAATGATTTAAACAAATACTAACATTAAATAGACAAAATACTCAAAGATAGAAAATAGCAAAGTTGACCTCACTTTGTGTCAAATTTAACATAGGGGTTTATAATGAAAAATAATAGGATATGACTTCAAGGTTGAAGGTAAGTTTACCTCATAATATAATACACAACACCCAGAGTTATGATTGGCTTCTTTAATTGTGTTGCAAATAGCAAAGTTTACACTTGTGGCAAGTTGCCCTCCCATTTTTAAATTTTTCATACAAACTTGAAAATATGTGTTAGGGTTGTCAAATATCCTTGTTTACATACTTAACTTAATTTTTTTGTTTATATCTTATCACAATAATTTCTTAAGAAAAAATCTTAAATATATCAAATAAAAATACTCTCGTCTAAAATTAAAAATAAAATTGGTGCAATAATAAGCTTAAATCAATAATATTATAGAATAAAAAAAATCACTTTTAACAATCATTCGTTTCATCATCATTTTATTACGGGTTGTAATAAAATGATGTCAGGTCATAATTATTGTAATCAATCTAAATCATGTTTTCCCAAAATAGCAAAAAATTAATAATCATTAAAAATGGCAATTAATGTTTTGCTTAATACCAATACACTAAGTTTAAATTATGAAAAATACTGAGTAGTAATAATATTGTTAATGCCCGACAACGCAGTAAAAATAATATAGATTTCTCTTTTCTTTTCCTTCATCTGTAATAAAGATGAATTGATTGAACGGATCATTTGGTAAAATCGGTCTAATGGGCTGGTACGATGAAACATCGATACAAACATAGAATGTCAAGTGCAGAACACTTTGTTTAAATAGTTGTAATCGGTTAAATATATAGGTTGAAAATGACAATCCTTGGTTGTAACAAAACATGGCAAAGTAACCATCATATCATGGCATCACTAGTATGGTAACTTTGCCGAGTTAGTTTTATAGATAAATGTAAAGAGCAACATGTTAAAAACGATATATTACATTTATTGCATACAGTATTTCAAACAAAAAAAAACTAAAATTCTGGAGCACTGAACAAAGAGGTTATTTCGCCGGCACAATTCCGCGTTGAAATAAAATGCCAAAATTAACTCTCATGTTGCCATATCAAACATAATGCTGTTAATTAGTTATTGTATTTTCATCCAAAACATGGCTTATCTCGAAAATATGTTATCCCTGATGGCAAAGTTAACACCCAATTGGTAAAGTTGCCAGACCTAACTGTAATTAATATTATCACAATATAAATGAAGGCAAATCCTCCCTAAATTGGAAGAGCAAGTCCTGGAATTTAGTTTTAGTGACTAGTAAAGACAAAGAAAATTCGACGGCTCCGTGGCGCAGTGGCTTAGCAATGAGTTGGTGCGCTGGGGGGCGCGGGTTCGAATCCCGCACGGAACAAGTATTTGTATGGCCTACAAATGATTGTTCCGGGTCTGGATGTTTGTCCTTGTGAAATTTGTGTTTGTAAACTGCCTCCACGATACAGGAGAAAATCCTAGTGTGGGGGTAACGTTATTAAAACTAAAAAAAAAAATGAATAACATGAAACCTATGACGGCACCTCTTAGAATTGAATATACACTTGACAGTTGCATGCTCCAATATAGCAAAATGTTATTTAAAAAAGCAATACTTCGCTCTCAATAAATAAGATTGTGGAGCTATTATAAATAAATTTCTATATAATTTGATGATTCATGACAGCCTATTAAAATCCATTTCTGAACGAAGGCCTGCTCCACAGATTGCCACATAGAGGCGAGATTTGTCATAGTAGACACGCTTGACAAGCAGGTTAACAACCGCCATTTTTTTTATATTTTGAGTTTCAGGAACATGCTGCTACCTATCTCTTGTTTTATTTCTCTCTGTGACCTCTTACGAAATCCTCAGAACAATATGGGGTAGCGGATTATTTTAAATAGTATAAATAAGCAATTTAATTGTTTTAATTAAAAGCAATAGATTTAATTTAGCAAACAGGCAATACCACTGAATACGGCAATAGGTAATTTGCGCTTAAAATAAATAGCTAGTAATGATATGTAGTACTAAGATTACCGGGTTGCGGTGTATCGACGGTTTTAAACAGACGAAGCAGCAAGTGACACGTGAGCCGGGCGCCTGTATCAGGCGAGGGTGCGTTGGCGGGGTTGTTCGATACTCCCCCACCCCCGCACGCCTTCACGAGCGACGGCAATGCCGCGTGTCGCACGAAGTCTTCCAGTGAGAAGCAGTGGCGAGCTGTACATAATAAATATTATAGTTAGGATTCTCTGGCCGATTTTAAAAGACGGTAACTTCTGAAAAATATCCGAATTAGTTAATTGTTTGATATATAATAATTACGTGGAGTACGTTACAGAACAAATTTCAGTTATGGCTGCCAGTCTCAATGGAGACTAGCCATCTGCGCACGACAGCATTATATTGCAAGAGTGCGCGCAAGTAGATGCACTCTCCATTCCTTCACTCCCATAATCCTATGAAACTGCAATCTGATAAGACCGGAGAAAGATCAGGCGCAGGAATAACGGCTTTACGAGCTGTTATTTTAAATGTTTAAGTGACAAAATGAACTTAAAGTGCACCTTTTACACCTTATCCAACATCTTTATACAAAGAACTACAGATGCGTTATCCTCTGACCCCCCGTTTACACGCTCGCGCGAGTGGCGAGGCGAGTCGCGAGGCGAGTGGCGAGGCGAGTCGCGAGGCGAGTGGCGAGGCGAGTCGCGAGGCGAGTGGCGAGGCGAGTCGCGAGGCGAGCCACGAGGCGCGAGTGTAAACGCTAGCTCGTGGCTCGCCTCGCCACTCGCGGCGCTCGCGTCGGAGGCGGTTTTTTGGGCACGAGGCAAAGGGCCTCGCGAGCGACGCGACCGTGGTGTTTACACTCGCGTCTCGTTTCAGTTTGTTTACGGCGCCCTTCCATAATAACATCCGAATTGCTTTTGTTTTAAAATTACAATTTTAATAAAATAATATTATTTAATTCTTGCACAATAGGTACTAGCAATTTATATAAAATTATGAAACTGAAAAGGTTCTGTTTCGATGAATAGATATCATCCGTCATATTCTTCCTCAACGACGTATTTTTATTAGTTTCCTTCTTTTTAAAATGGTCAACCATCGATGAATACTTATTAAGGCACAATAGGCTTACGGGGGGTGAGGATTAAGATGTACTGACTCACAATCTGTAATTATACTGGCACTCTATACCCTTTTTTTTAAATATACTAGTAATGCCATTAAGCATTGCTAATATTCCCTTAAACCACCTCACGTTCCCGACAGTAGTCGCATGGCGGATTCGAACCCACGACCTTTCGAGTTCGCGGTCCGCCGCCCTTCCATTAGGCTACTGACGCTTGTACCCATTATACCGGTATACAATACAGCAGTGCATGCACTGGTTTTTGGTGGTACGCTGTACGTACCGACCAGGATGCAGGTGAAGACGGCGAGCGCGTCGTGCGCGGCCGCGTCGTGCAGGTCGCGGTGGTGCAGCAGGTCGGGGTAGAGCGGGTGCGGCGCACGCTGTACGTACCGACCAGGATGCAGGTGAAGACGGCGAGCGCATCGTGCGCGGCCGCGTCGTGCAGGTCGCGGTGGTGCAGCAGGTCGGGGTAGAGCGGGTGCGGCGCACGCTGTACGTACCGACCAGGATGCAGGTGAACACGGCGAGCGCATCGTGCGCGGCCGCGTCGTGCAGGTCGCGGTGGTGCAGCAGGTCGGGGTAGAGCGGGTGCGGCGCACGCTGTACGTACCGACCAGGATGCAGGTGAAGACGGCGAGCGCGTCGTGCGCGGCCGCGTCGTGCAGGTCGCGGTGGTGCAGCAGGTCGGGGTAGAGCGGGTGCGGCGCACGCTGTACGTACCGACCAGGATGCAGGTGAAGACGGCGAGCGCGTCGTGCGCGGCCGCGTCGTGCAGGTCGCGGTGGTGCAGCAGGTCGGGGTAGAGCGGGTGCGGCGCACGCTGTACGTACCGACCAGGATGCAGGTGAAGACGGCGAGCGCGTCGTGCGCGGCCGCGTCGTGCAGGTCGCGGTGGTGCAGCAGGTCGGGGTAGAGCGGGTGCGGCGCACGCTGTACGTACCGACCAGGATGCAGGTGAAGACGGCGAGCGCGTCGTGCGCGGCCGCGTCGTGCAGGTCGCGGTGGTGCAGCAGGTCGGGGTAGAGCGGGTGCGGCGCACGCTGTACGTACCGACCAGGATGCAGGTGAACACGGCGAGCGCATCGTGCGCGGCCGCGTCGTGCAGGTCGCGGTGGTGCAGCAGGTCGGGGTAGAGCGGGTGCGGCGCACGCTGTACGTACCGACCAGGATGCAGGTGAAGACGGCGAGCGCATCGTGCGCGGCCGCGTCGTGCAGGTCGCGGTGGTGCAGCAGGTCGGGGTAGAGCGGGTGCGGCGCACGCTGTACGTACCGACCAGGATGCAGGTGAACACGGCGAGCGCATCGTGCGCGGCCGCGTCGTGCAGGTCGCGGTGGTGCAGCAGGTCGGGGTAGAGCGGGTGCGGCGCACGCTGTACGTACCGACCAGGATGCAGGTGAAGACGGCGAGCGCGTCGTGCGCGGCCGCGTCGTGCAGGTCGCGGTGGTGCAGCAGGTCGGGGTAGAGCGGCGGCGGCGCGGCGTGCGGCGCGGCGGGGTAGTGCTGCGCGCCGCACAGCGCCACCAGCGCGCCCAGCCACTCCGCCGCCAGCCCGCTGCACCACGCCGTCATCTCCGCGCACAGCACGCCCAGCTCGTTTACCCTGAGAGTACCAGCAAGCAGACTTTCCACAATTGTATAAGACATAATGTACAAACGTGTAGTGGCGGTTTAAGAGAATTCACCACCCCGTAACATCCGGTGGGTGTCGAAAAAGATGACAGAGGGATGAAACAGGAGATGATAAGCAGTAGCATGTTCCTGATAACAGCTCGAAATATTAAAAAAACTGGAGTTGCTAACCCTCATTTCAAATGTGGTAACTATGGCAGATATCCCAACTATGAGGCAATATAAGTTGAAGGTCTATTATGTTCAGCAGTGGAATTTAATAGGCTGTAGTGAATGAATTATGAAATGATGATGGTATCTCAACGACAGCGTGACTATCATGTGACATTGAAATATGTCATTCTCATTAATTTTCAAAGATTTTTATTTGGCGTTATCGTTTGTAGAAAGACCTAGAAAGCCTCCTAAGGTTCAATAAAACTAACACGTGAAACGTGAGACTCTAACCCTCTCATTTGGTATGTCGAACAGTCGGTTAAGCGTTATCAATTTATGTATGCAGTATCGGGCTTCTGTCACTTTTGTTACCTGCGTGAAATAATTACCTACAATCGTGAGGCGCCCCCATGAAGCAAATACAAAGAGGAGACGTTGTAATTAAATTTCACTATGTAACAACGCGTGACAATTTGCGGGGTGAGGGGATGCAAAGCCCCGCCCACTACACTATCTACATCTACCGATAAATAGTAAAACTACTCGAATCTTTCCATATCGATGTTGCAATGTAGCTTAGCTACCTTGACGCTAGATGGCGGCATGTCCACAAAATGTTATAAACTATTAAAAATAATATTTTGGCGATTAAAATTTCTTTATGTCTGAATGCAAAACAAATTTCAGCACCTTTGTATGATTATTTTATCATTACTGAGCTCTACGTACCTTTATATTTTTAGTTCACAAGACACAAAGTGTCGCCATCTAGTGTGGTAATGTGTAATATTTAAGTATATTTGAAAGATGACGCAAAGAGATTTTTCTAGAACTATTTTAATAAATTAGGTTTAATAAATTAGGAAACGGCAGGACTATTATTTATGTGTGGGTTATACTACTTAATATCTCTGAGGGAGAACAAATAATAGACAAATTATTGTAATTCATATAATTTTATTTACAAATCGATTAAAATATGAATATTTTATTCCAAATTAGTCATCCGAATGCACTTTTTGAATGCCAATCTAAGAACATTAAATTGTATTTAAGGCGCAGGTTGAGCAAAATGTCGCGTTAGTCGTTATTTGTGCGATTTTTAGGAGCTATCTACTTTTTATTTAAGAGATATATCAACAAATAAAAAACACATTATATTTCTACATAATCTTGACTCCATAAAAGCTATATCCAATTTTTTTTTAAAGGAATAAATATTAATATAATCTCCTTACAACGAAACCACATAAATGTGAAATTATTATTGATAACATGCATCTCCTCGTAAAGTAAGTATTATTTTATTTTGCGATTTACACCAATGGATAGGCAATTTATTAATGAACATTTCTATAGTAAAATTTTTTTCAAAAGACCATAATTTGATTTTATTAAGAAATTATTTTAAAATCTGGGCGTATTCACTGCTCACGGGCTTGCTAAAGTCAGTGAGCCCTGAGCTCTTCGACGTGGAACCCGTGTCGTTAGAGCGTCTGCCAGCGCCGTGTGCGCTCACGTCATCTTATTAGTCGATAATATTATAATATTATTACTTATTAGGTTATTTATAGGTAGTATTATTTGTTTGTTTTGGGTATAATTTTTCGTATTAGTTATACATATATTTGTTGTGTTTTTTACTGCGCGATGAAGCTTTTTGCGTGTATTTTCTTTGAAGTAAATGCAAATAAAAAAATGAAGCAAATATTATAATTTACACTATAAAAGGCTAATTCAATATTATCACCCAACCATTATCTTATTAAGTATAGTACTGCCTCGTTGGTCTAGTGGTTGTAGTAGTGCGACTGCAGATCATGAGGTCCCGGGTTCGAATCCTGTGTCGGGCCAAAAAGTCAGTTATGAGTTTTTCATTTATGTACTAAGTTATAATTAGTATTACTAAATTATAGTTTTTTGCTAAAATATAGTATATTATTTATTGCTTGTTTTTACTTCTTTTTCAAAAAATAATTGAGTAAATAAGGTGTTCTATACTTATAATTCGGTAAAAAGTATCTAAGTAGGTACTAATATACCTACTTTTTACTATTAACTAAACATTTTTAAAACTAAATTTAACTAAAAAGACTAAACTGACCATTTATTTTTTAACTCAAAACAGGACATGGGTTTATTTATACTCTAAAAACTATAACTTTATACAATTAGTGTTCACTGTAAAATTATATTCGGTATAGACGGTAATTATTAAATGCAACATATTTTTTTTAATTATTAATTACATTTGTCAGTGGATTAAATTTGCTTTAATAAAGTTGGTGATGATTTTAAATAAAAATAAAATTCTGCTCAAGTTTTTTTATTGTTATCTTTGTTAACAACATCGCCTTTAGAACTCTGGAACCGTAAGTGTTTCTTTCAGACGTCCACAATTTATTCAAAATAAAAAAATACTCTTTCTACCGGAGCATTCGTACCAGGTAGACATAAAATATATTCGATTAAAAAAAATTATATTGAAGATTGTTGACTTTGAATACTTCCATCCAACGAGTTACGGGACAATTTTGTGTCCCGGAGCTTTGTTTGGGGACAATGGGACAGGTGACCGAGAAAAGCGACAGTCCCGTTCAAAACGGGACGTATGGTCACTTTAGCTATAACCTGGCTACGGCTCCGTGACGTAGTAGCTTAGCAATCAGTTGTTGCGCTGGGGGCCGCGGGTTCGAATCTCGCACGGAACAAATATTTGTATGGCCTACAAATAATTGTTCCGGGTCTGGATGTTTGTCCTTGTGCAATTTATGTTTGTAAACTGCCTCCACGACGCAGGAGAAAATCCTAGTGTGGGGGTAACGTTTTTTTACAATTGAAATTGAAAGATTGAACCCTTATACTTCTTGTTGATTTTTGTATTAGTAGGTAGGTATATTACTTTTCAATACGTGACACGTAAAAATTAACAATAATCAAAAACACATCTACGAAACATCCTATTTATTTATTTATTCTTTATTGCACCAAATATTTGTACAAAAGGCGAGCTATCTATTTATTTACTTATAGTGAATAGGTATCTTTTAAACACATAATTTTCAATGCTTTATTTTTAATATATAATTAATTATAAAATTTCATAATTAGATAATATATGAAAATACATAATTCTAATATAATGCAACTAATATACCGAATAAAAAAATTAAAATACATTTAACGTTGTACGCTGTGCGTATTTCCATAAATTAGTTCATTGATACAATAGGTGGTGGCGTCGTACATATTTCAAATAAGCAATATATTGAAGCGAGCGACGTGCCGCCGGCAAAATGCTCAAGGTCGTTCGCATGGAGTAGCCCCTTAAGTGATTCTTTGCATATAGAATGTCACTTCAATATAACTTAAACATTTCGTAAAAATCAGCCTAAGTACAATTTCCTGCATTTAATATTAAAAGTTGGATTACTGGGAAAAATAATTGAATTCTAATTAGGGCCCTGTCTTTGTCATTTTTATGAGGCTTACTTGACGAGAATACGGCCTGTTCTCAAAATGATTATAAAGTATAAAAATAATATTTTGCGATTAAAATTTTTTTATGTCTGAATGCAAAACAAATTTCAGCACCTTCGTATGATTATTTTACCAATACTGAGCCCTACGGACCTTTATATTTTTAGTTCACATGACACAAAGTGTCGCCATCTAGTGTCGAATATATTTAATTATATTTGAAAGCCGACGCAAAGAGATTTTTCTAGAACTATTTTAATAAATTAGGTGTAAAATTACTTACAAATGAAATGTGATGCCATCCATAACATCAGAGCGTCTATCTGAGTAGTTTTTACACAATAAAACACAACACTTCATCCTTTTCTTCTTAATACTACGAAAATACACCGATTTGCGATTTTTTCAACACATAAGCGCACAGGACGAATGCTGACAGTATACTAACTAAAGCCACGCCCACTATGATGACGTCAGGACCTACTTAGAATCACAGTGCACAGTTGCTTATGCCGTCTCCCCTTTGTATTAGCTTCATGGGCGCCCCCTGGGCAGAACGCAGTAGCGCGTTCTAGGCGACTGAATGTTACTTTTTTAACGCTGTTTACGTAAATAGTTTTTTGTAAATACTTGTTGAAATACTCATCGAAATAGTTTTTGTTAAGTGTTTAGTATATTTAATTGTAGGATAAAATAGTTGAAAAAGTTTTAATGTAATTTAAGAATAATATATGTATAATATTACGTATCTATTTCATAAATTATAATGGCAAAGCGTCGTTCCTACTATAATTGTTGCAGGGATGGGTATGGGGATGACTAATAAGCAATCAAAAGGATTCAGATATATCAATTTTTTAAGTTACCGAAAGATAATGAAAGGTGAATTTATTTCATTTCTTTGTTAGATAGGTTACTTACTACTACACTTATAGCGAAAAAAGAATTAAGTAATAATTTAACTGCAGAAGCAATACTAACTATTAAGTACTTTATTACAAAACTTAGTTGAAATTTACTTCACTACCCAAGTACCTACTTACATACCTATACTTGTCTTTTGTAATTAAAATACTATAAGTTATAATTACATAAAATACTGAAATTAAAACTTTGTTTACAAGATATATGTTTATAAGATATAGAAGTAGAAAACGATCACATTTCTGTTAGGAATCGTATTTTAAGTTTATTTGTTGTTTACACTATCTACCTATTTCTTCCGAGTCAAGCAACCCGATTTCCAACGAATGGCCTTGCAAGTTGCATGCGTTGGGTATCACAGAACTCATACAGTAGCGGAAATATGTTTGATCATAACTTACTTACAATTTCACAATGTATTTTTTTACTCTTTATTAATAGCCCTCAGTAACCACGGAAAGTACTTTGTAACGTAGGAAGGAGAAAAGATGCAAAGGACACTCGCACGCAGCGATAAAGTTTTATTTAGCGTGCGTGCGCGATTTATATAATTAATAATAACTATGTGGGTTATTAAAACGTCGGCAAGCAGTCAACATCAAAGGAATGCAACTTCTGTACGTAGTACTATTATTTATTCTGTGGCAAGTATACACAAATCGATCGCAACGCAACATCATCAATTTTTTTCTGTTATGGGAAAGACCTATGAATGTTCAGGCTGATGAGAAGATGAATTATTATCATATAGTTGCATAATAGAATCCCTAACGCCCTAAGGATCCTCATGGAGAAACACAGGGAAAAGAATATGCCTCTGCATTTTTTATTCCTAGACCTGCAGAAGGCCTTTCACTGTGTTCCCAGGGAGATGATCTGGTGGGCGTTGCGGTCGAAGTTGATACCAGAGACCTACGTGGAAATCGTACGTGACATGTACCGCAACTCAGATTCAATAGTCAGGACCGCTGTTGGTGATACCACCCCCTTCCCCATAACCGTAGGCGTGCATCAGGGCTCCGTCTTAAGCCCCTATCTCTTCAGTGTGATATTAGACGAACTGTCAGCCAGCGTATAGAAATTACCGCAGCCTTGGCTCCTTATGTACGCTGATGATATCGCACTGGTAGATGGGGACAAAGGACGGCTCACCAGACGCGTGCACGAATGGAGGGAGGCGCTTGAGAACGGCGGGCTGAAGCTAAACGTGGCGAAGACGGAGTATATGGCCTGCAACAGCACAGATCTGACGCCTCTCCGTATAGGCGACGACACCGTCGAGCGCACGGACAACTTCAGGTACCTCGGATCTGTGCTTGATGCATCCGGGGACATCGATCGCGACATCAAGGCCCGTATATCAGCGGCTTGGGCGAAATGGCGCGAGGTGACGGGTGTCATTTGTGAACCCCCAAAATGCCGGTCAAGCTGAAGGGACAGGTCTATAAGACCATCTAAGGCCTGTCCTTACGTACGGCAGTGAGGCGTGGCCGGTACTGGAGCGACACCGGCAGTTGTTGCATGTCACAGAGATGAACATGCTGCGGTGGATGTGTGGCGTCACGCGGAAAGACCGTGTACGGAATACATACATCCGCGGCAGCCTTCATGTCCTTGACATTGCTGACAAGCTGCAGGAAGGTCGCCTCCGCTGGTACGGCCACGTCGTACGACGAGCGGCAAGCTACGTGGGAAACAAATGCCTGGACATGACCCTACCTGGTACCAGGAGTAGAGGACGGCCCAAGAGCGGTGTCTGTATAAAAGACAGTTGTTTTGGCTCGCCGCTCACTTAGCGGTTAGCCACCGTAGAGTCTATATCACCTGAGGATGCCTCGTGTAGAGGCGAAACACGTGTCGTATTGTCGTCAGTGGTGTGTCTTGCCTAGTGTAGTGGTGTTGGGAGTAGCGGTGCTGGGATTAGTGGTGACGGGGATAGTGCACGCAATTGAGGGAGGGAGGGAGGTGCTCTTCATACTAGGTAAGGCACATCATTTTATTTTATAATGCCGATATTTGCGAAGTAAATTTTTCTAAAAGCTTTTATATAAATGGATTTCCGCAAAGTAACGCCTGATTCTATTAAATAAAGTATAGTAAATAATAGTTCAGTGTTAAATATAATTTTTATTCATTGAAGCATTAATCGTATAATTTTTTTTATAGAATAAGGTTGACACAAGCAAGCACAGTCTACCTGATGGTAAGTAGATGATGTAGCCCATAGGAAATGCAAATGTGTTATTACCTTTGGGACTAGAATGAAATGCATTGTAACCTAATATAATTAAAAATTAAAAATTTTGTACAACCGACTTCAATTTAAATTATTAATAATAAATCAAAAACTATCAGTTAGACCTTGATCAAATTTATATGGGACCACATGAGAAGCACCAGCTTTCAAATAAAATAAAGTAAAAAGAATTATCGAAATCGGTTCACCCAGAAAAAAGTTATGAGGTAAGAGACACATAAAAAAACATACAGTGGAGTTGAGTACCTCCTCCTTTTAGAAGTCGGTAGAAAATTGACTTCGGTTCTCTACATTCACCATATGAAACAGAATTATAGTGCTGTTTCACACAAGCATCCTGCGATACCCCATTTACACTCTCGTGCGAGCGACGAGACGAGTCGCGAGGCGAGCCACGAGGCGCGAGTGTAAACGCTAGCTCGTGGCTCGCCTCGCCACTCGCGGCGCTCGCGTCGGAGGCGGTTTTTTGGGCACGAGGCAAAGGGCCTCGCGAGCGACGCGACCGTGGTGTTTACACTCGCGTCTCGTTTCAGTTTGTTTACGGCGCCCTTCCATAATAACATTCAAATTGGTTTTGTTTTAAAATTACAATTTTAATAAAATAATATTATTTAAGCTTGCACAATAGGTACTAGCAATTTATATAAAATTATGAAACTGAAAAGGTTCTGTTTCGATGAATAGATATCATCCGTCATATTCTTCCTCAACGACGTATTTTTATTAATTTCCGTTTTTAAAATGGTCAAACATCGATAAATACTTATTAAGGCAAGAGTTGATGCCGCTATTATTTCGACGTCATTCATCGTTGCTGGCTCAACGCAAACTGACCGCATCGCGAGAGTGTAGACAGGCACTCGTTACCTCGCAACAACACGCGAGCTGCGAGGCGAGTTACGAGGCGAGGCGCGAGGCGAGAGTCTAAATGAGGTACGAGAGTTTTACTTTGCTGTACTTACCGATCGTTATCCACTTCACGACATACTGCCAACATTGCTGAACAAACGAAGCTGTATCTGTTAGCCGGCGATTCGGCGACTTGACGAGCCCATGCAATTTCTATTTTACCTGTAAAATAATGTTTTTATTAAAATTGTCCTAATTAAAAACATTTTAATTAATTAGGATAAAACAATTTAATTATTACCTTTACGAGGATTTGTAAAGAACTCGCTTAAAAATTGCGGATTGTATACATAATTGGATGGTGTCGGCTGTAACTGTGAATAAAGTGCTTGCCTGTAACAAAAGTATTAATATTACAGAGTGAAGTATCTAATGATCGGTGTTTAAAATATTATAAATATATTTTTTTTCATCCCTCATTCTAAGTGAACATAAATTTTACTGGCTGGTGGGGAGCATACGTAAAATTTATGTTGTGCGGAAGTGCGTTTATTGGGCAAATCTACCAAGAAAAGTTTTATGTCCGGCACCGGCTCCGGCAAAAAATTATATGGAATTATATTACATTATGTAGAAATCAGCCATGTTATATTTTATAAATGTATTAAGCATGTGATTGTTGTACAATTCCATTAACTGGTTAGAACATCGTGCGACAGCAAGGACGTTGTGCAAAGACGATTGGAGGTGATACTTTAGTATATTGCACATACTTGATCTTGGGGTAGGCGTTGGCGAAGGTGTCGGCGTGCGGCGCGTGGCAGAGGTGCGCGGCCGCCTTGTACAGGTCGTGCAGCTGCGCCAGCACGCAGCGCTCGGCCGAGCCGCAGTCGCCCGGGTTCACCACGCACTTCACCAGCCGGCACAGCTGCTCGAACACCGCCGACGTCTGCTCCACGCACACTACCCAGTACACATACAATATATTTCACAAATGTAAACCTTATGACACGTTAAAGAAATGAAGGAAAGCAGCCCGATAAGGTGGCCAGAGGAAAAGCCCCAAATAAATGAAAGGCTGCGCTCTTGATGCACTTGTATTCTATTGGATTCAACACGCACTCCACCATTGCTCGAACACCGCCAACATCTGCTCTACGCACGCTGTTCCCTCTCCCAATTGGATGTAGTTTACGCAAAAAAGGAAAGAAAGGATCGAATTTACAATTTGAGCCAAAAATAATATATAATGTATTCTCAAATAATCTTGTTGGGCTATACTTTTAAACATTTGACATTATGGCTGTGTTTTTGGATAGATTTCGTGTTTTTACTTTCGTGGATTTATTTAACTTGACCTTTGGCTTTTCTCTTGGATCACAGGACAGTAGGTTGTTGCGCCCACATAATGACAATAATGTGGTACCTTACTTTTGAGAGGAATAGAACAGACAACGTGGCTGTACATTGTCTGTTCTATTCCTCTGACCGGCTGATTTTCTAGATGACATTTTATTAATAAAATTCTAGAAAATAGTTGAACATTAAAAAGATTGAATTTTATTTTACTTTATTTAATAATAACTACAAAATTTATATATTTTGTGTTCTTTTCAATTTATTAAAACAAACTTATCAGAAGAATGAGTGATTTTACTACATAACCTACAAATCATATAACATAAAATAAAAACAAAACCCCAGGTCCTGCAAAAATATGATTTTTTGACATTATTAGCAAAAGTTGTATTCGATGAAAAACAAAACTTCAAAAAACATAGAAGCTAGACATTATTCCTGAATACTGGATTCGAACGTCAAATGTCAATATCTCAAAAGTAAATTTTTGTGACCTGTAATCCTTTTTGTGTAACTTTATACAATAATTATACAAGTGAAATATTGTTGTAAGCAATAATGTTAGTAGCAGTAATAATATTTACAAAAATATATTTAGGTTAAGTATTGGGTTATGTTGGGCCTATTATCTTTCAAAATCAATAAAAATTACCTCCGATATTTTATCGTTTATTTAATAGGCGTTGTGAATATTCTGTCTTGAAGTTTTTTGATTTTATAGAATGTAATACAACTGTAATGTGAATCTTACGTAATAAGCAAGAGTGGTAACGTCGTAAAGCTCCAACGGTGTACAAAGCTAGGGCAGATGTGTATGCTCTGGGTGCCGCTAAGCCACTGCTCGGTGCACCACGTGTTATGAGAGCGCCTTCCACCTCTGATAATTCTTTGAGTATCTGTAAATGTTTTTGTAATTTAATATGAAAACAATTCACTAATTCATACGTTTATAACAGACTACCAAAAGTCCACTGTTGAAAAAAGGCCTCCCCCATAAATTGCTTATAGGGGAGATATTTGCCTACGATGCCACTCTTGGGAGGTGCGTCAGCAACCGCACCATAACAGAAGAATTCTGTTGCCATTACAGTATCCACTTACCATTAGGTAGACTGTGTGCTCGTTTGTCACCCTTTAATTCATTACAGCCCGTCACAAGTTTAGCAATTTACATCCATTGCCTCGCTGCATGTTTTATCAGGTCGTCACTCCAATAATTGGCTGGACCACTGGAGAATTTTCATAAGTCCCGTAAAAGTCATGAGTTAGTCCCGTTTTAGGGAGAATTTTGCATCCATTGTCATGCTTGGTAGGCGGATTGATGATTGCAGTACCAGACGTCTCACACCTTTGACACTGCTGGCCGTTACCGACCTAGGTATTTTTTTGAACTTAAAGTCCCACTTGATGTAAATTGGTTACTGCAGTCCATGGACACCTGCAGCCAACTTCAAATAAAGATGCCTACAGATTGTCACCACTGAAGACTAAAATGGAACACCTCACAGCCTGTAGTTATATTGGCTCTTGACAGCAGAGATAGGTTAGGACTAGGGTCCTTGCTACTTTAGCATAATTATCCGCTAGGCTTTGTGAGTTACTTCAGTTCCTCCAAAGACGTCACCGTTGTCGCTATAAAAGAAGCAATAGTAACGCGATAGTTGGATACCTGTATGCAAGTTTCGATGAGGCCGTGCACGTTGAGCGCGATCTCCATGAGGTCGAGCGCGAAGGCGACGTGCTCGGGCTGCGGCAGGTAGGTGGTGGCGGCGGCCGCGTACGCCGCCAGCGCCTCGCACACCGCGCCGCCCACCGCCCACGACACCGCGCCCTGCTCGTACATCGACATCGCCTGCCGACAACCGACACGTTATCTCATTTATACTAGCTTTTCCCAGCGACATTGTCCGCGTGCAATTTATTGCGATTGGATTTCACGGGTTTTAATTTTGATTAGCGGAAACTAAATTCTTTTTATATATATAAATAAAATGATAAGAGGTTTGCAGTTGTGCGCGCATCACGGAAAAACTACTGGATATAGGTATTTCAATTAGGTTTTCTAAGTTTTATTTCTTAGACACTTGGTCCTTATCTATAAAATAATATTATGATATCTTCATTTAATATAAAGTTATTAAAGTTATAAGAAACAACGATTTTTATAAGCACTACGTGTTCAGTGATGAGTGTTTTCTTGATATATCAAGCAACGCGGACGAATTCGCGGGTATCAGGTAGTCTAAAATAAAAGTAGCCTAAGTTACTCCTTATAACGTCAGCTATCTGCCAGTGAAAGTCCTGTCAAAATCGGTCCAGCCATTTCGGAAATTAGCCGGAACAAACAGATAGACAGCAGACAAACAGAGAAAAATCTTAAAAATTGTTTTTTTTTTGTTTTAAGCGCCATTTATACTTTCATATGCATTTAGTAAAAAGGTGCAATTGCAAAAAAGTGCAAGACACTTCCATTTTATTTATTTGTATAGATGTATAGATTGACTGTTGTCAACTGGCAAAACTTCACCTACACTTTTGTGCTTACTGTTAGCATTGAGAGAAGATAACCTATTTTAACATTAAATATGTAAACTTACTTGGAATTTTTGTGTCACTGATTCAAAATTAAATTCACTTCGTGAGTGCTTCTTAATTTTCCCCCCTTCCGCAACATCAATTGAGAATTTCTTCGAGAACAACTTGCAGATCTCTGTAAAGAATAATCAATAAAAGTAATATCTTTTCATTAAATAACGTGTTTTTGAATTAAAAATTTAGCTGTTGTAGGTATAAATAATTATGAAATTTAAATTATTCAGAAAAGGAAAAATGTCTTTATGTAAAGTTAAAGGGTAAGATCTATGTAGGCAATATAATGAAATCTCATAACGATAGAGCGATAGATCCCCCAAGGTATTGTTAGCGGCAGCTAAGGATAAGAATGGCCAAAGTTTAATCTTCCGAAATATGACGTATTAACCATCTTGTATATGCTGGCTCTATGAGTGTATTAGATTTATATTCCTAAAGATTAACTGTCATATCAATTCTTCAAAATACTAACAATGTTTATATGAAAGAGATAAGATGAGGGAGTGAGGCAGGAAAGAGTGAAAGAGGTATGGAGAGGGAGTGAAATCGATAGACGCGAATGGGCGAAAAGCGAATATGGAAAGAGGGAGAGCGAGAGCGAGAGAGAAAGAGAAACCTTTGGTCATTTTCTTAACGGCGTGTTTGGCGTCGTCCCGCTGGCGGCCGACGCCATACAGCAAGATGTGGCGCTGGTTGGCATCGTGCGGCGTGTGGTCGGGCTCGGCGGGCGGAAGCGGGAAGTGCATGGTGTAGTGGTAGTGGCGCGACAGTGGCGCGCCCCCCGCACCGCCACCCACACCGACCCCCGCCACGCCACCGCCGCACGCGCTGTTGCTGCGGATGCCTGCCGGACAACACACTATTAGCTTTTTTTTTAAGAATACTAGTAATAATGATTAAATCCCCAGTAAACTATTTGTTATAGTTCACGACACTAGTTGAATGATGTATTTGATTCACGAATTCTCAAGTTTCAAATCCGTAAAGAATTTTTGGCGAATGGTCTCAGCCGAGCCGAGCCTATGGCGACTAACGCTAAAATTGCTCAGGAACTGCATCTCAATGAACTGCTTATGTCTGGCATCGAGATCAAATTCAGTCCGACAGAGAAGCTATGGTTGAGCGTCTGAACTAGATTCTACAAGGAATTCCCAAATTGGGCTTAGCCACTCTTTTCAAATTCACCGTCTTTGTAAAAACGAGCGTGTCTCATCACTGCAAAATGGAACCAGATCACCTTGGCTCCTTCTTTCCAATACATATTACTGGAAGCACGGAGCGATTTCCTCGAACCTGAACAATGGGCGGGTCATTGCGCCAAAGCAGCTGCTCGCTGCTGCTAGCTTACTCTAGTAGTTCGGTTTAGCTGCATACTCTGTATAAAATGCAAGTCCAGTAGTGCATGGGGTATTGATGCAATATATGTGTTGCTGCAAATTGCCACCTAGCAGCTTTTGACTCAATGGAAAGGCATGCTATGAGTAAAAGGTATAGCGCTCTCATTCTTTCACCATCGGACAATCAGCCGCTCGGCCAGTGTCCATTTTATTGTCGACATGGCGCGTATACGAACCAAGGGGTTTGCTTTGGCCTTCAAATAATCAGCTAGAATGTCTTTCCATCCGATTACAATGTAGGTCTACAAGACAAGAGTTAATAGGCTTTAGTTAAAAGCTAAGTCAGTGCGCTTTACCATATTCAGCTGTATCACCACTTACCATCAAGTACAGACGTGGTCAAGCAACTCTTTTACCATGTTTAAAAATAGGTAAGAGAGAGGTACAAGCGGATTACTATCTTACTAACAATAAGTTATTAATTCCGTGTTCGTATCCCAAATAAGACCGAAATATTTATGTACATCATAAATATTTGTGTATATCGTCATTAAATCAAAAAAAAAACAGAGGAAATATGAAAAAAAAATATAAATCGTAATGGCAAAAAAATCTATTAACCTGGTACAGACATTGGTCCCATTCCTATACTCTGCATGCTGGCAATACTTATCCCACTTGGTCCCATCATTGGCGAATTTACGCTGTAAGCATTCACAAAAGTTTTACCATAACAAGGTACAAATATTAAAAAAATATATTAGTAAAAAACCGGTGGTATACAATAAAAGAATAAACGAGTTTGTTGTAAGATTACTACTACAAAGTGCAAATTTCATATTATGATTTTATTAGTTATTATTGATATATCCAAATACTCAAACGCTGCTCAATTTTAAGATGCCGTAAGTCTCGTGCTGCTGTCTCTCTCGCTTTAAGTCAAGGTGACTGTGACACCACGAGACTTAACGACATCTTAAAATTGAGCAGCGTTTGAGTATTTGGCTACAAGTGAGATTATTTAAGTAACATTGTTTTCTCGGAAAATTATTTAATGGGATCGATGAAATTTTGTATTTATGTAAAGATTTACTTTCCATATTTATCTAGACAAGAATGTAATCCCTGACAAAATTATGATTATTGTTTTTAACATTGAGCATAACTCGGTCGTCTATATATTTCTTTAAGTTATATATTCCTCTAAATTATAGAATATCAAACGTTTTCGTCAAAGCGTACTGAAATCAAATTAATTAAATCGTTTGTTACAATCGTATTTATTTTCCACTAATTTGAACAATGTTAAGCAAAAATAAACATAGGTCTATGAAAAACAATATATGTGAAGATTTTCCTACAAAGAAATTCATCACGGCAATGATGGAAAACTTGTGACGTAAATTGTGGGATATGTGAAGATTTTCCTACAAAGAAATTCATCACGGCAATGATGAAAAACTTGTGACGCCAATCGTGGGATATCGCGTAACTCAGTGTTTGCACTTATACGATGCCGTCGCGGGTACACAAATCGGGTTTCGTCGCGTAACGGGGTATCACAATGCCGTCAGCGCGGCACTACATTGACAATTCGCCCGTCAAGAACAAAACAAAGCAAATGAAATAAGCGCACAACTTCGATTTGTGCACTCTTTTAACAGACGTTTTGAAATACATTTTACATGTTTATAGTATTAAATGAAGTGTGTTATCAAGCTGTTTGTAGAAGCAATTAATTCATTAGCTTTCTGCCAGTTAGTTTAAAAAGTTGTAGTCACTTGAAATGGCAGGCTTTTTTGGCAGGCAGAACTAGAAATAAGATTTGTTATTAAATAATGAAATTCCGCTAATTACCCGTGTGAAGGTTCACCAGGATCTTTAGGGCTGTCGGGAGCATCCATAGAGTTCTGTTGGTCCTCTTTTATGTGTTGTAAAAGTTTGTCGAGATCATCATCGATTTTAGAATCATCCAAGTCCATTCTTACGTTTTCCTAAGATAGTAATTAGTTTATTTATTTAGAGCATTCACACACGGGAAAGGTAAGTATACCAGATACTTTTATATTACATATTGTCACCTACCTCCATTTTTGGTTTAAGATCAATGCCGGCAAATATATCATCGTCCATGTTATGATTGGTGCCGGTACTGTTGGCAGGTTGCGCCACTGTGTGGCTTCCGCTACCGTTTGTCGACGTGGGTTCCGTAGGCGATATAAGGTCACCTGAATTGTATAATTAATGCATTTATAGATTTTAATTATTAAAACGAAGTTATTAAAAAAATATTAGAGTATTATCGGAGCCTACTACTTTGGGGTTAAGCGCTTGCGATAAATTTCACAGTAATCGGGCACACTCAATGAAACCTATAATAACTACATGTTTCAGAAATGAAGAATAATCACAGCCTGTAATATGGTAAGGTAACATAAAAATTATAATTAAAATAAAACCTTAAATGAAATTAAATTTCACGGATTTTATTGCGCTTATCTTTATATATAAAAATTACGTGTCACGTTGTT
Source organism: Parnassius mnemosyne (assembly GCA_963668995.1). Lineage (NCBI taxonomy): Eukaryota > Metazoa > Arthropoda > Insecta > Lepidoptera > Papilionidae > Parnassius > Parnassius mnemosyne. The sequence continues at coordinate 37,203,958 of CAVLGL010000115.1, forward strand.
TGTCCACGATGAACTCCTAAACTATTGAACTGATTTCAATGAAATTTTGCACACTGTGTGCAGTTTTTTCCAACTTGAGAGATAGCATACTTTTTATCCCGATAAGTTACCTTCAATATTTTTTTATTGCGAATTTAAGGATGTTTTCATAGGAAGGGTCGTTGGAAAGGGCAGAACAACGTCTGCCTGGCCAACTAGTTTTACTTGATTTTTATATTACCGAAGTCTCGAGTGCCTTGCAGCACCCATGGCTACTAGGGTAACAATTTGTTTCATTCAAACTTAGTATTCGCGTAAATTAATAAATCATCACATCATAATACCTCTTGAAATCAGCGTGCACATATAAGCATCGTGTGAAAACACATCTCTACGAATGAGTTCGCCAAAGAGGTGCACCAAGTTTGCGAACTGCTGTCTGTTTCCTGGTGATGCGTTTGGGCTCTCATCTGCAATAATAAGACAAAGGACAAAAATATAGACGGGTCAAAATTTTTCTCTTCTAGAAAATAGATGTGTTAGTTACTGCGTTGTCATGAAATCCCCTACCTAGTACTGGTGCGTCGTTGTCCAAAAATCGTAGCAGTAGATTTTGGAAGATTGGTGGCCCGTTATAGAGACCCGTGCCCGAACTAATAGATTCTTTATCATCTGAACCTGAAATAAAAATACAATTAATAATGTGCCGCATCACCCCGTTATACCCATGGACATTAACTAAGACTCACCGTCACGAGGTTCATTAATAAGGTCAACATTTCCTGAACGTAAGCGATAGAACAAAAACACAGTTCGTTCCCTAATAGTGCTAGGTCCGTAAACGAAGTCGAAATGGCGTGCCGTTTGAGACAAATTGTTTCCACATCGGAACTCATATTCAAAAATAATACGGATTTTCTGAAGGCCTTGATCGACGTGCGAGTTATAAGTTTGCGGTAAATATTACGGCGGTTTTACCTGTGGCTCGTCGTTTTTGATACTGCACTGGCGAACCAAACAGTTATTCTTTAGAGTTAGTTGAAGCTACGTGCCAAATTTCATACAACACTGGCGATCATCATAAACCCACCAACGTAAAGATCGCCCATCAATCAGGGCCTTTAGAGCCCATGATTATAAATATAGCAGTATTGGAAAAAGAAAAAACCTAAACCTCAAGAAACAAATTAATAACCGATTCTAAAAAACGAATAACATGCCTAAAATATATTTGAATTTAAATGAGTAAAATTAACAAAACAGAACCATTAGAGTTCAAAGTGGCCAATTAAATAAAACGATTTCAAACATATGAATGAAATGAAAATGAAGGGGCACACGGTTTTAGATTTTTTTGATACTCAATAGGGTAAATGTCACTAAATCAACCAATAGTACAAGAAATACGAGTGCTGTTTTAAATTTATACGATCTCTAAACAAATACCAGTATGATGTAAAAATTATTAAATAGTAATATAACAATTTTAATTAATAGCTTTATCAATTTATATAAAAGGTTGGTTGTACACTATAGTGAAACTGGTAAGAAATTAGGAATGAACTGTGAGACTTAGTCCCAGCCAAAGACTTCTATTTATATACTACTAGACGTGTCCTGCGGTCTTAATACATTGTATACCCCGTAACTTCTTTAGTCGACTGCAAGTGGGCAAGAAGACTAGTTCTTTGTTTTGTAAACCGCGAACGTTGTTTTAGACAATCTTCAACACTGATTTTGTTTAATGTGACTATAAAAACGCTGCAATTACTTATGAGCGCACTTTTTCAACTTCATTTGAAGTTCAGTTTAGATATATAGGGTTATTATGCAATAACCGGCCAAATTTGCAGAGAAGGTTCAGAATAAGTAATATGGGCAAATGGTGAAGAAAAATGATTAAAACAAATCTCAATAATTCTGTCCTTTTTATCTTTTAAATTGAAAATGCGTGGTAATGCATTATTTTAACTGATTTTACTGCGCACGCACACATTCGTAAGGGTCGGTCGGTAGGCAAAAACGTTATTGCCCATAAATCACATTCCATTTGGGATAATTTCAAGTAAAAGTAAAAGCCTTATTTACTCGTATTTTTAAAAACTGCAATAACGATATATCATTAATTATATATTAGAATTTTAGTTTAAAATTTGGCTAGTCTGAAAAATAACCCTGTATAAACAAATAAACTTTATTTCGTATTTGCCTAAGAACAATAACTGCTGTCGTAAATGAAAATACAACTGCGTGGCATATTTATCGTGCCGGCTACCCGGCCGCGCTCGCGCCACAACTGTGACACAGTTTTAGGCCCGTATTAATAAACGTTACTCAACGACGAACTCAACTGCGTAATCATTTCATACGATATTATTACGATATCAGCATCTCAAGATCGTTGCTAATTAATAAACACATAAAAACCGTATCTCAAAACACTGTACTTAGGAATACTGTTCTGTGACTTGCACTCAAGTACACACACTTGAGAGTCGAGTTTCGTTTATTAATCAGTGTGGCACTCAGCTGATATTGTAAACCTAAACCAAGCATCTTAAAATATGTTTATTAATAAGTAGTGACCGACCGAAGATTCGGTTTCGGTTTCGGCAAGTTTCGGCAAAAAAATCTAGTTTCGGTTTCGGCAAAAAGAAACTCACTGTTCGTGAATTATGTTGGGTTGTTCGTATGAGTTCGTGACTAGTGTTTTTTTATATTATAGTATAGGGTGACAAACGAGCACACAGTCCACCTGATGGTAAGTGGTTGCTGTGACCCATAGACATCTCATTTATCCTCAATAAAGAATCAAAATGCAGATGCGGCGTCACCCGTGAAGACTAAGTTGGAATTCCTCTTTTCCAGTAAAATGGGTCTCCGGTTCTCTACACTCACCATACGAAACACAGCAGTATCAAGCTGCCATTTTACGCTGGTATTCTGTGAGAGCGTGGTCTTGCCCCGGTCAAGCCGACCCATTTGTGTTACAAAATTTATTATTAAAAAATTATTCATAATTACACAGAAACAGAAACTTTTTTATCTACACTCTACTATTATAAAGAGGAAAGATTTGTTTGTTTGTTTGTTTGTTTGCTTGTTTGAATTGAATAGGCTCCGAAACTACTGGACCGATTTGAAAAATTCTTTCACCATTAAAATCCTACATTATCCCTGATGAATATAGGCTATATAATATTTTAAAAAAAGTTAGGGATCCGTATGAAAAATTCGTTAATGTAGCCCAAGGTGTGAAAAAAATACCAAAAAGAATCCTTATATCGCGTACGCTGCGGAAACTATTGATAATAGAGCAAAGTAATGTACTTCAGTTTTATAGAGGATATCAATATCTACAAAAAAAGTCTGCGATACCATATGTTTAACTATTACAGATATGTCACAATAACTACTTTTTCATGTTAAAATGTGAAATAGTAACGCCGGTACAAACTAGGCCACATTATTCGTATCAGTACCTGTATCATGCATAACCAGCAATTACGTTAACCATGTAATTTTAGTAACATATTTCACTTTTTAAATCTTTGTTAATTCAGCAACCGTCCGTCGTGATGTCTCTCTCGAAGTTCGCATGTCGCAAGGCGCAGACGCGTGATATACGCGGGTGAAACCGCGGGGTACAGCTAGTACAATATAGATTATAAATAATACTTATTGAAAGTCACTCTTTTGTTTAATTACCACTGGTTCAAAAAAACCTCTGTCCTTGGAAGAACCAGCAAGAAACCCAGCGGGACTTTTTTAAATAACAGCTTACAATCACAGAGGCGTAGCGTGGACTAATATAAACGTGGGCGAAGTTGCATCAGCGAGGCCCCTTTTCTTTCATTCCAAGAATCTACCCAATAGATCTGTCCTACCAAAAATGCTTTGATACGACATACCTACTCATATCTATTAATTCCTGACAAGTCTCGTATTCCGTCAATGTAACAATCACGGTCTTTGGACAACGACATCGCAGTCGCACTTAAGAGGGGCTTATTGCGAGGCCCCGAACAAACACACTTAAATTTGTGACATTCTTTTTGGAGCGTAAAAGTGATCAAATTAGTTAGTCATCTGTGGTAAAGTCTGGGGGCATCGCATTTTAGGGGGCTTCGCAAGGTCCCTTTAAGTGCGAGGCCGTAGGCGAAGGCCCACTTCACCCACGCCTAGCTACGCCACTGCTTACAATGATGTATGTAACACGATGAACAACACAAAACAAATTAGAAATAGCTTGGTAGTGATCACCTCATTCCCAGCAGTTATTATCATTCATAAATTACAAAATATTATAATAAACCTTTTTATACAAACTTAGTTTATTAAAGTTTTTGAACTTTGAGCAGGTTTTTTATATTTTCTGGGACTTTGTTAAGTTGTGTGTTTGCGTGTGTGTGATATATTAAGTTATTGCTCTCATTGAATAATATTAACAATATTGTGAACACATTAAAATATGTTTTCAATTAGCGAAATCTTTTTATGGGTGTAAGTGTTGATTTTTTTACAAAATTGACTTAAAAAAGTATTTCTTAATGTTAAATTGTTGATTTTTACTTTAAAATAAATAAATATATTGCTACACGGCTATTACAATTATTGCTTTTCATTAACATGCATTATCTATCTGTATGTGTATAAAATTATACCAGATTTCAGTATACAATAAAAAAATAACAAGTCTAAATAAGTTTCGGTTTCGGTTGAAAATCCTGTTTCGGTCGGACACTATTAATAAGATCATAACCTAAATATTGTTTTCAAGTGCGTGTACTTGGGCTGAGTAACGTTTATAAATACAGGCCTTAGTCTAGTATACTTAGAATACATAGAAGAGTTTGGGCGGTGCAACAGTGAGGTATGGCATGGTCACCGGAGGCGTGGTGGTCGTGGTGCAGGTGCAGCAGCTGCTGGCGGCGGTCGAGCAGCGCGGCGGCCGCCATGGCGCGGTGCTCGCCCCAGCGCGCGCCGCACACCGCCCACTCGCACAGCACGCGTACCACCGCGTACGAGCACGCCCACTCCTGCAACACACACGCACACGCACACTCCTTAACTCACTTCTTAACCCGATTGCCCCAAAAAGAGGGCAGGGAGAATGTTTTTCGAGTACATATATATGTATGTATGCATATATTTGCGTATAAATATATTATATGTATTTTTTGGCACGCTACTGGTGGGATGTCTTAGATTCGTCTTAGTTGTAAAAATATTTATTTATTTATTTATTTATTTATTCTTTATTGCATTCCTTAATCTAAAAGAATACAAAGGGCGGACTTAATGCCTTGTGGCATTCTCTACCAGTCAACCCATGGAGTGGTGAGAATTTGAAGTAGGTGTAGCAATATAGAATAAAAAGAAAATAGAAATGTATAATTAATTACGTTATATATACATTTTACTATTATATACAATAAATAAACTATAAAAATATATCCTATTTATACATGTATACAAATATATACGTACATACATAAGCATACATATATTCATACCATCATACATATACAAATAATACATATAAATAACTATAAATATATACGTCTAAAATATAAATGACATGGATGATTCATCTAAGAAGCGTTGTCTTTAACAGATGATTACGCACTAACTTTTTAAAAGCAAACTTATTGGGAGCTTTTCTGATGTCGTCAGGCAAGGAGTTCCAAAGGCGTGCAGCCTGAACTGTAAAGGAGTTACCATAGAACTCGGTGAAGTGAACTGGAAAACATATTTTGTTGTTAGAAGACGAACGTAGAACCCTATCATGAGATGAGGAGAGATAGTGAAATTTATTCTTAAGATAAGAAGGCGAAAATGGGTCATTTAATATGGAAAAAAGAACAAGTAATATTCTGGAAATACGCCTCTGCCGGATTGTAAGCCAATTAAGCTTAGATCTATATTGCGAAATATGGTCATACTTACGAAGCCCGAAAATAAATCTTATACAGTTATTGAGAAGGCGTTCCAGCTTGTTCAGAAGATCCTGGGACAGATCCGGGTAACACACATCTGCATAATCAATTATGGGTAATATGAGTGATTGGACAAGCATGATCTTAGACTTTGTGGGGAGAAAATGTTTTAAACGATACAGAGTACGTAACGTAGCAGTGACTTTACGACTGACTTCAGTAACCTGAGTTCTCCAATTCAGCGTGCTGTCAATGTGTAGGCCAAGATTTTACTGAACGGTATTGTAATCCCATTGTAGTAGATAGAGGGTATGTCTGCAAGATTAATCTTGGCTAGCATCCTTGAGCTACCCACCAGTATAGCTTGGCATTTTGAAGGATTGACCAATACTCCATAACGAGTAGACCAATCCTTGATAGCTTGTAAGTTGTTATTTAATTTTTTAATCCCATTATGGATATCTCCAATTTCAGCTTGCACGTATAGCTGAAGGTCATCGGCATAACACATGCTATTAAAATTTCTCGTCTCAGTTAACTTTTTTACGCGGATAAGTTTTTTCATTACTATTGTAACCTTTTTTTTTTGAGAGCCATGGTAGCTTAAGGACTAAGCGCTCGTCGTAAATTCCACAGTACGCGAAAAACTTGGGGTCGATCCTCGCCGGCACTAATGAAATTGTTAATTGCAATTTCGGATGCTGATTACAACATGCTTAACGGTGAAATTATTGCATTAGTTAAAGTCGTAAAATTAACCTTTTTTTTTATAGGAGAGGGGGCAAACGAGTATGCGGCTCACCTGATGGTAAGTGACTACCGCCGCCCATGAACAACTGCAACACTAGGGAGGGAATTGCAGATGCGTTGCCGGTCTTTTAAAAAGGAGTAGGCTCTTTTCTTGAAGGTCCCTAAGTCGTATCGGTCCGGAAAAATCGCTGATGGTAATCGATTCCACAAAGAAGTCGTGCGAGGAAGAAAACATCTTCTAAATCGCACAGTGGTGGACCGCCAATCATCCAGATGGCGTGGATGGTATCGAGAGTTCTGCCGCGATGTGCGTTCGTGAAATTTGGCGGTTGGGATTAATCCGAACAATTCCTCAGAGCACTCCCCGTGGTAAATGCGAAAATAAATGCAAAGGGATGCAACATCTCTTCGCAGTGCCAATGAATCGAGCCGATCGGAAAGACCTCGGTCGTCGACGATTTGAGCCGCTCTGCGCTGGATGCGGTCAAGTGGAAGGAGCTGGCACTGGGGAGCCCCTGCCCAGAGATGGGAACAGTATTCCATGTGAGGCCGAACCTGCGCCTTGTAAAGTTGCAGGCGGTGTGCCGGCAAGAAATACTGTCCCGCTCTGCTGAGCACGCCAAGCTTTTTAGAGGCCAATTTGGCCTTCTCTTCCAAGTGACGAAAACTGCACGTTACTCGATATGTCGACTCCGAGGATTCCGATACTGGCTGAGGCAAGAAGGGGAGTGCCTTGAAACTGAGGAGATACGACGAAGGGGTTCTTTTTAGCGGTAAACGCGCAAACTTGTGTCTTATGAGGATTAAACTGGACTAGATTTAGTCGCCCCCAATCCGAGACTTTGTTCAGCAAAGACTCGACTTTAGACACAAGTTTGTCCCGGTACTCGGCAACGTTTTCCCGAGAAATATTGGCACGGCCGGTGTATAGAGCATCACCAGTGCTGTCATCCGCATAGCAATGAATGTTATCAGTTAGCAACATATCATTGATATGCAGAAGAAACAGCGTTGGTGATAGCACACAGCCTTGTGGAACACCAGCGTTAATAGGCTTGTAGTCAGAGCACGCACCGTTTACAACGACCTTGATGCTCCGATCTGCAAGGAAGCTGGTGATCCAATTGCACGATTTCTCGGGAAGCCCATAGGAAGGGAGCTTCGAAAGAAGCGCTTTGTGCTAAACCCGATCGAAGGCCTTCGCAATGTCCAAACTAACGGCTCTCTACTGCCTCCGCCCATCTATGGGTCAGGTAGACCAGAAGATCACCAGCTGATCGACCCCGACGAAAACCGTATTGGCGGTCACTAATCAGCTGGTGATCCTCAAGGTACCGGATGAGCTGGCAGTTAATAATGAATTCCATTATTTTGGAAAACAAGGAGGTGATCGCGATAGGCCTATAGTTGGACGGGTCTGAGCGGTCGCCTTTTTGTAGGGATCGGGTGGACAAAAGCTGTCTTCCATGAATTAGGGACTACGCCTTGGGAGTAGGAGTACCGGAAAAGACGCGTTAGTACCGGTGCCAACTCCGGAGCACACGTCCTCATCACAATTGGGGGGATTCCGTCAGGCCCACTCGACTTCTGGATATCCAGGGAGAAAAGTGCTTTGCGAACCGAGCGCTGTGAGAACAGCACATCCGGCATGGAGCACTCACACCGCGGGATGGTCGGCGGTGTCTTCCCGCCGTCATCAAGAGTCGAGTTGGACGCAAAAAGGGAGCCTAAAAGGTCGGCTTTGTCTTTTGCAGCTTGGGCCAGTGAGTCGTCCTCCCTGTGCAGAGATGGTAGTGATGGCTTACAGAAATTCCCTTGGACAGCTTTGACGAGAGACCAGAATGCACGGGTTTCCGAAGGAAGGCGAACTAGTTTCTCGCCAATTCTGCCTATGTGCTCTGACTTTGCCTTGGCAATAACTCTTTTGAAGGACCTGGAGGCGAAGTTGTACTTCTTTTTAAGTGTGTTGGTGTTTACATCCCGAGTCGCCGAAGCCGTAGCCCAGGCTTGATAATACTCCTGCTTACTGCATACTGCTGTCTTACAGGAGCGACCTAACCAAGGCTGAGTACTGCCTCCGATGGGTACCACAGATGATGGAATAAATAGTTCCATTCTCTGTAGCACCACATCAGTGACAGAGTCAGCAACAGCGCTGGAATAATCCAGCGAGAAGCAAATACCCATGGGGGCAGGAAGCAAAGAAAGACCGCATTCCGTCCCAATCCGCCGACCTGTAATGCCAAACACGGCGGCAACCTGCAGAACGCAACCGCGAAGGGAGCGTGAGTGGCACCATACTCCGGATCAGACAATGGTCCGAAGAGCCGAGAGGGGCATCGACGGAAACCTGATATCCGTCCGTATGAGAGGTCAGCAGAAGGTCCAACAGGGAAGGTGTATTATCCTCCACATCTGGAATCCGCGTAGGCGAAGTAACCAGTTGTGTCAGACCATATGCCAAGGCAAAGTCATAAACAGATCTCCCCGCATGATCGGTTAAACGTGAACCGAGCCATTCGGCGTGGTGGGCGTTAAAATCGCCAAGGATCACGATCTCTGCGGATGGTACCTGTTGTAGCAAGGAATCTGTAGCCGTTTGGACGTGGTCCATGAGTCGGTCTGTTTCGGCATTACCGCTATGGGACCTATAGAGGCACCCGTAGACGCGCGGATGGTCGTCGCTGTCTACGCGTAGCCAAAGGATGGACAGGTCCGAACCTTCAAGACTGCCGAGGCGTCGAGAACAGATGTCCTCTCTGACATACACGCAAACTCCAGCCCGAGGCATAAAGGAGTGCTTCAATTTGTACCCCGGGTAGGAGAGATACGAAATATCAGCCGGAGAGGAAACCTGCGTCTCGGTCAGAAAGAGCAAGGCCGGCTTTGCCGTCTCGAGATGGTAGTGGACGGCGTTTAGGTTAGAGTGAAGTCCCCTGATGTTGCTGAAATTCACGAAAGCGTGGCAGGGGTCGCCTTGGTCTTGTTGCTCAGTTTTCCCCGAGCAGTTATGTTTTTAAGCGGAATTTTGACCCCCCCCCCCCCTCCCCAGAATACGCGGGGCAGCCTGAGCACTCTCAGGATTGGAATAACATGGTCGTGGATGCTCAGCGAGGGATTCTCCAGGGGTACTGGTACCCTCCTGGGGTAGTCTTTCGTGTAATTCCGCTACCATGTTGATTGGGGGGGGGGGGGGGGGGGGGAATTGGGCCTCCGGCCACCTGCACTCACCAGATGAAACGCAGAAGCAGAGCTTCTACTTCACGCCGGTATTCTGTGAGGTCGTGGTACCAACCCGGCTCGAGCCGGCCCATACGTGCAACAGCAAAAACTGCTGCGTGGCTCTACCACCGTTAACTATTTTTCGGTATATTTACGGATTGGAACAATTTTCTTCAAATTATTTATATGAAAAAAAAAATGACAACACCCTAGATGTACAACCTATTTAATAAAGTAAGATTCCAATTGTATTCATGAAATACAATTAGCGATAATAAAGCGTAACATACACACCAAAAATATTATTATATTGAGAACCTCCTCCTTTTTTAAAGTCGGCTGAAACTACAAAGTAAATTTTAATTAGTTCAGGCTCATTTTAAACTATTCTCGGTTATTAAATTTATAAATCAAGTCTACAATACAGCTGATGTTACAACTCACTACTTACATTATGAAAGTTCAAAACTTACCGGATCCTTTCCATCAGTAGGCGAATCTTTCGACGGAGGCGTGCAATTAGCAAAAACTTCTTTGTATAGAGTATCGAGATTGTTGTTTGGGTCTACGCGATCAAAACAATGGCGGTCCAACGCTTCCAAGACAGCTAATACACGAGCTGGGGAAATAAAATTAATTTTAATAAAAAAAAGTCATGAACTGAAATTAATTTTATGGGAATCACAATATGATTGAAGATAAAAAAAAATGTTAAACCTTAATCGTAAAGTAAGTCTAAGGTAGCTCAAATAATAAACAAACGCCTTATAAATTCACAGTACAACGGCAATAAAAATTTTGATCCCCGTTGGCAATACTCTAATTGTTTATTACAAATTTTACTTTAACACTATGCTCAGCGGTGAAACAAAACATTGGGGAATACCTGTATTTGTGACCCTTTTTTATCCTGTAAACCTTTCAGGAATGAGGACCATGTCTTCAGCAGAGGGACTTACACAGGTTTTCATTGCAGATATGTAATTCATTACAGCCTCAAAAGTCCATTGCTGAACATAGGCTCCACCCAAAGATTGATGCGGACCATGTGTTCAGCAGTGGAACTTACACAGGTTGTCATTTCAGATATGTAATTCATTAAAGCCTCAAAAGTCCATTGCTGAACATAGGCTCCACCCAATGATTGATGAGGACCATGTGTTCAGCAGTGAGACTAACACAGGTTTTCATCTCAGATACGTAATTCATTACAGCCTCAAAAGTCCATTGCTGAACATAGGCTCCACCCAAAGTTTGCCTCATATGGAGGATGTTGCCATGGTTGCCACGCTTGGCTAGCGGATTGTCAACTGCAGGTTTTTATAATTTTGGGTTGTTACCATGATAATGTTACTGCCCATCTTCTGATCAGCTTCCCTATGTCGCCTCTTACGGACCCATGGAACGATATGGAATAGTGGAAATTCTTACACCGTCCCTACATTATCATCATCATCATCATCATCATTACAGCCCTTCACAAGTCTCCTCAATCCGGAATGCCACAAAGCACGGTCCTGAGTCACCTGCATCCATCGACTTCCTACATGTCTTACCAGGTCGTCACTCTATCTAGTGGGGGACGCCCTACTCTTCGTCCGCCGCGCCGGTACGAGGCTGCCACTCGAGAACCTTTTTTCCCCCATCGGTTGTCGGTTCTTCGAGCTATATGGCCACTTCAGCATACTAATTCTTTGGGCTATGTCCGTTACTCTGGTTCTACTACGGATATCCTTGTTTTTAAATCTATTACGCAGAGAAACGCTGAGCATAGCCCTCTCCATAGCTCATACGGCCAGCAGTGAAGGACCATGTCTCAGTATCATAGGTCATCACTGGTAACACGCACTGGTTGAACAAACTAGTTTTGAGGTTTTGAGGTATGTCTAATAAGAAGATGTGTCGTAATCTCCCGAACGCTGCCCAGCCGAGTTGAATCCGTCGATTGACCTCTCGGTCGAAGCTGGACTTACCTAGTCTGCGTATTTGTCCCAGGTAAACATATTCGTCAACAACTTCGAGCTTAGTGCTCCCAACAACTACCGGCATGGGTGTGACATAGACGTTAAACATGATTTTTGTTTTGTCCATGTTCATCTTAAGACCTATCCGTTGGGGGACATTATTGAGGTCGTTGAGCATAGTGCTTAGGTCCTCCAACGATTCTGCCATAATGACTATATCGTCGGCAAATCGAAGGTGAGTGATTTACTCGCCATTGACGTTACCGTATCCTTTCCAATCCAGTAGCTTGAAAACGTCTTCCAATGAAGCGGTGAAGAGTTTCGGGGATATTACGTTACCCTGTCTTACACCTCTCTGCAGTTGGATAGGTTTCGTGTTCTGGTTCTGTACTCGGATAGCTATCGTAGCCCAACTATACAAACACTTTAGCACTTCGATATACCGACAATCAACTTGGCACCGCTGAAGGGACTGCAGTACCGCCCAAATTTCGTTGTTGTACTCCTCGGACTTCTGTACAATTTGCCGAAGGGTATTGTTAGCTTCTTTCCGGTAACCCTAGATAAGTCTGTATTTATACTGCTCATTTATGATAGGTACTTGTACAATGGCAACCCAAAATTATTAAATCATTCAACCATAGACTCGGTCGTTTATTCGAATGCATAGTAAACGTGTGATGGTAGCGAGGGAAGCTAACACGAAAAAGGAAAATGGCATTCTGGTTCCAGGTTCAGAGGAAGTAAGTCGTGAGCAATAAAGCGCCGAAGTAGTTGTAATAATAGTTAATATCTAATTATTGGAAAACTGAAACTGTAAGTACGTGAGATTTATTTGCTATGATATTATGTATACCCTGTGATATTGGATTATTGTATGGAAATATAAGATGTGATTATGTGGAATATTAGGTCTTTCTTTTACGAATCCTCGAATTTGAGCTGACGACAACAGTATGAATGTGGTCTGTGGTGCTAAAGCCTTTTCAGAAACCGGTTTGTTCGGGTGGTTGGAAGTCGTCGAGTCTGCGTGCGAGACGATTCGTAATGACTCTCGAAAACAGCACGTAGACGCGGCTCAGAAGGGAAATCAGTCTGTAGTTCTTCAAGAGAGCGTTGTCACCTTTCTTGAAGAACAAGACCACCGCACTTCTGCTCGACGCCTCCGGTGTAGTGTCACCATGGAGGACGGAATTAAAGAGCTTCTGAAGGAATTCAAGTACCAGTTTTCCACCCGCTTTCAGAAGCTCCGCTGTAATTTCATCCTCGCCTGGGGCCTTGTCGTTTTTAAGGTGCTGGAGAGCCATTCTAATCTCGCTCAGACTGACGTCAGGAATATCATCGAAACAGTATCGGATAAGACTTGCTCTTGGATCGTTACTCACACTTGCATGTGGCTCCAACGATGATGTGTACAGCTGCCCGTAGAACCGTAGAAGTGTATTGAAGTTGCGTAAGTCCCGCCGCATGCATTTGGAGAACTGTTTGTTCAGTTGCCTGTATGCTGTCAAATCTGAAGACTGCAGCTTCATTTCCCGTCTAACAGCTATGAGATTAAGAGTGTGATCGGGGAGTTTTTGTGTTCTTCTGCGGCAGGTCTTGCAGAACTTAGCTCCGACCGCACTTAAAACGGGTTTATAGCTCGAACTAAAAGGTTTCGGGACTCTGGATTAGAGCACGAGGGGGACGGAGCGCTGACTTCATTAGACGAGACCTATCCAACTTGATGTTTAGGTTCAGTGTGCCTCTAACCATTCGGTGATCGCTACCAGTTTTCACCCTCGCGATCACTGAGACATCACTGAACAGTTGTCGTCTACTCGTCATAATGAAGTCAATCTCATTGTTAGCCGAACCGTCAGGGCGCGACCAGGTCCACTTCCTATGGGGCCGCTTCTGGAAGAAAGATTTCATCATAAAGAGTCCCTCTTTCTCCATGAAGTTGGCTAGCTGCTGGCCCCTTGGGTTCCGTTGCCCTATTCCAAATTGCCCTACCTTCAGCTCATCGTTCTCTCTTGTGCCTAGAATTGCATTGAAGTCTCCCATTAACACCGTATAGTGGGTTTTGGAGGAATGCATGGCTCTAGATATACATTTCCTCCATCTCCTCATCGGGATGTGACGAGGTTGGTGCGTAAACCTGTATGACCTTCAGCGAATACTGTTTGGTGAGTCTGAGTATAAGGTACACAACCCTCGTCTACACACACAATCTTTACAACGTTGTTAACGAGAAACTTGTGGATGATAAATCCGACACCTCTTTGGGACAGATGTTCGCCCCCCCGGATATAGAACAAGTTACCGGATTTGATGATTACCATGTCCTCCCGTCTCTTCGGACCTCGAATAATCCATTCCAGCGCAACTTGTCTATCTCTATTTCCAGCTCCACGATCTTCTCGTCAGTCCTCATGGTGCGTGCGTTATATGTTGCCAGGTCGAGTCGTCTTAGGTGGCAACCGAACCTCCACCGGTAATTGCCCCCCCCCCCCCCGAATAACCACCTGCCCCGCCGTTACCATGGTCACCACCGTGGGGACTGGGGGTCATCTCTTCGTAACTTTCATCATGGGGGGATATATTGCCATAGTTGCCACGCTTGGTGAGCGGGTTGGCAACCGCAGTTTTTTTTATTGTTGTTTTGCTGTTATCAGTCAGTTTCCCTCTGTCGCCTTTAAAGACACCCACGGGAAGATATGGTGTAGTGGGTATTCTTACCCGCCACTACACGGGCTACATTATATGGATGGTTAAATATGTAAAGTAACAATAAAAATGTTGTACAAGTGAACCACCATAGAGTTTTACCTTGGGAACTTGTTTGCCATTTGTCAGTACACCATTTGCTTTCAGCTTTTTTACTTCTTGCCGCGATTTCTTGTTCGGCTTCATAAACCTAGAGAAGAAGAAAACACGTTTATCTTTCCAATAGTAATAAATTAATTAATTTCGGTCGAGCCATGCTACAGCTACATCTTAAACGCAAATTGAAAGAATCGCTTTAACAGGGAAATCACCATGCTCAAACAGAAGAATACCAGCTTAAGCTCTTACTGGTTATGATTATTCTATTTCACGATGAAGGTTTGACTTTGGTTGATGTTAGCCATGCACATATACATTGTGTTAGTGTGAGTAGGCCTCGCGAGCGCTCAATCACGAGAGCGAGTCGAACGAATCGCTGTTACACACACAAACGCGCGGTTTTATACATATTTATTTCACATAACGGCACCAATTAAAATAAATGGTGAGACGGACACTGGCCGTGACTTTTGACTTTGATTCTTTAACAAATCATTTTTAGTTCGTTGTACTTTGTATAATACTGTTATATATATATATATATATATATGCTGGTTCTTTCAAGAACAGAAATATTTTCGAAAGCTTATGTTAAAAAAGTGACCCACAAGTGTTATTTAATAAAATTTTACTATATTCAAGACGATTTAAGAAAAGAAAAACAAAACACAGCGCACATAAAATTTTGAAACTATATTTTTATATTTTTCTTACCAGTTTTCTATGATGTTCTGTAATTTCAGAGTCCATGTGAGGCATAGGTAAAGCTGATGGAGGTAGTGGTAGCAAATCTAGAGGAGATCCTTGCATAGAGGATCCACAACCAGACCAGACCATGGCAGTGGGACACTCAATGCATATTATCTGAAAAGGAAGATTTGCAATTGTGGTGTTACCTATTTATTTTTATTACCTAAGGTAGTTCACATGTATTCTGTATGTCTATTTGGCTTATTTCTTTATTTAAACTTTTATGCAAAAAATAAAATCGTACATATGGCAAACTTAATGCCTTAAGGTAACACTAGTCGACATTATTACCATAGAAATTACGGGGGGGGGGGGGGGGGGGATGGGAACTTCGCTGTTACCTTGTTGTTGTTGGGGAACCTCCAAAGTTAAACATAATATAGTTTTGTCTGTGCGGAAAAAGAATAGTAAAATAAAGAGACATTAAAAAGTTACGAACTCACAAAGATTAGTTTTTATTGCTAATTTTAACACAACTTTGGGTGTAAATTAGTAATAAAAAAGTGTAAAATTTTCCAAAACAAAGTCGGTACCGACAATGCTCAATTATCGAAGAATTCAATAAATTTTATTTGTAAATGATTTATGCAGTGTTATTTTCATAAAACTCGATTTTCCAAAGGCCTTTTCGTATTTTTTTACGTATCTCACTGAATAATGTTTCACCCGGTACGGTGTGGGAGGACGACGCTCACGCAGAAATGCACGCGCGGGTACACGCGCTTACGCTTATTCGAGTTTTATTCAACTCAGTCTGTTGCGACCTATGTCGTTTGTTCAAGGCTCAAGGCCAACTAATGATAACAAAACGAAAGTTTTGCTATTTTGATATTTGGACGCCAAATGGCATCTAAATTGATATAATTGAAAGAGATGATGCGTTTTGGACGTAAGACAAAATTTTAAAATTAGATACCTTTAATCAGAAATGTGTTTTGACGGAGCTGATCCCCGTTACCTTCGTAAACTACAATTTAGAGGTAGAATGTAAATCAAATTGAGATAAGCACAGTCAAAATTAGCGGAATATAAATAAAATATAGAAAAAACCCGATGTCTAAATTTTATTAATGTTCCATTATAATTATATTATATCACGGAAGAAAATTTTAAATAAAAATAAAAAATAAGCAGCCGACAACCTCCTAGGTTGACCTGCGAGATGTCAGTCTAACAAAACAAAACAGCCCAGAAAAACACACTTTCCAACTGATATCTAAAAACAAAAAGTTTGTTTCATTACCTATAGTAGGTGCTGTTTTCTCGCAAAAGTATTGAAAAACGTTGTATGACACGTGCGTAAATTGGGCTTACATTCGTCTACTCGTTTTTAATAACCAACCTTCTACATAGTATCTTAAACACCTAACTATTTTTCTGTGTATTAGGAATAATTTATTTTGAACTATAGTGGCGGTAATTACAAACCGCAGACGTAAAAAGAAACAATGACAGTATTGGTGTTATTAATTTAGTAATTATAATCTATCAACAAAAAATATATTTTAAGTTTATTTTTTTTATTTTTTTTATAGGATAGGGTGACAAACGAGCACACAGTCCACCTGATGGTAAGTGGCCACTGCGACCCATTGACATCCACATCTATCCTCAATAAAGACTAAAGATGCAGATGCGTTGTCACCCGTGAGGACTAAGATGGAATGCCTCTTTGCCAGTAAAAAGGGTCTCCGGTTCTCTACACTCACCATACGAAACACAGCAGCGTTAAGCTGCTATTTTACGCTGGTTTTCTGTGAGAGCGTGGTCCGTCCCCGGTCAAATGTGTTTTAATTATTTTTATAAAAACGTTAAAATTACACTTTTTTATTAAAGTTAAAGTTACAGCCTATATACGTCCCACTGCTGGGCACAGGCCTCCTCATTTCTGAAAGGGTTTTAGGGCAATAAAATGTCCGCCGCGCTGCCCCAATGCGTGTTGGCGAAATTCGCGTCTTCGAAATATGTTTTTTCTTAATTCTCAGACATGCAGGTTGTTTGTTTGATGTTTTATTTCACCGCCGAGCACGTGGTAAATCAGCACAGCACAAGTTGCAAGTGGGTTGCTCGCGTACTGTCACAGTTACAGCGAGCGCTAACCATCAAGTCACCAACCTACCACGGCTCTCAATGAAAATGTTATAAAGGAAATAATAATCAATAAAGATTAACAAAACAGTTTAATTATTTATTCGACGACTTTTGCGGCGGACAAACTAGGTATATTATGTGGGATTATCATAGTTACCTACTGTTATTACCTAGGTACCTACAACCTACAACACAACAAAATGCCAGAAACCGTCGCCGCGTCGTGGACACAAAAATGTAAACTTTAGGTAGGTACGTCGGTACTAAGAAAAAACAGTTTTGATGGGTCACCTGTCTTGATAAAAACATGTGTTTACATTTAGTGAAATTGAGTATATATAAAAAAAAAGAAGACAGATAAGTAAGTATTTTTGAAAACAATTTATATAATTATTATCTAAATATTATAAATGCGAAAGTTTGGATGTTTGGATGGATGGATGGATGTATGTTACTCAATCAGGCCAGAACGACTGGAGGGATCTGGATGATATTTAGCTCAGACATAGGTTATAGTCTGGAATAACACATATGATACCGTTTATTCAGGTATTTCGTTCCTGTGGGATAATTTTCGAGTTACACGCGTTCGAAGCCGCTGGCAACAGCTAGTACGGACATAAACTGCGATGACTGTTCAAGTTCATGCGTCGGCGTCGTGAACTCTTGAGTGGTCGCTGCATGACCACCCGGGGAAAACTAAACATAATAAAATAAGCAATCTATATTGGGTATCTATAGAGCCATAGAGGTATAATATAAAGCGATAACGCAGTGCCTAATAATTTAGTACGAGTTTGTAGGTACTTGCTGATTTCTCAGCAAGCGTCGAGCGTTACACACAGCGTAGGGCGGTATGTATGCATCGTGTTCGTTTTATTTTATTTTTTTATAGGAGAGGGGGCAAACGAGCATGCGGCTCACCTGATGGTAAGTGACTACCGCCGCCCATGAACAACCGCAACAGCAGGGGAATTGCAGATGCGTTGCCGGCCTTTTAAAAAGGAGTAGGCTCTTTTCTTGAAGGTCCCTAAGTCGTATCGGTCCGGAAAAATCGCTGGTGGTAAACTATTCCACAAGGAAGTTGTGCGAGGAAGAAAACATCTTTTAAATCGCACAGTGGTGGACCGCCAATCATCCAGACGGTGTGGATGGTATCGGGAGTTCTGCCGCGATGTGCGTTCGTGAAATTTGGCGGCTGGGATTAATCCGAACAATTCCTCAGAGCACTCCCCATGGTAAATGCGAAAGAAAATGCTAAGAGATGCAACATCTCTTCGCAGTGCCAATGAGTCGAGCCGATCGGAAAGAACTCGGTCGTCGACAATTCGAGCCGCTCTGCGCTGGATACGGTCAAGTGGAAGAAGCTGGCACTGGGGAGCCCCAGCCCAGAGATGGGAACAGTATTCCATGTGAGGCCGAACCTGCGCCTTGTAAAGTTGCAGGCGTTGAGCCGGCATGAAATACTGTCCCACTCTACTGAGCACGCCAAGCTTTTTAGAGGCCAATTTGGCCTTCTCTTCCAAGTGACCACGAAACTGCACGCTACTCGATATGTCGACGCCGAGGATTCCGATACTAGCTGAGGCAACAAGGGGAGTACCTTGAAACTGAGGAGATACGACAAAGGGGTTCTTTTTAGCGGTAAACGCGCAAACTTGTGTCTTCTGAGGATTAAACTGGACTAGATTTAGTCGCCCCCAATCCGAGACTTTGTCCAGCAAAGACTCGACTTCAGACACAAGTTTGTTCCGGTACTCAGTGACGTTTTCCCGAGAAATATTGGCACGGCCGGTGTATAGAGCATCACCAGTGCTGTCATCCGCATAGCAATGAATGCTACCGGCTTGCAACATATCATTGATATGCAGAAGAAACAGCGTTGGTGATAGCACGCAGCCTTGTGGAACACCAGCGTTAATAGGCTTGTAGTCGGAGCATGCACCGTCTACAACGACCTTGATGCTCCGATCTGCAAGAAAGCTGGTGATCCAATTGCATAATTTCTCGGGAAGCCCATAGGAAGGGAGCTTCGAAAGAAGCGCTTTGTGCCAAACCCGATCGAAGGCCTTCGCAATGTCCAGACTAACGGCCGACGCCTCCCCCTTGGACTCTACTGCCTCCGCCCATCTATGGGTCAGGTAGACCAGAAGATCACCAGCTGATCGACCCCGACGAAAACCGTACTGGCGGTCACTAATCAGCTGGTGATCCTCAAGGTACCTGATGAGCTGGCAGTTAATAATGGATTCCATTATTTTGGAGAACAAGGAGGTGATGGCGATAGGCCTGTAGTTGGACGGGTCTGAGCGGTCGCCTTTTTTAGGGATCGGGTGGACAAAAGCTGTCTTCCATGATTTCGGGACTACGCCTAGGGAGTAGGAGTACCGGAAAAGACGCGTTAGAACCGGTGCCAACTTCGGAGCACACGTCCTCAGCACAATTGGGGGGATTCCGTCAGGCCCACTCGACTTGTGGATGTCAAGGGAGAGGAGTGCTCTGCGAACCGAGCGCTGTGAGAACCGCACATCCGGCATGGAGCACTCACACCGCGGGATGGTCGGCGGTGTGTTCCCCCCGTCATCAACAGTCGAGTTGGACGCAAAAAGGGAGCCTAAAAGGTCGGCCTTCTCTTTTGCGTCGTGGGCCAGTGAGTCGTCCTACCTGTGCAGAGATGGTAGTGATGGCTTACAGAAATTCCCTTGGACAGCCTTGGCGAGAGACCAGAATGCACGGGTTCCCGAAGGAAGGCGAACTAGTTTCTCGCCAATTCTGCCTATGTGCTCTGACTTTGCCTTGGCAATAACTCTTTTGAAGGACCTGGAGGCGAAGTTATACTTCTTTTTGAGTATGCTGGTGTTTACATCCCGAGTCACCGAAGCCGCAGCCCAGGCTTGATAACACTCCTGCTTACTGCGTAATGCAGTCTTACAGGAGCGACCAAACCAAGGCTGAGATCTGCCTCCGATGGGTACCACAGATGATGGAATAAATAGTTCCATTCCCTGTAGCACCACATCAGTGACAGAGTCAGCAACAGCGCTGGGATCATCCGGCGAGAAGCAAACCCGCCCCCATGGGTAGGAAGCAAAGAAAGACCGCATTCCGTCCCAATCCGCCGACCTGTAATGCCAAACACGGCGGCAACCTGCAGAACGCAACCGCGAGGGGAGCGTGAGTGGCACCACACTCTGGATCAGACAATGGTCCGAAGAGCCAAGAGGGGCGTCGAGAACAGATGTCCTCTCTGACATACACGCAAACTCCGGCCCGAGGCACAGTTGTGATATACAACGTCGCCGCTACAATGGTAACTTTAATTCAACACACGGGTTGCCCATTAATCATATTAATTTCGATAGGTTAAAGTAACTCTTAAATTGCAAAAAAATTTCAAACAAACTTAATAGTAAAAAATTAACTAAAATTTGGATCATCCTTGCAAAACTTCATCATGAAATTACCTACCCAGCTGGCTTACGTTAACTTGGAGCGGCAACGCGTCGCTTCGCGCGCTGGCAACCGCGCAACCCGTCTTTGTACTTACTCGTGATCGGCCCGATTCTTTGACGGCTAATTATCAAAGAAACCGAGCAGCACCGGAGAGTACCTACAGCGCGGAGGTGCTTAGTCAAACACTTATCATATCACCCTGTCCTGTTACTATTAGTTATAACTGTCATCACTAATCACTGCTTTTATTTGTCTTTATTTTAAATTTTCTTATTTTCAATGAGACCACCGTGTTGGCGGATATACAGCGTTTTATATTTTCCCGTAGATTTGAAAATAACTTATAGCCATTTCCCTCAATTTCTCAAACACATTTATTATTCGATGGCGTAATTGTTCCACCGAATCCACGTTCTCCGCGTACACATCGTCTTTGATGCACTTCCAGAGAAAAAAAAACGAGTGGCGTGAGGTCTGGCGATCTTGCTGGCCACCTACGAGGTCCAAATCTACCAATCCATTGTGCACCAAACGTGATATTTAACCACTGCCTGGCTGTTGTTACAGAGTGTGCTGGCGCGCCATCTAATTGGTACCACATTCGTTGGTATCGATGGACGTTTAGGTTGTTTGTGTATTCTGACTCCGTATCATTTAGTAAATTAACAAACCTTTCTCCGTTCAAAGCCCCATCAATGAATACGGGTCCGATGATGTTGTCACCGTGAACAGCTGCTCAAACATTTGCCGAAAATCTGTACTGATGGGGTGACTCCCGCCAAACGCGCGGATTTTGGTTTTTGGGTGCCCAATGGTGCAGATTGTGCTAGATCCACATGCCACTTTTGGTGAACGTGCTTTCGTCAGACCAACAAATTTGGGAAAGAAAGTCACTCTCCTCTTCAATTTTACTCAGTAACCACTGACAATAATTCACTCTTATTAATTTATCACGCGATAGCAGAGTATGTACTTTTCTAAACTTGAATGGGTGCCACTTTTCGCTTCTGCCTAATCGGTTGTGTGATTGATTTGAAAATGCCTAGCGCTCTGGCGGAGGTTAGTTTTGGGTTGGTCTTCGAAATATTGTATCACATTTTAGTTAACTGGATTGGGTTTTGTCGTGTAGGTGGTTTTCGCGGATGCGCTCGAGATAAAGAGCTCCTACAACAGCGCGAGGATGAGTAGGGCATTGTCTTGAATGCCCATATCTCTCGCGATATGTCCTTATCGCAAGGGCGGCATTTTGACGACATTCTCCGTAAATTAGGATCATGTCCGCATATTCAGCTGCTGCCCATATCTACATATTTCCACGATTAAAAATGCCTTGTTCGGATGTGTATGTGCCATTACGATCACAAGTTTACACAAGCACTAATAACACAAATAAAAGCGTCCGTATCGCAAGAGACGTAAACGTATCTACTATATTAACAACAAAACAAAGCGCTCTTTATCGCAGTACCAAAGAATTAAGGACACTGATTTGGCTAGCACTAGAAAAAGCAAAAAAAAAATTCGTTTTCGGTGCAGGGGGTGGGGGGCGCGCATCGCCTGCGCCTTCCGCTCGCCGATAAAGGGATGTATCTTTCCTTTAATGGTATTGCTTATTCGTTTTAATTTAAATGATGCGATCTTATGATCCGTGAACCCGTCAAATGATCGCTGCGCGACAGTTCTTTAAGTACAGGTTGCTCTAAGATGCTATTTTCTAAAATTTTAAATAAATTTGTAAATAATAACGTTTAATGGAAATATAATTTCTTCATGAAACGAGATAGAGAAAACGTATATGTGTGTTAAATTAAAGTCACCATTGTTGCTGCACGTTGTATATTGGAATGCTAATATATTATAGCCTAAATATGATAGATAGTATAAAGAAGGCTTAAATAAAGGTATCTGTTTTTACAAACCTGCAATATTGTAGCTAGTTGTATTATAATATCTCTATGATAGGCACAGTTCAATATTTCGCCGAATCCTGCTTGGACAGGATTCAGAGCCGCTGTTATCACATTGTTTATTGCCGTCTTTGTGTCTCTAGGAGGTGATCCACTCTCTTCTTTCACTTGCACATCCATGGGTTGTGACGGATTGGGGGTACCCATTGGGATTGGCGTGCCTATGGAATGATTTGGATTCGGAGTCCCGATAGAGTGATTTGGGTTAGGAGTGCCTTGACTCTGATCACCAGGGGTTGCTGAGCGTTTTATTTGGGAAACATTTGGTTTTACATCGCCGTTGGCGTTTTCCGTTGCTGGCGACATTGGTGTACCGTTTATTTCTAAAAAAAAAAGAAACAAAATATTATTTCATGTTCAACTCATTCCATATCCTATTAGTAGTAGTTTTGCATATCGTTATTTTAAAATACAAAATAACAAGTTTTATTTTAAAATACAAAATAACAAGTCTTATTTTAAAATACTTATTTTATGAAAAAAATGGTATGCTTTATATGGGTTAATGCTTTTTTTACAAAAACATGCTGTCGCCCATATCTACATATATTCACGATTAAAATGCCTTGTTTCGAGTAAAAGGGTTCCCCAGTTCTCTACACTCATCATACGAAACGCAACAGCATTATTCTGCTATACTGGTATTCTATGAGAGCAAGGTCTCTCCCCGGTCGAGGCGACCCATTCTTGTTACAAACATATAACTACAGCATGGCTCTACCACGTTGCGATTTTTGTCCCCAGCGTTAAATGTGCTGCATATTTAGATAAGAAAATTAATGTATTGGTATATTTTTCATCTAACGTTTTACCATTTTAAGATAAATGCATATTTATTAGCTTTAAAAAATTTCACACATTTAAATATTTTTTATTTTATCTGCAGAATATATTAATTATATTGTCTTTGATAACTTACTGATCCTTTACTAAAGGTCCAATGGATAATAAAAATATTAAAATGAAAAAGTTCACAATGATATGTCGAAAAGGCTATAGTTTTAGTATTGCGAAAAAAATCAACAATTTGTATTAAAAAGCAATTGTTGAGGTTGTGCGTGAAATTTAACAACATAAGACTAGCACTCTTGCATGTCGGGTCTGTTTTTGTTACTTGAGGTTCGAGACAATTAAAAACTGCCGATTGAATTACCAAAATTGACACTTTAAATACAAAGAAGTAATTACAACTTAAACCACACTAATAATAAAACACAATTGTACTACTGATCACTTAAGTTCGCAGTTGTATCGCTTCGAAGAATTATATCGCCAATTCAATACTGTCTCGGTGTCTTTTTTTCTGAATGTGTACGCTGTTGGCCCTGTGACCTTGACAGCTTCATCTAATTAGGCTCGTAAGTGAGGATATACGTACTATTGAGTGCAACGATTCTGCCGGCGGCGAGGAGGCGCGAAGCGCCGCTTCGCCGACTGCAGTCCCGAGGCACCCCGACCCCTGCTTTCGGAGTGAGGCTCCTCGAGCTAGGGGGGGGGGGGGGGGGGGGGCTCGATGCGATTCAAGGGCCTCTCAGAAGGAGGTACGAACCTCGGCTTGAATCACTATCGTAATTTTTTTAACGGGTCGCAAAAGTTAGAAACGCCCCGTATCACGGGTGTTAAACCTCGTGTACGGGGTGTGTCTGTGACGACGCATTCGCCAGCAAATGCGATGTGCCCTAGTGTTCTGTACTAGAGTAGTGTCTAAGTGTGTGGCCTGTCTCGGTGGTGGTCTATACCGGCCTTATATAGGGCCTCAGATAGTTCCCAGAACCTTCTACTGTAGAAACATCTAGAATGTTCGAGTACATATCTCCTAGTTCTGCTACTCGATAGTAGAGGGCGCTAGTGGTAAATAGTGTTGCCATGTACAAGACATTAATAGTGGGGCGCAACAATATTAATAAGATTGATGACAGCATAATTTAGCGTTCAAGGTTTCATGTCGATCTGAATTTCAATCTGTACAAATATTTAAGCAAAAAACACAAACTATTAGTTTTGTATTGGCAGTTACATAGCATCTAACTTTACTTTTGATTTTATTACATTTAAGCACTAGAATATTAACTATACATTAATAAATATATCAGTGTTGTTGCATAGACGAAATCGATAAGAAGAACATCATATAAAAAATATAAGATACTTAAAAAACACATTTTATAAATATAGCATAACTACCATTTCTGTCAGAATCTTTAGAAAACACCACTGGCTGGTTAAGTGTGCGAAGAGTCGTGTCAGAGAGTACGGAGCAAATTGCTGCTGCTTTTTTGGCACATGTAGTCGCTAGGCGGCGTGAAAGACTTTCGCAGCACACGAATTCACTCATATGTTGTAAGGCAAGTGGTAGAAACAGCCTGCAGAAGATATACAATAAGGTGTTGTGTGAGCAAGAAAATAAATAGTAATTGTTTTCATATTATTTTTAATTACGACAATAAATGAAGAACAAAAAATTTAAAATTATGTAATGAAAAGCATACTTTTCAAATCTATTATTAGGTCTGTACTTCACAAGCTGATGCAATCAGAATTAAGGGTTGATTTATTTTTCCATGGTACTCCCATCATGTAAAACCGAATAAAGTATACATTGCGAAATTAACAAAAGGAAATATTTTCTATAGCAATATCCAAATGAAAGTTCATACATACTTATCATACTTACCTCAAAAGGCCGTCTTCAGGTGTCCTTTTATCAAGCAGTTCTATAATCCAGGTAAGAAAGTCATGTCGATCTAATAGTCCCTCATCTAGCATGTATCTGGCAAGACGACAGCAATAATTCCACAATTTTAGAGCCTGCTGCCAATCTGTGCTCTCTCCTGAACCTAAAGCTAAGAACCCAATTAGAATTCAAAAAAGAAAAAGTGTTAAGACTTTACTACATGGTTAGGATGACTGAGTGCTTTCAGGGCGCTCAGTCGGCTCGAAACGACCACAGACAGTGGATGTACTTATTTTTAGTGTATTTATAAATAAAATAGCTTTAAAAGTAAGAGAGATTATGATAAATGTACAGAAGGTCTCAAAATAAATATCATTTGATAAAAATCACCCTAATTATTTTATGTAACAACTATCTGTTCCCCGCGACTTCGCTCACGTATAATTTATTACGATTGGATTTCATTTCATTTTTACATGGTAGAGCCATGCTGCAGCTATGTTGTGGTTGCAGCACTAATGGGTCGCGGCTCGTCCGGAGTGGGACCACGCTCTCCCAGAATACCAGTGTAAAATAGCAGTTTAATGCTGCTGTGTTTCGTATGGTGAGTGTAGAGAACCAGAGATACTTTTTAGCGGAAACAAGGCATTCCATCTTAGTCCTCAGGGGTGACGACGCATCTGCATTTTGATGCTTAATTGAGGATAAATATAGATGTCTATGGGCCACGGCATCCGCTTATCATCAGGTGGACTGTGTGCTCGTTTTTCACCCTTATTCTATAAAAAATTGGGTTATAATTTTTTTTGCGGAACCCTAATTCTTTTTCTGAAACAAAAATAGCCTAAGTTACTCCTTATAACATCAGCTATCTGCTAGTGAAAGTCCCGTCAGAATTGGTCTAGCCGTTCAGGAGATTAGCTGAAATAAACAGACAGACAGACAAAGACAAATATTTTTAAAATTGCGTTTTTGTTATCAGTACCATATATACTTTCTATGCATTTAGTAAAAAGCTGTTATTTTGACAATAAACAAGCACTTCATCTTCACAAATTTTAATTATTTGTTTAGGTTTTAGAAGTGAAGGCTTCAAAGTTAATTTAAATATGATTTGTATGGCCTACAAATAATTGTCCCAGGTCTGGACTTATCTCCATATTATGTGATACAGGAGAAAATCCCACTGGGGGAATTATATTTAAAAAAAGAATAGCTTCAACATATTTAAAATGTGAATACTTGCTAATTTGTCACTTAATAACTAATATTATTTCACCTAGCAACATTTTTTTACTTTTGTTATAATTTATTTTAATTCTGCTAGCCTAGGATTCTCTTACGTCGCCACTACACGGCAAAAATAAATTAACACTTTCACTGTCCGGTTTTCAGACACATAGTAAGACAATAGCCATGACCTATATGTAGTGCATGGGACAGCGAAAGGGTTAATATAAATTATACATGGGCAGACTTAAAACACCTACCTGCAGACAGAGTGAGTCTGCAACACAAGGCTTATTAGCCATAGCACCACTATGCATTAATTTATTAATTCAGAAAATAACTATTTAATAATAACGGCAACATTTTTGCATTTACTTACTTGAAGAATTTCCTGGCGAGTGCATTGAATTAGGCACAGTTGTGCTGTTAGGAGTCGAACCACCGGGTGGATTACTTGATGAATTATGATTAGGAGTTCCCTGACCTGCAACATTACATAAAAATTTTTTTTATTATACTTAGTCTAATCACTCTATTTTTCGAAAAGTTGAGGTGACACAAATAAATAGTGAAAATTGATAAGGAAAGTTGTAACAAAAAAAAAGCAAAACACATATATATATAATAACATGTATAATTTGATGCACAACATATCTAAGGTTCTAATTTGTGTGTATGATAATGGTCAAAAGTTCCATCAAATGTTTAACATTTAATATCTCTTCGATAAGGCAATCTATTGCTATATATAGCAATGGATACTAAAAGACTGTGATAAAAGAGTGATTTATAGTATATTTTGTTGATATATAAAAGTGCGGCTTAGCTTTCCATTGACGTCCGTCGAGTTGGGTGTTGATTTTTACAGAAAAGTTACACTATTATAAGCACACACACAAAGTTTCAACATGTGGAAACGCGTAATTTTTGAGAAAAAAATTATTGAAAATCAATTATTCTTGCAATGTTTATGTCTAATCCTACTGTAAAACTGGCGCCATTTTGTAATGTCATTGTCGACGTCAATAAGGATGTCGATTCTTTCCGAAAAAGGTCGATTTTTAAATCGATTCAAATCGTAAGCTGATGTATCGGTTCACAAAAAATCGATTTCTAAAATATCTATATTTTTTTAATGTATGCACTTATAATTAATTATAATTATATCTTTAATTTTCAAACTGAAACGGCAGTCAATTAAATATGACGATGTAAATAATGCTCTATCGAAACTAGTACATTGGTTTAACGCCAACAATTTGCTCTTAAACGGCAATAAGACAAAATGTATTAAATTTACAATACCTAATGTAAAACATTCGAAAACCAATGTGCTCTTAAATGGGGAGGAGTTGAGTCTTGTGGATACCACTGTTTTTCTCGGTATTACTATTGACGCGAAACTTCAATGGGGCCCCCATATATCTAAATTAGCAAGCAGACTTAGTTCTGCAGCATATGCTGTAAGAAAGATTAGAAGTCTCACAGATGTTGAGACAGCTAGGTTAGTGTATTTTAGTTACTTTCATAGCGTAATGTCTTATGGAATTTTGCTATGGGGTAATGCGACTGATATTGAAGCTATATTTGTTTTGCAAAAGAGAGCCGTACGGGCGATTTATAATCTAAATTGTAAAGAGTCCCTTAGAGAAAAATTTAAAGAAATAAACATATTAACTTTGGCATCGCAATATATTTATGAAAATGTAATGTATGTACATAAAAACATAAATAGCTTTAATAAGAATAAGGATGTTCATACCTTAAACACTAGGAACAAACATAAACTTGTAATGCCACTTACAAGACTCCACAGAATTAGTAATTCATTTATGGGGCAATGTATACGCTTTTACAACAGAATCCCAGAACATGTTCAAAGTTTGTCAATAAACAAGTTTAAAAGTTTTATTAAAGAAAAACTGTACAAAAAGGGTTATTATAATATCAAGGAATACATGAGTGAAAATAACCCCTGGGAATAAGGTGATCGCCACCATGCTGGTTCTATGAAAATTCATTTAAAATTGTATAATCAAAATTATTGTTAAGTGAAATTATGTTTAAAAAAAAAAGTCCCGCTGGGTTTCTTGCTGGTTCTTCCCAGGACAGAGGTATTTTCCGAACCAGTGGTAAATAAAATAATGACTTTCAATAAGTATTATGTAATAATCCATATTGAATAAAAATCATTCTATTCTATTCTATTCTATTCTATTCTAATGTAAATATAAGCCCATTTTATGAAAAACAAGAAAGATACCACGATAAATGATCTCTTATTGAAACTTGTTTTATTTTAACAGTACCTATTAGGGCAGATAACAAATAAAATAGGTTAGGTTCAACTTATGTCAAAGAACCGAATTGATTGACCCCGACTCCATCTGGTACGAGTCTGTCCTACCCCTAGAGTGGTTTTATAAAGCCGGAGACACGTAGAGGGAGCAGCCTCCGCCTGCTGTAACAAATCGTAGGCATCGGACGAGGCGCGGAGGGATGCCTGCGATTTGTTACGCTAAGGCGTAGAGGCTGCTCTTCCCGCAGCGCCGGAGACGTAGCAGTCTCAAAATAGATACAGAAATCCTTCCCCTTATTTTTTTATGATGAAGGGAATTTTTTTCTCATAAAATGGATTTATATTTACATTATAAATGCAAACATGAAAAAATATAGATATTTCAGAAATCGATTTTTTGGGAATCGATACATCAGTATACAATTCGAATCTATTTAAAAAATCGATCTTTTTTGGAAAGAATCGACATCCCTACTGACAATAATAATAAAAAATGGCGTCTGTTTCTCGGTAGGAATTTACATAAATATTGCAAAAATATTTGATTTCCAATATTTTTTTTCTCAAAAAGTATGTTTCCGCATATTGAAACTTTGTGTGTGTGCTTATAAAAATGTAATCTTTCTGTAAAAATACGTATCAATACTAAACTCGATGGACGTCAATGGAAAGTCGTACCAAAAGTGCCCCAGCATGTCCCAAATTCTAAAACAATATAAGAATATAATGATATTATTGTGATACCTGATTGTGAAGGTGGAGTTTTTTCAGATGGATTGCTTGGTACTGCACTTTGGTAATGTTCTGCTAATTTAGGTATTTGGTCTTTTAAGAATTTAATTAGTGTAGTTGTCCATTCTGAAAACAATGAAAATTATTTACAAAATTAATTAAAATTGTTTCTATAACATCTATCATTGCATAAAAATTACTATAGTTTTTTTAAATACTAATTATTTACCTGTAGTAGGATCGGGTAATTGCCTTTTTTTAATCTTTGCCTCTGAAACAGCAACTGTATATGCTGAGCTTAGTTTTATAAACCAAGCAGCTCTTGGCATTGCTACTTGATACTCTGTGAGAGTTATAAATATTTCTTCCTTCTTGTTGAAGTTTGGTGCCTTTTTGGCCAGCTGAGCTAGAGGCTTGCTTCCTAAAATATAACAAGAATTTTTTTTTAAAACATTTTTAAATTGTAACCATTGTAACATAATCTATTAGTCTGGTACTTTGATGGTGAATCCAT
Organism: Parnassius mnemosyne; assembly: GCA_963668995.1. NCBI lineage: Eukaryota > Metazoa > Arthropoda > Insecta > Lepidoptera > Papilionidae > Parnassius > Parnassius mnemosyne. The sequence goes on from CAVLGL010000115.1 coordinate 37,234,330, forward strand.
CGCATAATGGTTAAGGCAAAATCGCCCCACAAAGGGAGAGGCTAATTTCCAATGGTGAACACCTCCCAAAGTAATTACAGGCACCATGTGCCTGCCCCCGTACCGTGCATAACATATAAGACACTCGAGTGCAGTGTTGGTTCTTAGTTCATAAAAACTAGCAAGACAAATTACATCTAATGTTTCATAAAAAAGATTCCTATAATTTAAATGAATACGTGTGGTAGAGCCACGCTGAAGATATATTATATTTGTAGCAAGAATGGGTCGGCTCAATTAGGGAAGGACCAAATCCTCACGGAATACCGGCATGAAATAGCATCTTAATGCTCTTGTGTTTCATAGGGTATTTTTAATAGTGGTAGAGCCACCCGGCAGCTTTTGCTGTCGCACGGATGGGCCGGCTCGAACCGGGGTGGTAACACGACCTCACAGAAAACCAGCGTTAAGTAGAGGTTTACCTCTGCGTTTCGCTTGGTGAGTGCAGGTGGCCGGAGGCCCTTTTTACTGGAAATGAGGCATTCCATCTTAGTCCTCACGGGTGACAACGCATCTACATTTTGATTTGTAATAGAGGATAGATGTAGATGTTTATGGGCCACAGCAACCACTTACCATCAGGTGGACTGTGTGCTCGTTTGTCACCCTTATCCTATAAAAAAAAAAGGGTGAGTGTAGAGAACTAGAGACTCTTTTTACAGGAAACGTGGCAATCCATTTTAGTTCTCAAGGATGCAAATACATTTTTTCAATAAAATAAGAGTGAAAAATCAGCACATAAGCCACAGCAGTTGATGTAGATGTCTACAGGACACACATCTGTGGCCTGTAGACATCTACATCAATTGTTAAATAAAAATCAAAATGCAGATGACTTGTCACCCCTGAAGACTAGGATGGAATGTCTTGTTTCCAGTAAAAGGGTTCTTGAATTCTCTACACTCACCACGCAAAACAGCAGCATTTTTCTGCTGTTTCACAATGGCATACCCCAAATGAGCCAAACCATTTGTGCTGCAGCTAAATATTGCTGTGGGGTGGCTATACCATGTAAAACATCATTGGCCACAACATCCACTTGCCATCAGGTAGACTGTGCTTTTTTGTCACCCTTGTTCTATACATGAAAAAAGCATGCAGAACACTAGTTTTAAATAAACAGATTGAACCACAATATTCATCATCATCATCATCATTACATCCCTTCACAAGTCCACTACTGAATATAAGCCTACCCCAAGGAATGCCACAAAGCACAATCCTGAGCCACCTGCATCCATCAACTTCCTACATATATTACCATGTCGTCACTCCATCTCATGGAGAGACGCACTAAACTTCACCTACCGGTACTAGGCTGCCACTCGTGAACCTTTTTTTCTCCCACAAAATTAATGGGTAATAATGATAAAAAAGGTCACATATCCTCATAACATCAAATAATAAGTACACTGAAGTTTATATACCTGCTAAATCCTTGAACCAAGCTTCAATTTGTGGCTTAGTGCGAGCAGTAGCTGGCCAAAAATTATCTTTAGGATTTACTTGCTGTCTCTTTCGTCCACAATCAGGCAGCGTGTTTAGCTCTTCTTTTTTTGAAAGTATACTAGAGAAAAACTGTCCTATCTGTAAAACAAGTATTTAATGTATTTTATTATTGTGGACAATGTAATATGTATATTAAAAATCTAATCTCTTCAATATAATTATTTAATGTAGGACTTTACTTTGATTCTTTGACTATGTAAACAGAATTCTATGGTTAATTTTATCTTTAATCAATATTCTATTGATATCTATGAGATCTCAATAAGATACCTAATTATGGTGACAATGTAAGAGTACCCATTAGCCCATTTCATCTAATAGGTGTAATAATAGGGGACTATAGGAAATGACAAAAAGATCTTAAGACTTCCTGTAGATTGCAATATAATATGCCTGTCTACACTGGAAGCAAAATATGCAGACCAGGAGCAACGGGCAGTATTGAAGGCCAAGCTGCCAAGTGTAACAAGTCAAGCAGATGAGTTATACTGGCTAATGATGATCTCAATAACATGGTGATGAATTTACATCAACTTTAAGATTTCATATAAACATGGACATAGCTGTATTAGACTAGAATTTGTGATAAGTTTAGCCAAATAGTCATCATCACTTTACAATTGTCTGCCCCTGATATCCTTCATTCTATACTCTTAATTTCCTCCTAAATATTTTAGTTGATTTTGCAACATTAAACTATTGCTTGTAGTCAATTTATAACATTAAATTAAATGTTAGTGCTCTACTTTGTTAGTTGTCGGAAATATGATGATACAACCAAACAAATTAAACAACAAAACAAATTCTGATTTTTCAGTATTTGATTAGTCAAACTAATATTTTCCTCCAGAGTGAAAATATAGAATACACTTAATATATAAATTGTGCTTGATCTAGCATCACATACCTTTGATGCTGAATAGTTGAAGTTTCTGGCTGTTCCAAACTCATCACTAGATTGTGGTGTTGTGGAAAAACCGTGTTTGACGTTAGTGGATGTAAGTTCATCCTCTTTTTGCCTGGGTTCTTGTGGGTATACATCAGGAGGCCCCAAGCGAGGCCTTTTTAACGGCCGTTTTTCGTACATAATTCCCATTGTATCAAGATAAAGAAATATCTGAAATTGAATATTACAAAAAGTAACATAACACACGTCATAAGTAGAAAAGCTATAGCATTATGATTTACCGTTTATTTTATATAATACTAATAAAGACATATTATGTACACGTTTATTTAAACAATTATTCTATTATTATTTTCTATCATTCATAAGTTTATTCAGAAAATTGCTTTAAATATACTTCTATTAAGTCTTTGACTCCAGAGTTGCCACCTCAAAAATTTTCTTGTCACTAGATCCAGAGTAAAATGTCGCCATATTTTGGAAATTTGGATTGGAAAAAACCACCAGTTCTCGCTATTTTTTATTAATTATAATTAAGTAATTTTCATGTATTACATGAATGAAATTAAAAAAGAGATTATTGCCGGATGTCAGATGATTCGTCAATGATGAAACTGAATCTCTGCAGACCTATATGCTTGAGTAGTTCTTCGATAAAATGTGGAGCTAAGACATTTTTAATAACTTCTGTACACTGAGAGTGATGCATTTTTAAGACATCTGTGGCTTTAGAATCTGAGAAAGCACATTTAAATACCTCAGTTAAATGATCAATGTACGAAACTGAACTGTGTTCTGTGATATAAAGAACTAGCATTCCTTCAGCTTTACGGGACTTTGGTTTCAAGGACTTTCGGGTGTTGCGAATGTTATTATTAGATTTCCGAATATTGATTTTTCGTTTCTGCATGTTTTTTAGGTCTGCTAATTTCGCTAATAAATCTGATTTACAAAGTGAGCAAAAAACTTTCAGTTCGTCATCAGGTAAAGGTTTAAGCCAGCGTTTGAATCCATCATGCTCCTCCCACTCTTTTCTATACTTTTGCGTATAATTTTTTTTCTTGGCCGGCAGTTCCATTTTTCTTCCAGTTCCTTTAACATTCTTAACTTCACTATTCTTACTCCCACGATGCACAGTCGTCCCGTTTTGGCTTTTCATGCAAGTAGGGTTTTTCACCGACGCGTTTTTTCATATATTGAATCAGATCGGGTTTGAATATTTTTTTCCATACATTGAAAAAATCAGTCATTAATTTTTGTACGTTTCATTATTCCGTCGGTACACCGATAAATATTTGATGTTAAAAGAGGCTTCCAAATAAGAATCTAAAATAAAATTTGGAAAAGAGATACTTTGATTTTTTCGAGAATCCTACTTGTATGAAACACCAAAACGGGACCACTGTGCGAAAGTACTACGATGCGATACGATACGATAGGACGATTACGATGGACACACTTTTAATTAATTTCTTTATTGTTCTTACACTAAGTACGTGCAATTTCTCACCCACTTTAATCGACTGCGACGATACTCAAACTCCAAATTGAAATGTCGCCAAAAATCGCTAAACACAAATAGTCGCTAAACGATGAAAATATACCGCTAAGAGCTCTGAAAAATCACCAGATCTGGTGACAAAATCACCAAGGTGGCAACACTGTTTGACTCTTTGACTAAAAACCATAGACAAATAAATATTGATAAATGGAATATAAAATATATTATAGAATATAATGTAATGTAGCAAGCGTAAACAGAGAAATATAAATATATCTTTTTGCTACAACCAATCAGGATGCAGAAGCTAAGTCGAGTAAGTTTAGTTCGTGAGATATCCGTCTGATTCCATTGTGCGATATTATAAAAACATAAAAACGAATGCAATAATTATTGAATGCCATTTGTGTTGTAGAGATGCGTCGTACAGGTAAATTATGTATTAGGTGCACTTTGTCCAATTCCGTACAAATACTCGACCCAAATACCTGTTCCACCGAGTCCTTGAAGTACGCATAGAGTTTGGTATTGTTGAAATAGTATACACATTAAAGTACGCTTAGTCTTTACGTACAGCCGATCCCGATACGTGAAGGATGAATAGTCACATTAAGATTTATCTACATTCTAGATTGTTGGTGTTTTAAAATATTTCAATTAATTTTTTATTTTAGAGTAATCCGATTTTTGCCTTTTTTTCGTTTATTTCTTTTGTTTTGTTTTTAATTACCTATCTGCAATTATTGTTTTTTTTTTACATACGCGCGAAAAATTAGTTTTAAGAGTTTTTAAAACTAAATTATATTTTACAAATGTTATACTCAGACTTTTTGTTGGAATTTGTCCGAAAAATGATCCCAAACGACACTGCTGCAATTTTTTTAAACAATATACACTTTAATGTCTAATAAAAAAAAGTGAAAGTTCTTTAACCACGTAACAAAACTTCGTTACGAAAACCATTTACTAAATAAGTCGAGTAAGTATTATTCAATACGGTGCCGAAATCACATTCGCATGAGTCCGTAATAGACACTCGACTGCATCATATGGTCTCCATTCGCATCGAGTATTTACTTATATTATTTAGTCTATAAAATCTGCCTAGTATTTGGTTGAAGTCCCCAGGACTAGTCCTGACTAGTCTCGAGTATTGACAGACAAAGATAGAAAGACGAAAAAGGAATAGTGTAGTTAAAAAAGGACAGAATATATTCTCGCACAACACGAGTGCGCGTCGTGATAGTTTTATATAATATATTGAAATATAGTTCAAATTTAAATGACTAACACACGAATGGTTGAGGCAAACACGAGTGAGCGGCAAAGCAGACTAGTAACTATGGCAACAAAATCCTATCTCGCTTTGCCACGCCGAAACTTCTACTACTTCGATTCGAGCGGGCTGCCGCGTTGTGCCGTGCGACGTTTAGGTACAGTGAGACTAGGTGGATCAAGTATTTAAAAGCTGGAACAGGTGCAACCTAGTCTCGTTTAATACCTAGTGCCTAGATCTGTTCTAGTATATACGCTTCATCTCTATTGTGTTGTGAACACTAGTAAAGCAAACAACAAGCAATCAAGGAAGAGTAATATCCTGCGACTCCCGTTATACAATTGTCGAAAATGTAATCGCTTATTTATATAACTTAATAATGTACATCGTTGAATTACTCACTTGTTGATTTATTTTACATTTACACCTTATTTATTCCATAAGACTTGTTATTTTTCTTTCAACAAATACATTTTTAACAAGTTAAATTAATCTCTTTTACTTGTAATTCTATTAAATTTTCCGCATTACAATTTCTTAGTTTAAACGTTTGTTAACTTTATTGTTTGAAGCGATGCTTTTTTTAATTTATATTCCCTTTATGATTATAAATCATAATATTATATTATGAGTGTGCTCCGACTATATATTTTGTTTGAAAAGTGCGCCAAAACCCAGCGGATTGGTCAGTCCTTGTTAATTTCTCCATCTAATTCTAATTACTTTTGGCGCTTTATTAAAATTTATCCTATGCTACTGCATCGCCACCCTTATTGGACGCGTATTTACGGACACTTTCCATATATAACCTGTCGGAAATATCTGCGAACCTCGCTGGAATGCGCTTCCCCTCGCGCTTCCCCGCACCTCCGCCCGTTATCGTCTATCCAGTACCGTTGCCATCTCTCCATATTGCATGACGTCATCAAGCCAGGTTCGCAGATATTTCCGCCCGTTATCGTCTATCCAGTACCGTTGCCATCTCTCCATATTGCATGACGTCATCAAGCCAGGTTCGCAGATATTTCCGACAGGTTATACAGAGATGATCTGTCTTCTACTATATACTCCATGTTTTATAACTGGCTTTACGGCTCTGGATTCAAGCCCTTCTGAGCCTGAAGTTACAACTTATAATTATCCTTCATAGTACACTGCTTCACAATATGTTGATGGGGTCACATTGTGCAGCCCTTGGGAGATTTAGAAAAAATATCGGTATTTCGATATATAGATATTTTTTGCCCAAGCGTTGGCAAACATGGTCGACGCACTGCAGTATTTAGGAAGTTTCATAAGGATGCGGTATGCATTATTATACTGCACTCTAATGCTGCTACGTGCATTTTTGGTACTGTTCAACCAAAGCTGACAAGTATAGATGCATTTACAATATGCTCTAAACAGGGTCAGCTTTGCCTTAGAACTGCACCGCGCAAACCGGCGTGCGGGCATATTACACCGAATAGCCAGAGCCTTCCTTTCACGTTCTATATCGAGATTATCACGCAAATTCTCAGTCAGAATATGCCCCCAGGTACCTGAATAGATTCACTCTTGCAATAGCTTCACCATCTATAAATGCTAACGGAATGCTCTCCTGGCCTTTGCCCCAGCGGAACACCTTTATCTGCGTTTTTTTAACATTATACTTCAGGCTATGATCCCGCGCATAATGTTCGCATATGGCTAATAACCTTTTAAGTCCTCTGATTGAGAGACTCAGTAGCACCATGTCGTCAGAGTAGCTGAAATTATTCAGACAAATTGTACCCATGTGACAACCAATTTTTGTACTTCTAAGTTCCTCGATTAGGTCGTTTACGTATAAGCTAAACAAGTCCGGAGAGGTCAGCCCACTTTGACTTACGTCACACTCTAATAAATAATCATTAGAGATAGCTCGCCCCAATTCACAAAGTTTTTCTGGTTCCCGTAGCAGTATCTCAACAGATCCACAGTCTTTCTGGGTACATTTGATGCTATTAGTTTTTGCCATAGTTGCTGATAGTTAACTAGATAAAAGGCATGACTAAAGTCTGAAAAGCAAACATACACAGACGTACCTCTATTTATGTAGTAGTTAACAATGGATTTAATACTGTAGACTGCAGCATCCGTTGAAAGTCCGGAACGAAAACCAACCTCCGTGTCGTCAATCCTAATGTTGTTGCTTATACTCGGGTAATAGCCTTTCCAAAATTTTACCTATAATGATCCCTAAAGAAATCGGCCGGTAGTTTTTAAGATTAGAAAGGTCACCGGATTTATTTTTAGGGATTGGAACCACCACCGTTCGCATGAGATTTTTCGGCAAATATCCAGAATTGACACAAAACGTAAATAATTCTTCCAAAAGATTATAAATGTCCAAACCTGCAAATAAAATATGTTCTAAACTCAATCCATCAAAACCTAGGGCTTTACCCCTTTTCATTTTTTTTACCACTTATTCTACAACGTCCGATGTGAATAACGAAGTAGCTTCCTCAGTACTGTTAATATCAACGGGCATAGGAACATACTGCTGTACATTTCTAGTTGGCAAGGGATCAACTTTAAAGTGGTACGAAAACAAGTCGGCAACAACTTTGGGTCGTGCACACCATTTATACTCGCAGGTAAGTTTATAATCAAGATGTTTAGTTGCTTTCCAAAATTTTAAAAAATTTTATCTGCATGATGTGAAGCCAATATTATGTCCATTTTTATCTGGTCATCGTTGTTCTGGCACCACCTTAAGTTACTTTTAAAAACTCTGCGACTCTCCACCATGTTTTTATAAATCTCAGCCATAGACTTAGAATATACTGGCGTATAGACCACCTGACAGCCCGAAAACGCGTGACTAATTTTGATTTGTTATTGTGTGCATTAGCTAGTGATGTATATTTTAATTACAAGGACTATCGAAAATGATTGTTAAGGAAGCGGTAAAAAGATTTAAAAAAGTGTTCAGTGCATGAAGTTGAATAACTTCAAAAATTTACTGAATTTTACCATGACAGTTCTCAAAAAATAAAAAAGTATTCATATAACATGTTCCTGGGAATAAGCTGAACCTACCTGCCTTTTGTTTCAATTAAAATGTATAAAATCCCAGGTGACTTTACCAATAAACTTAAAAAATCTCCAATAATCAGATCGGAAAGTTGTATTTACGAGCTTAGACCTTTGGTTTCTCCAAAGATCTAAGCTAGTAAATACAACTTTACTGCCATGGACATTTTCCCCCGAATTCATTTTTTAACATAACGTTAATCAACTATAAATAAGAAGATACTTAATTAAGTATATACATATTCATACTTTATATATTTTATAAAATATTTTGCTGTAGAAATAAAAGACTGGGACACGGAGTACATAATGACTGGTTTATTTTTCATATAACTAATCCTTTTAATAATTGCAAACATTCAATAATTAATAATTAAATACATTATAAAAATTAATTTTAACATTTGACTTAAATATGAATTGAAACTTAATGATTGAAGTAAGGAAACTTGTAGGAATCAGTTAAATAAGATTGCTTTGGTTAAAGGCCAATACGTTTATAAGGCTTCATCATGCTTCATGTTTATATTCTTTCATCTGTCCCTGAAAAGCATAAAGTAATAATAAACTTTTTTAAATTTTTTTTTTAAATTATCACTTTAGTTGTATGAATTTTAAAAACATAATGATCTTAACACAGTAAAGTGGACAAAGTGTCTGAGGATACAGATGCACTCTCTATACTCTCAATCTCGGTATATTAAGATAATGGTCACTCATTCATGGACTGACCGCGGCAAGTGCAACTTAATCTTGCAGATCTATTGTTCTGGGCAGCTATTACTTAAACACGAGTTTCCCTTCTCTAGCCAATACGGTTTTCGTCGGGGTCGATCAGCTGGTGATCTTCTGGTCTACCTGACCCATAGATGGGCGGAGGCAGTAGAGTCCAAGGGGGAGGCGTTGGCCGTTAGTCTGGACATTGCGAAGGCCTTCGATCGGGTTTGGCACAAAGCGCTTCTTTCGAAGCTCCCTTTCTATGGGCTTCCCGAGAAATTGTGCAATTGGATCACCAGCTTCCTTGCAGATCGGAGCATCAAGGGCGTTGTAGACGGTGCATGTTCTGACTACAAGCCTATTAACGCTGATGTTCCACAAGGCTGTGTGCTATCACCAACGCTGTTTCTTCTGCATATCAATGATATGTTGCTAACTGGTAACATTCATTGCTATGCGGATGACAGCACTGGTGATGCTCTATACACCGGCCGGGCCAATACTTCTCGGGAAAACGTCGCCGAGTACCGGAACAAACTTGTGTCTGAAGTCGAGTCTTTGCTGGACAAAGTCTCAGATTGGGGGCGACTAAATCTAGTCCAGTTTAATCCTCAGAAGACACAAGTTTGCGCGTTTACCGCTAAAAAGAACCCCTTTGTCGTATCTCCTCAGTTTCAAGGCACTCCCCTTCTTGCCTCAGCCAGTATCGGTATCCTCGGAGTCGACATATCGAGTGACGTGCAGTTTCGTGGTCACTTGAAAGAGAAGGCCAAATTGGCCCCTAAAAAGCTTGGCGTGCTCAGCAGAGCGGGACAGTATTTCATGCCGGCACACCGCCTGCAACTTTATAAGGCGTAGGTTCGGCCTCACATGGAATACTGTTCCCATCTCTGGGCAGGGGCTCCCCAGTACCAGCTTCTTCCACTTGACCGCATCCAGCGCAGAGCGGCTCGAATCGTCGACGACCGAGCCCTTTCCAATCGGCTCGATTCATTGGCACTGCGAAGAGATGTTGCATCTCTTTGCATTTTCTTTCGCATCTACCATGGGGAGTGCTCTGAGGAATTGTTCGGATTAATCCCAGCCGCCAAATTTCATGAACGCACATCGCGGCAGAACTTCCGATACCATCCACACCGTCTGGATGATTGGCGGTCCACCACTGTGCGATTTAAAAGATGTTTTCTTCCTCGCACAACTTCCTTGTGGAATAGTTTACCACCAGCGATTTTTCCGGACCGATACGACTTAGGGACCTTCAAGAAAAGAGCCTACTCCTTTTTAAAAGGCCGGCAACGCATCTGCAATTCCCCTGCTGTTGCGGTTGTTCATGGGCGGCGGTAGTCACTTACCATCAGGTGAGCCGCATGCTCGTTTGCCCCTCTCCTTTAAAAAAAAATACTCTCCTTTTACTTGACTGGAAAACGCTTGCATAGAGTATTATGGCTCCAGTACACGTTGGCCGAGCGCGCTGGGCGAACGCACTCGGCAGATTTTCGTGGTATCGTTCACACGTTGGCGTGTTTCATTCTGCGTTGGTAGCTAGATGATGATGGACGTTAGGGCAATCGCGGCCGCTGTCATATACTTATACAGCGCTTCACTCTTCTCAGAGTGAACGAAAAAAAAACTACACATACAACAATAATCCCAGTTTGTCCTTTTTAGGGTTCGGACCTCAAAAGGAAAAAAGAAACCTTTATAGGATCTACTAGCTGACCCGTGCCCGCTTCGCTGGGGGTTTTTTCAAAATAAATGATAGCCCAAAAGACGCTCCTAAGCTATATTATTCCTGAGCAACATAAACGCAGAGATAATTTATAATAATATTTATCATTAGGTAGGTACTCTGAAATCGCAACTAAACATGTATTATTTAATGCAGTTAGGCAAGTTACTTACTCTGGTTTTATTTTTATGTTGCTCATGTTTGGGGTTCCATATAACTGATTCATTGTGAGAATCAATCAATGAACAATGAATCAATATTTCACTCCATAATTATTAAATCGTATTGTGTTGGTATGCATATAAGTAACATTAAAAATATATTATATATTTTTTCATAATATGTAATATTTATTTATATATATATATACACATGGGTATATATATATAAATATAAATGTGTGTGTGTGTTTGTGTGTGTGTGTGTGTGTATGTATATGTATATATTTGTATTGTATATGTATATTTATGTAAGTGCACACTTTGACTACCTCTATTTCCTTCAACTATCCTTCAATAGGCCTGCTGGAAGAAATTTCATCATGGAATAGGCAGTGCATAATTATGTTTTTACCATTTTCCTATTGAATTATGTGTGTACATAAACTGTTAAATAAATAAATAAATATTTCCTCATTAGTCCATGTCGCCACGTTGAAACAATTTTATTCAGCCGACACTACAGTCTACTTCGACGCGTAACTATGAACTGAACACTCGGCCAACGTGTGATCGCTGTTGGCGGCTTGCGCCAAATTTCTTTGATTTGTGCACGGAAAACCGACACTATACGGCTTGTGGGCGAGCGTTGGCCGCAAACGCCAAATACACACAAAACGGCCCAGTACACGTTGGCCGAACGCACTCGGCGAGCGCGCTCGGCCAACGTGTACTGGAGCCATTAGATTATCACACTAAAACGTAGTGATTGATATTTTGTCCATGAATTCTGTAGGTACCTACTCCTTGATTTGTTTGTAAAAAGTGTACTTGGTAGCTTGGTACTCTGTAAATATCATCAGTTATCTGTGAAAATTTATAGATAAAGTGAAAATAGAGTTTTGGCGGGAACTTGACCGGCGTCGGTTTGCTGCTCCTGTATTATTGTTTAAATAATGGTTTGAAGTGGACTTTGATATGTAAAACTGGTGCGATTTTGTGTATTAAGTGTCTGCGCATGTGAACTATTAGTGGAAACTGTGAAACAAGTGCTCTGATGGTGATGGATTCTCAAGATAAGCTGTTTGTCTACATAGGCGCCTTTAGATACCATCGCCAACTGTCTGCTGGCTCAAGTTGCCGTCAAAATCTCCCAAGGGCTGCACAATGTGACGCATCAACATATTGTGAAGCAGTGAACTATGAAGGATAATTATACATTTGGGGAAATTATAATAAACCGAATAAAAATACTTAAGACTTGGCCTAAAGGTCTAGATACCAGGCCATAAACTCCAAAAAAAAAGTGAAAATAAGTAAATATAAATTATAACCTAGGTATAAAGATTAAAAATATCAATTAATTATTAAACTATTAATTTTTTTTTGAAAACTATACTTTTACTTTAAATATTACTACACATAGTGCAAAACTAAAATGCCTCCAAAAAAACAACCAGAAAAGGGTAAATCAAGTGGAACTTCTAAAACGGGTGGAAAATCTGGCGGGGATACGAAAGGTTAGGTTAGGTTAGAATTTTATATTGTTTTAACGGTGATAGGTTTATTTATTATAAAAAAAAAACATTCAAACAGATCTGAACTTATTTTAAATGCCTACTACTGAATAAATAAAACCTACTACTACTACCTACTATTATACATAATATTATAACAATCAATGATATTAAAAGGAAAGGCGCTACGTTCATACTGATAATATCAATGATTACAATGAATAAAATTAAAATACAAAAAATTTAATTTTAGAATCGGCTGTAAAAGACAAAAAAGGAGGAACAGCTGTCAAAGTACGTCATATATTATGTGAAAAACAATCAAAATGTTTAGAAGCATTGGAGAAATTAAAAGCTGGACAAAAATTCCCAGATGTAGCTGCAGCATACAGCGAAGATAAGGCGCGTCAAGGAGGAGATTTGGGCTGGATGACCCGTGGCTCAATGGTTGGCCCTTTTCAAGATGCAGCATTTGCTTTACCTATATCTTCAGTCACAAATCCTATATACACCGACCCTCCCATTAAAACAAAGTTTGGCTATCATATTATTATGGTTGAAGGAAAAAAATGACTATTATGGTTTTCGAATTTGAATATTTCTGGGCAATACTTTTATTGTTTGTTATGGAAAGAATTTGTTGCTTGCAGGAGCAATTTGATAAAGATTTCTCTTTGTTACCTGATCCACCAAGTTCTAGTATGTCATTAATATCTGATATTGATGATTATGCCAACAGAGAGTAAGTACATAAAAATATACTTAAGAAAAAAATATTTAGTTGCATCACTTATCAAAAAAATTAACTTGAAGTGTAGGAAAATAATGAACTTAGAATTTTTCATGAGTTATTTGTTGAAACTGTTGAAACATTGAAAACTAGTGTTTCATTATTTTATTTTTGTAACTAATCTAAAAAGGAGGAGGTTATCAATTGACAAGCTCAATGAAAAAGTTCATTTTTTAATTATGAAACAATATTTGAGGTTCAATATCAGATTTCACACATTGTCTATTAACTGATATAGGTACTTGCATATTGATTTTTTTAAACCCTTCTAGAAACATTTGAAGTTATCCATTATTGTTATTTATTGCACATTATATATGAATAGTAACATAAGTTTTATACTATAAAAATATTATGAAGAAAGTCTTGTTACAGTTGCAGTTTGAAGTTGAGCTTTCTCCGATTGTATCGTATGATGCATGTAACAATGTTGCTAACTGCAGTTTTCTTCTGCAATATATGCTTATGGTTTTTAATAACCAAGAAAGTTTCGCCCAGGATTTTACAATATCGATTTAGACTGTCTTTACCTTCATAATATGAAAAAGGTGATAAATTTGGTTTTAATTAAATAAATATATTTTATATCAATTTCAATTTGACTTTAAATCAGTTTTCTATCAACTCTTATTCCATCTCCGCTGACATTATGGATATTGCTTAGTGCTTATTGCAATTACACGTTTTAATTTCCCACATTCTTGTGTACATGAGGAAACCTTCAAGACAGGGTTAAACACAGCTAGTGCGTGCCAGTCTAAAACAAGCAAAAACTAGTACCAGCCACTGGGGTTGTATTTAGGCTGTAATTGTAGTGCTGGGTTTATAAGATACTTTCCAGTACTAGGGATGGCATACATGGTACAGTTATTTCTTGTTCTTTGATATATAATGCAATCACTTGACCAAAAATATTTAGATGAAGTTTTTACTGTTATTTTAGATTTGTATCCATGAAAGATGTGATTGAAATTGACCAAAAGAACAACACAAACAGTATAGTTATATAAAGTATTAGGAGTACAAAAGAATCCCTCATTCCTTATCATTAGTATTATCACTATAGATCTTCACAAGTCCATTGATGAACATTGGCCTGACAACTAAGGCCTAATATAAGCTCAGCTTGACATGCTACAGCACTATGATGTCAAAAAAAATAGTGCTTAAGCTTATTATTTCATACTTAGTAATAGAATGTAAAAAGTTATTATCAATGATAAAAGTATGTTCAGGCTTCATGTTACCTGTACTAATGGGTGTTCATCATTCTCAGCCTATTTTTATTTTTAGTCTATATTATTGACCTACCTTTCTTGTACAGGATTATTATGATATAGTATTATTTGCTGATGATACTTCATTTATTTTAAACTTAAACAGCAACTGTTTTAATATGACATAGTGAATAATGCTATTTTAAAGTTTTATTATACCTAATGTTAAAAATCTGAATACCAATGTGTTTCTAAAAGGGAAGAAACTGATAGTTTTATTCAATATTTCTATAGCATGTAATATTTTATGGGATTTTGCTATGAGGACATACGGCTGTTTGAGAACTATTTTTATTTTGCAGAGGAGTGCCATAAGAGATATTTACAACCTTATCGGTTTTAGCTGAACTCTTCAAATAAGTTTTTTAAGTATGGTGTGACTAACGAGCACATAGTCCACCTGATGGTAAGTGGTTTGCTGTGACCCATAGACATTTACATCTATCTATACATATAATAAAACTGTAAATAGCAGATGTCTGTACATTTTATATTTTTGTAATAAAAGTGATTAAGGGGTACTAAAAATAAGTAATTAAATACATTTCTACCATTTTTAGAATTTTCTGTCTGTCTGTCGGTCTGTCTGTCTGTCTGTTTGTTTGTTAACGTATCACGTATAAAGTACTAATTTATATCATAAGAATTGTTAAGGAAATTATAAAGTGTATCTTCGGGTTACATTTAGTCTTTATTTCATTAAAATCAGTTCATTCCATCAAAAGTTATGATAAATATTCTGAAGTATGGGTAGGGAAATATAGGTACGAATTTGCTCAACGGTGGCTTTGTTTGAGTCATCAAGTGCATTTTAAACTAATATCATATCATAAATCATAGTTAAATTATGTAAAATAATGATATAATTACGTATATCTAAAACGCAGTAAACAAAAGTATTAAAGAACGTATTAAATATATTATACAAACATATATTAACCTTATTAACTAAATCTGAAGCACAATAGTTAACCCATATCTTCGATAGATGGTGGTGTTGTGAAAATGTAATGCAATTGCAATGTGGTTGTTTTCTGTAGATGAGTTTTCATATTTACTAGCAGTAATCTTTATTATATTACTCGCTGCCCTACTGCGTGTTGACAAACTCAATTTATTCTTTACCGCCGAGTACTCTATGTGGTAAATCAAATTTTAAAAGAGCTATTAACAATTGCGTTGGTTTTGGCGAGAGTCAAACTTTATTTTTTGCTTACTGTGCAGGCACTGATTTATAAGTTCTCTTGCGTTTTATATAATGTATCAATCGCGTCAATTAATGTCTTTCATTTTTATAATTGATGTTAGCAGCGCCATCTCTCTTTAAATATATACATATAATAAAAATGATGATAACATGTTGTGTCTCTTTCTGTACATTGTATATATATTTTGGTGGCTAAAATCATTATGGGGAACTGAAAATAATTAAATAAGAACATTTTATAATTTTTAGAATTGTCTGTCTGTCTATTTGTCTGTTATTATATGAACGCATCACGTCTAAAGTAAACATCTTTTATTTTCAAAGAAATCGTTAAGAAAATCATAAAGCGTATCTTCGAGTTACATTTAATCTTTGTTTTATTAAAATTGGTTAATTCTATCGAAAGTAATGATTATTATTTTGAAATGTAGGTTCGAATTTGTTCAATGGCGCCATAAAATCTCAGAAATAGTAATAAAAAGATTTGTGTGTAAAAAAAACGTTCCATAATAATTAATATATTTATACTTAAAACACAAAAAGAGATTTAAAAAGGATGTTTTCTCACACAAAGGACGTAATAGATGGAGTTGTACAAATTACAAACTGTGTTGAGATTTTTCGCCGATGAATCGTATTGAGACTTACTGAAGAAATGTGTATCCATCGAAGCTATACAACGGAACCCGACCAAAAATAAAATTTTGCAACGAAATGTCGTGATATTCTATTTATAATATACGCAAAATCAGTACTGCCATTTTAGCACTTTGGGAACTAGATTTAGCGCTTTTTTGGAATGTATAGCGCGCATTTCGAAATTTTAGCACCTAGCTTAATCCAGCGCTTTTTGGTGTATTTAGCACACATTTCAATATTTTAGCGACTAGCGGGTTATTAACTCTTTTATAGCAGCACTGTTAGTCCACATTACCGATAATAATAATAATGACCTTTATTATTTTTTCCCACAAATAGTACATTGCAGTTTATCTTTTTCAAACATATTTTTTCCACAAAACAAAGAGCATGGGAGACGAGTCCAAACTAGGATACCCTGTGCTATGGATCTCCTGGCTTCCCCTTTAGGATGATCAACTTGATTTTTTTACCGACGACTATAAGCGGGGAAATCCCCTTTATTAAAGTTTTCGTTCATGGTTTTGGCAACGCATTTATTTTGCTTTATTCAGTTTCAGTCAGTTGCTTAGAGCACAGCTAAGTTAAAAGTTATTTAGAAGTTATAACACAAAGAAACTGTGTAGCAACCGCAATCAGATGCTGACATCTGAAACTAAGTTGCGAAATACATTGCACTTTAAAACAATTAATGACATTTTTATTGTTCGCACAGTACTAACTACTGTTGACAGCAATTGCCATAATTATAAGTCGATGTCCTGCGAAGTATTGATACATCAAAAAAATATTGCCAGAAAAAAAACTTAATGTTGTTTTCTTTATTATGATTATATAAAAAAAACACAAATTTGTTTGTAGTTAATTTAGCGCGAAATCTAGGGCTTTTTTAAAAGCGCTGTTTTCATGAAATCTAGCGCTTTTTGTGTTGTCCTAGAGCTGAATGAGTTTTTTTTTATCTGGCAGCACTACCCAAAAACCCTCTATTAAGAAGTAACTTTCCTTTCAGTTTTAAGCGCGTTCAGTTCCCAGTTACAGTGAGCGTGTGTTATGCGATGACCGTAAATAAAGCACAAGGTCAAACTTTACGCGTTGTAGGAGTGTACCTCAGTATTGACTGTTTTGCACATGGCCAACTCTATGTTGCTTTTTCCCGCTTTAGTAGCCCCCGTAACCTTTTTGTGTACACCCCGGCTAAGCCTACTTCTAACGTCGTTTACACAGAAGCTCTATCATAAACGACTTAGAACTTTGATGATAATGATTTATTTAGTTACCACTTATTGATACAGTAATGAAATAAATCGTTTAATATTCTCTTACCTAAACGACAAATTCTTTATGTAAAACCTGTATTACGCGAGCTACGCCGCGGGCACAGCTAGTCCTCAATAAAGAATCAAATGCAGATGCGTTGTCACCCATGAGGACTAAGATGTAATGCATCTTTTTCAGTAAAAAGGATCTCCGGTTCTCTACACTCGCCATACAAAACATCAGTGTTAAGCTGCTATTTTACATGGGTATTCTGTGAGACTACGCTCTCACAGAATACCTTCTCCAGTCAAGCCGACCCATTCGTACTACAACTATACTACTAATATAGCTGCAGTATAAACTGGCCTCTCAGTATATTTACGAAAATTTTATGTATTTGTCACAGCCAACTACTTAACCTTTTAGCCTAGCTTTAATTTAGCATAAATGTAAGGCTTTAGGGTAGTCCAAGGACCACCCCAGCTGCTCCGGAACCTTATGTTGCATATTACAATGTTAATGTTGTATTAGACGTATCGGCTGAATATCATTCAGGCCTCTAGTTGAGCGGCGCTGTTTATTAAAAACGCTAGGCCCTTAACTGAAAGACTAATTAAGCTAGTTGGCTCAATGGCTGTGACATATAGGTATGCACAAAAACAAAAGTAGTTTTAATAAAAAAGTGATATACTCACTGTAAACACCAGGAGCAAACAGCAAGCTAATAATATTTAAATGATAGTTTCTCGACTCCACAGAGTGTAATTCATTCATAAGTCAATATATTACGCTATTACAATTAGTCCCAGAAAATCAGAAAATATACAGTTTCTCTATTACCAAGTTTAAATATTATATTAGGCAAAAACTGTTTATTAAGGATTATTATAAAAAGTTAAAAAGTAAAAGTTACAGCCTTTATACGTCCCACTGCTGGGCACAAGCCTCTCTCATTTCTGAAAGGTTTTGGGGGCAAGGAAATATCTGCCGCGTTGCTTCAATGCATGTGTTAGCGAACTTCACGTGTCTTAGAAATATTTTTTTATAGGATATATATATATATATATATATGGTGACAAACGAGCACACAGTGGTACACCTGATGGTACCAAGTGGTTGCTGTGACCCATAGACATCTACATCTATCCTCAATAAAGAATCAAAATGCAGATGTAATGTCAGTTTTCCAGTAAGTCAGTCATATTTCGAAGACCTTCAGATTTTCTAACGATGTTTTCCTTCACCACCGAGCACATGGTAAGTCAGCACTTAAAATTTGCAATTAACAATTTCATTGGTGCCGGCGGCAATCGAACCCGGGTTTCTCGCATACTGTGATTTTTACAGTGATCGCGTAGGTTATTATAATTTTAATTAATACATTGTTAATTGGTGGTCGCTTCCAAACTTGTTCTTTTAAATAAGCTTTGTAAGTAGTTTGTACAATCTGTGCTCTATTTTGTATAATATCAACGAGAGAAAGACGTCGTCGTTGCATTCAATGTTTACAGGCCAATCAACCATGCCAACGTCAGCGCCGTACAATTGTAAGGAGATTTGATTTGTGTTCCTTGTGTCTTCAACTGACGACTTAAAGTTTCCAGTTACCTACACCGAAGACTTTTCGATTGGCGATCGGTATATGTCAAGTGCAAGCAACTGGACACAAAAAGTGTCTGTGTCTGAGTAAGGAATGGCTGATTTCATATTGATTATATGAAAATAAAATATTCACTGGTAGCTTGTATCCCACACAAGATACAAAAGTGTACGTTTGCGCAGCGCCTAAATCTCTTTGATATTTTACTACTACTACTTAAATGTCTTTGTATAATACACTTTGAAAAAGACACGGGACAAGAACAGAGGTTTTTACCGAACAGGTGGTAAAAGTCAAAAACTTAAACTTCAATAAATATCACTTGCAATATATACTCAATAAAGATTATTCTATTCTAGCCTGGGCAGTTTTTGAATGTAAACTGCCTACATGATACAGGACAAAATCCTTGTGAGCCTATGTCTACTACTATGTGAAACTCCACCTTCATTGCTGGATAGAATGCAAAGGATCAATTTATTTCTGGAACTATTAAATTCTTGAAATTTGGCTATCCCATGTCTGCTGTATGTTGGAAACCTTATTACTAGAAATTAGTAACACTCCTTTTGTAATTATTATCGCAAATTGCTATTTCAACATAGAGCACGCAGGAACATATTTTGTACCTAACATTAACAAAAAAAAATTAAATTAATTAATTATTATCAATTCAGTAAAAATAAAAAACCAAATAATTATTAGCAGTCTTTATTGACAGATGTTAAATACTTAAGTAATACAACTTTAGCGTTTTAGTTGTCCACGACTGTTTAGCTTTAAATACTGCAATAAATATGAAACATAATGAGGTAAAACTTAAAACTAAATAGAAAATGTAGAAAATTCTGTTTCTTGGCAGTGTTTGTGGGGATTTTTATGTGATATTGAAAAATATTTTCTGATTAGCTTTAAATAACTTACGTAAAGCTATTGAAATTTGAAAGTTTTTGGTTTTCTTTTTAACTCTAAAAGAGTATGATTGAAACAAACGCACGATGAAAACACTTTTGTATAAAAGAACTTTGGAAAGTGTTTGTGTGTACTTAAAATATAGGAGTTGTCAATTAACATTATTTTAAAATGATTTAAACTCGTAAATTGGGGTTCGTATATCTGACGTATTTGAGGAGGGCGTCGTTTTCTTCGCAGACGAAGGGTTTGCGGTGGTGACAAGCCACGTCGTGCCAGTGTACGCCGTCGTTGTAGAAGTTATTCAAGATTGCTACACAGTGTTCAGCAGCACCGCCTTGAAACTGCTCCTGTTTGAAAGAATTAAATTAATGTGGTTACGACTTAAACAAGGAAATACAAAGTCTTCGACTATTGTGTTTTTAAATTGTCGTTTTGTTTATAGATTCTTATGAACTTTTGAAGAACAAGCAAAAACCTATTAAAGAAAAGAGACGACTCCTTGGCGGAGTGGCTTAGTGACGCGTTGCAGCACTAAGGGCCGTGGGTTCGAATCCCGCACTGAACAATAATTGTTTGTATGACCAACAAATAATTATCCCGTGTCTGGATGTTGTTCCTTGTGAAATTTATGTATGTAAACTTCCTTCACGATACAAGAGAATATCC
Source organism: Parnassius mnemosyne (assembly GCA_963668995.1). Classification (NCBI taxonomy): domain Eukaryota; kingdom Metazoa; phylum Arthropoda; class Insecta; order Lepidoptera; family Papilionidae; genus Parnassius; species Parnassius mnemosyne. The sequence continues at coordinate 37,255,094 of CAVLGL010000115.1, forward strand.
TAGTAGGGGAGGATAACCTAATACGTGCATTCTAAATGGTCAGGTATTGTTGCCAAATTTGGGCATCATGCATTAATTGAACAGCTAGAAAATAAAAATTTCACTATCAAAAGAAAAAACTTAGCATAAGTGCGCAGAAATTAAAATCGACTGCACATAATATATTATCAGGTTTACCTATGAAATTGCCGTTTGGTACCGTACGGGATAATTGAAAAAAAAACATGAATAAAAATATCTGCCTTAAACTAACACTTCTAATTTTATTGGCAGTTTGTTCATGCCCTTGCTATAGAAGTGTGATGCATGAAAATCTATGAACTCTATAAAGACGTTCTATACTGCTTTTTCGGAATTGAAATTTTTGCCTATCAAAGGAACTATGAAAAGTGGGCATTTTTTTGAGGAATACGGTGGTGGAAGCAGGGTGGGTGTAATTTTCCGAACATCTGTTGTGGTGTAGTACGAAAAAGATAAGAAAGATAAAAATTATGATGCCACAGTTGCTGCTTAGGTACCGTTATTGTCAAGAATGAGAGCTAATAATTTTCTGCTCACCAGATGTCGCTAGTTAACACTGAAGTACAGTTTTTTGTTACACAATATAATTTAATTGAGAAGTTGGTTTTTAAGAAAAGTTTATCAGTTTCTAGAGTATTATATTAATACACAAAACAATGCGTCAGTGGTTTGCTCTTTAAATTTTAGCACATTTTTAACTTTTTTTAAAAAATTTCTACTTTTATGAATATCTGTGGTATGGTTTATTTATTTTTCATCTTATTAAGATAAAATATAGCTAATAGTATGTACAGAAAGAAACAATAAACTTTACATTTTCCGAACAAATTAACTTCCCCGCTATGAAATCTGACAAATATTATACCTCACCTGGTGGCAGGAAATATGCCCTCCTTTTAAATGATGGAATATAGCGAAGAGCACAGTTTTCCAACCTGGGTTTTTTGAGTGTTAGTTTCTTCACCGTCATTTACAATTATTGACAATAACGATAAGTAAGCAGCAACTGTGGCACCATAATTTTTTTCTGGCTAATCTTTCTTGTCTGGCACTGTTTCGCTTGGTGACCTTACCACTCTGATGAACTTTTGTGATTGTCGTGTAAGATCGATTTTTTTATGGAATAAGGCTGTCAAGCGAGCGCACAGCCCACTTGATGTTCACACAGCATCCATGATTGTAAGTGGATGCTGTGGCTCATAGACATCTACATCTATCCTCGATTAAGAATCAAAATGCAGATGCGTTATAACCGCTGGAGACTAAGACTGAATGCCTGGTATACAGGAAAAAGGGTCACTCACCATAAGAAACAGCAGCATTACGCTGCTATTTTACACTGGTATGCTGTGAGAGCGTGGTCCCCGGTGGAGCCGACCCATTCGTGCTACAACCATAATATAGCTGTAGCATGGCTCTACCACGTATAAAACTTCTCATCATAAGTAACAATTCGATTCAAAATTACTTCCTTTCTATGTAGGTTTAGCAATACGATGCAAGTTTGTTTGCGGGCCTAAGGGTATTAGTGTTCTGTGGCCGTACGTCACTCAGTTCGTGTGGTAGGTTTGTCATTTTATAAAACTTCTTTATTTTACCGATTTGCCGCAAATGTTCGAGATGGATCCGTTTCCAATTCGCACTCATAATCAGCCTTCGGGCGACCACGTATTGTGATTTTATAGGTTAAATTTTCCGAAACCAATAACGCACAGTTCGTTCGTTAACAGTGCTAAGTCTGTAGGCGTTATTGATATTGTATGTCGTTTGATACGCATTGCATCCAGGTCAAAATCCGAATTCAAAAATAACACAAATACACAATTAGACTCTATGATTGTAAATTTAGCGATATGACAAAAAAACCCTTTGAATCAAATAACTGATTTTGAAAACGCCTACAAAATTATTTGAATTTAGAATTCTGAGTCAAACCATAGCATTACAGTTTGAAGTGGTCAGTTCAAACAAACTGCAATTTTATAAGTAATGACTAGTAAAGACCTATATATTGTCTTTTAAATGGTAGATCAGACGGACATTGTGTACTGCAGCACCTGCATCATCAATTTGCCGACCGGGGAAGGATCACGTTCGCTATGTGCGTAAAATAGCAGGATAATCTTACTACGTTTCGTGCGAGACCATTTTACTGATAAAGATACCATCTTAGTCAGTCAGTAACAGCATTTTAATTCTTAATCGAGGAAAGATTAGCATGACTGTGCTCTATTGGCATGAGTCTCAAAATCTATTTACGGTGGAGTGGACTGTACGCTTGTCACCTTTATTTTTTGACAAATATTTGAGGTAATTTAAAAAGAATCTATATCTTAATCCTGTCTAAAAGAAATACCCACTACGCCATATCATCCCGTGAGTGTCGTAAGCGGCGACAGAGGGAAACAAATCAGGAGATTGGCAGCAGCGTCTTGCTAATAATGAGTAAAAATAAAAAAAACTGCGTTTGCCAACCCGCTTGCCAAACATGGTAACTATGCCAAATACTTCCCTTATGGGGCAATCTATGGGGGAGATCTATATTCAGCAGTTAAATTTAATGGGCTGTAACGTTGTAACGGAAAGAAATATGATTTCAAAGATTTATTACTATCATTTTACGCCACTCATATACTTATATCCTTCAACTAATTTAGATTTGATGAAAATGAATTTCTAATTTCGATGCTTATTTATCTCTTTAGAGCTAAATACAACATTTAAATATTATTATCACGTAATTTTTGCATATTGTTGTAACAAATGTTAATTTCATGCTAGCGAGGTTGACGTCGTTATTATAAAGGTAAGTACCTAACGTAATCACTAATTACACATAATATGTCAGGTCTTAAAGGCTATTAAAGAACAACAACAAACGGATATGGGTGATCCGTGCCACCGCAGATTGGCATGTGAGCTTGTACATCTATCTACATGTGAATATGTGACTCCGGCGAAAGTGAAGTGCAAACGGAATTCAACGTTGACACATCATACCGAATACCGATGAGCTTTTGTTGTGTAGTGTGGATCGTAGAAAGTGGTTGGCAGGCATGCGGGTACGCCCTTTGGCGAATATTTCGCAGGCCCATAAATATTTACATCGCTTTCGTTTTCATTACGTGACATCCGCCACGCAGATACTTCGACAAGTCGGCGGGTGGGTTGTGACAAATATTACTTAACTGTTTACGGAATTGACGTCGCATTACCGCGGATGAACGCTTACGCAACGTTATGGTTACTTACCGCCAGCTATTGTCTGATAGGTATCCGTTAGAATTTTTAAATTCTATGCATTCTTTACTTTGGAATATATATATATATATATATATATATATATATATATATATTTTTTCCAAAGTAAAGAACGAGATCTCTAAAATGATACACTCGATTGACTTGAAATTTAGTATAGTTACTTATTTCGCAATGTAGACGTCCACTAAGAACGGATTTTACGAAAGTCCCATGAAAAAAATCATGATATTTTACATCTAGGTTCCGCAATAAAATATTATCGAGCGCCCAGCGAAGCGAGCGGATATTAGTTCTTGTACTATTATTTATTCTGTGGTATTAGCCAGTATATTTTATTTGCAAAGGGCGTCCTGCCACTAGATGGAGTGACGACCTGGTAAGACATACAGAAAGTCAATGGATGTTGGTGCATCGGGACCGTGCTTTGTGGCGTTCCTTAGGGGAAGCCTATATTCAGCAGTAGACTTGTGAAGAACTGTATTGATGATGAACCAAAAGCTACGTTTAAAGAAAATTTGCATCATCATCACAAGCTCAATCTTAAATACGTTACTGAATATCAGTCTTTCTAGAAAATACGGTCACCCTAATATTATTCCTTAAACTACGGTCCTGACGGTTAATGAATTGCGACGTTTGTACGTGACTTAGAATACCTAAATATACATTTAAACATACATTAGTATCACGGCCGGAGACGCCCAGAAAGACACTACTTAGGTAAAGAGGATAGATACTGCGCTATTGTTTTCCTTGTCTATTTGCACAAAATATATCGACACATCACTAAACTATTTACTAATCTGTGACATCACACAAAATTCACAAAAATTGGCAAAGTTTTCACCACTTTAAAACATTTGCGTGTAGGTATAATAACAAATTGTATAGTTCAAAGGCTCTTACCCTGTTGTCAGGTTGAGGTTTGCCGATGCCGCCACCCTCAGACCAGTCATTTTGTTGACGGTTGGTGGTAGGCGCCAACTTCTGCAGTTCAGCCGTCCAGAACCAACCGTTGACTTCATTAGGTAGCAGATCAGGACGGTTACAACCTTTGAAATCGCAGAGCCGGCCCGATGTCCATATGTATTTTACCTTTTGGCACAATTAAGCATTTATTTAAGGTTAATTCGGCAAAAATTATTTACTTTAATGCAAAAGAAGCTGAAACTCGAGGAGTAAAAATAATTTCATCATTATAAAGGTTGAACGTCCAGAACTTAGAGTTTAGAAAGTTGGTACCTACACGTAAAACAATGGTAGATTGATAGATGTAGATGTCTATGGGCCACAGCAACCACTTACCATCAGGTGGAATGTATGCTCGTTTGTCACCCTTATCCTGTAAAAAATAAACTGTATTTTTTGTAGAATTTTTTCTAGGTGAACCGATTTTGATGATTCTTTTTTTATTTGGTGCTTCTCATGTGGTCCCATATAAATTTGAGCAAGATCTGAGCAGTGACGTAGCTAGGCGTGGGCGTAGTGGGCCCACTTAAATGATGCCTCGCGAGGCCCCTTAACATGCCATACCCCCAGACTTTACCATGATGACTAATTAATTTGATCACTTTTACGTTCGAAAAATAACGTCACAAATTTAAAAGCGTGTTTGTTTGGGGCCTCGCAAGAAGCCCCTCTTAAGTGCGACTGCGAGGCCGTTGTAACTACTTGTCGGGAATTAATAGCTATAAGTATGTAGGGTAGATCTTGGAAACGAAAGAAAAGAGGCCTCGCTGATGCAACTTCGCCCACGTCTCTGTTTTTAAGTACAGATAATTTTCTCATTTTATTTATATTGAAGTTGGTTTTACAAAATTTTTAATTTTACCACTTGTTAGGTTGGTTACATTGTTGTACAAATGACTCGCATGTGCTGGAGTTTTACTGCGTGTATTTTTAAAGCTTTCTTTTTTGTCATTGCGAGTTAATCTGATAGACAAACATAACGAGGACTTATTAGAATTCGTTGAGTTGAGGAAAAATAATTCCACCATAGATTATCTTCATTTTACGCAGCGTACGCTATGTAAGGTCTCAGCTGAGTAGGCATGCTTTTTTCCTTTTAATAGACTAATTTCATCTTAATATTAGCTAATTTGCAAAAATATTCATAAATTATACACATAAACGTCACTCATGAATCAGTCTGTCTATTGGCAAACTAAATGAAACCTTCTAAGATAATTTCTCAGATTAGCGCGAACAAACATACAAACAAACGCGGCGGGGGACTACCCATTATAATTTCTATAGATTTTATTTCGTAATGTCTTACCTAAAGGCAAGTAAAAATTAGCACATTCTAGTAATGCAAGATAAAACCTGTAAATGAAACTTAAAATTTTTAATTCCGTCTCATAGTTGGCAGTATTGATGATTAATGTAAGTTACGGAGGGAGCCGATTACTTATAACTCATTACTGGGAGAGGACTCTTCTCAGAAGAGTATTGAGTATTGATGTAGTTTACAATAACAAAATACAGTGTGAAGTAAAAAACGCTTCCCACGAAACGAGACACTGTTTCATCGATAACAAACAGTGAAATCTGGAAAGGGAAAATATTTAAACACTATAGTCTGTAACCGATTCTATTCTTGTGCGACATGATGGAAATACCCCTTGTTAATCGAGTTCTACTTTTCGCTTTTAGACTAAAGTGAAACTGGTACGGTATCGATGACGACAGCGAAAATACGTACTTTAAATTCGTTATGGAAGAACACGCGGCTTTCATTTCTTTTTGGGTTTAGTTTCTTTTTATACATTTTCACATCACGCTTGAATTAGGCGACTGTTCTATTCTTTATACGATTTCGCGAGATACGTGAACATTTTGCTAATTTGCGAGACGCGTCATAGTCATACAGGTCAAGGCGGGTGTTTTGTGTCGCTAGCGATATTTGTTTTCCACTCGATTATCCATGCATGTAGATTACTGTTATTAGTTAAGTATAAGTAGTAATTGTGCAGCTTAGGGTACACATAAGCAAGTTAGCTTATGTATACTCTATATTGTGCAATATTAAAGACTGACTAATTTGCATTGTATAAGTATCGGCGAGAGTTTGATAAAATTTAAAAGGTCACTGTCAATAGGTGACTTAATTTTTTCTTTCTCATCAGCCCGTAACAGTCATCTATCGGATTCGGACATTGTGTGAAGAGCTCCACGTACTTAATACGAATGTTTACGAAAAACTTATCCGGGAGAATTTTAATTATAGAGGAAATATTAAGTTTTTTATGTATATAGCATTAGTTTACCTTGTCCTGCACGATCCGTGCCTTGACCCATTCATTTTCATCGCTGGTTTCCAATGAGACAAGGTCCATACACCGTTGCCTGCAGTAGTTTCTTGCACTCAACCAGTCTTCCTCAACACCTCGAAGTGCCGGGTCCCGCCACGAGAAGAAATATCCCTTATCTACAAACAAACATTAATATGTAAAAAAGGACACAGAACGAGGATAAGGTTTTCTTGTAGTAGACTAAACGCTTGAAGAATTTTGAATCGCGAATCGTAGTGGAATTAGTTTTTATCTCCGAAGTACGATATCGTTTATGATTAATTAACACAATGCTGGCAAAAAATATGCTGCAGCTAGTGCAATCTCACGGGCGGTTCATTTTATCAGTTAGTTATAGCTAACTTTTTTTAAAATAAAAATTAATTAATTTCTATATCTATCAAAATATATTCGGTAATATATTCGATCACAAAATAATGTTTCGCGCTTTTTTAAACTTTAAGATCGCGATGTTGGCTGTTATTATTAGATACGATTGTTATTTTTTTATTGTTATGCACTGGGTTTTTACTAGTTTTAGCTTCTAACCAGTTTTACCAGGTTGGATTTTCCTGTGGTAATAGTAGAATATTTTTATAAATTTGTATTATGTATATTCCTATAAATCTCTATTGAATGAAAAATATTTTATTCTATTTTATTCACTTAAATAAATGTGTTTTATATTATTACAGTGTTGCGTCTCTAGTAGTCATAGTAAAATAAAAAAAAATATGGGAGATATGATAAGAGTGGTGAAACAGTGAATATACATTATATATACTTGATACGGGCGTTGACATTTCCATTGTGAAATTAGTATAATAAATATACAAAGTTAAATATAAAAAAACAACATTCATAAATTGTGTACAAAAATTAGTCACCGCCCGAACAGGGACTTGAACCCTGGACCCTTGGATTAAAAGTCCAATGCTCTACCGACTGAGCTATCCGGGCTATGAAATACGATGGTTAAAATTAGTATTAATTAGAAGATTGCATGGTGTGTTGTAAAAATATATAATAGATGGTCTAATTAAAAAAAATATTAGAACAGGACATATTTGTATTACGTTTCATTTAAATTTTTAAAAGAATAAAGTCTCGTAATTCCGCTTTGAAAAGAGATAACTAGCTGGCCAGGCAGACGTTGTTCTGCCCTTTCCGACGACCATTTGCTTCCCTAAAAAAACTCCTGAGATTAGCAATAAAAAAATTGAGGGTCACATATCGGGATAAAAACTATCTTATCTCTCAAGTTGGACCAAACTGCAAACAGTGTGCAAAATTTCATTGAAATCAGTTCAGTAGTTAAGGAGTTCATCGCGGACAAACAACGTGACACGTAATTTTTATATATAAAGATAATCACAATTACTGATAAAGATATACACATACACATAAAAAGAAACATAAATTCGAATTAGGAACATCCTTCTTTTTTCAAATCTGCTAAAAACTTTAAAAACGACGAACTTTTAACGGTAAGTGTTTTTTTTTATACTAGACAATGTTATCAGGTTGGGGAATTACACAAATTCCAACTCGAAAACAGGTCGTTTTATCTTACATCCGGATAAGATACCGCGATAAAACTTGAAGCTCACCGTTTAAATAACAGCTTAGGTCATAAGTAAAAAGAACTTTTATTGTTATGCGCTTTCAGTAGTATATCTTGATTTTTTGAGAATTTATGGCACAAACACGTATTATTTTTTAAAATTTGAACAGCATTGAAAGCAAACAATATTGATTAACAATATATTTATTAGAAACACTCATATTGAACGGGCCACAATACCCCCAGTCTTCCCGTCGATGTTGCAAGAGGCGTTAGAGGGAAACTGAAACAGGAGACGGGCAGCACATTTGTCCTGATATTAAATTAATAAACATAGCTGCCGTTGCTAACAAGTCTGCCAGGCGTGGCAACCTACGGTCGAATCTATGGTGGAGGTCTATGTTCAGCAGTGGACTTTTAGGCTGTAATGGATTGATGGATGGATGGATATTTTATGGGAGTTTAATATATTATCTTACTATAAGTAAAAACTTTTATAACTCAAAACAAAAGGTGTTTTATCACTACACAGCCACAGAATAAATAATAGTACTACGCAACACAGCTTTTAAGTTTGTAGTTTTACCTATTATTTACTCTGTGTTGTTATTCACTTTCTTAAAAAGTCCGCTTTCAAAGGAAGCCAAAGTGCTATCGATTGATTTTTTTACACGATTTAAAAATTATTCATCGATTTACTAATTATATATTATTCATGTTTCGATTATAATAATAATTCTAATTCGTATAGCAATGTGAAAATATACCTAATACGAGTATAGCTTTGCAAGTTGTTACTTCATAGCGACTGGGTTTTATTTTTTCGATCTATTGGGTTCGTCTAGTGTTAAGGTCATCGCTGTTGAAGCCAAAATCTTTACTAACTGATACTGATACTAACTGAAATTTATATATTTTTAAATTTTGGTAAACAGAAAATACAATTCAAATGCCATGTTTTAATAACATTATTGTAAGCAAGTATTAGATACAAGTGACAACATAGAGAAGAATTTAACTGCTTGAAAATATAAATTAATTTTAATTCGACTATCCATCAACTAAAAAGCATTATACATAAAACAGTACCTATGTTAGGTATACAAGGTTCTCTCTCAGGCTCACAATGGCTTTGTTAAACAATTTTTCAATGATGTTTGGTAGAAAATAAAAAAATAAAATTGTGCGTAAGATTAAGACATAATAAACGTAATAATTAGTATATATATATAACTAATTATAGACATGGATCACCTTAATGTGAAGTGTGTGTGTGTGTTTACTGAAAAACATTGTGTCTGTTTACGAAAGGCAAGCAGTATTGATTGGCTATGGCATTTCTTCAGAATAATAGAAATAGATAACCTAAACAATCATTTTCAACCGACTTCAAAAAGGAAGAGCTACTCAATTCTACTGTATGTTTTTTATGTGTGTTACCTCATAAGTTTTGATTCTTGATGATGATTCTTTTTTTATTTGCTCTGGTTGCAGGTGCTACTCATTTGGTGCCATATAATGTCGGATCAGTAGTTTTTGAGTTATCCTTAATAATTTATATTGAATGCCTTATTATACTTTATTTGGTCGCATTCAAGAGAAATTACGTATTTTAATTTTTCCTTTATGACCAAAAATTTTACTTACTATCGGAATATCTTTCGTGGATGACGCGATTAGCACAGTGTGAAGGCACTGGAGGTTCCAGGATGCGCCCATTTGGGAATTGTGCGTTCGCCACCGCCAGAACAGCCAATATGATCAGCGACCTTGCCTGCATTGTCTGTCAACAAAAAAAAAATCCGGGTTTAGCTAATTAGTTACTTTATTATGTCCATGATACTTGCGTAATCACTAAATAATATAAAAACGAAGCTTCTTATCCGCGCATTTCGGTGTATTTGCTTAACTTTAAAACCACTTGATGGATTTTAACGCGGTTTTCACTGTCATTTAAAGAATTTGTCGGGGAAGATTTGGTATTTAGTGCGAGTATATTTCTTTGGATGGATAGCAAAGAAATGTTAGCGTTTAGTGATTAATTTGTAAAAAGGTCTCTACTTTTATTAAAATTGAGATACTTTTCTGTTATTGTAACGCTCTTGCTACCACATAATTTGGGTATACACAAAAAGTACTGTATCATAGAATATTTAGGCATGATAAATATGAGTTTGAAATGGTGAAACTAATTTAAGCAATTTATTTTAATATTATAATTAAATCAACCTTTTTTTATAGGATAGGGTGACAAACGAGCACACAATGGTGGTAAGTTGTTGCTGTGACCCCTAGACATCTACATACATTTATCCTCAATAAAGAATCAAAATGCAGATGCGTCGTCACCCGTGAGGAGTAATCTGCCTCTTTTCCAGTAAAATGGGTCTCCGGTTCTCTACACTCACCATACGAAACACGGCAGTGTCAAGCTGCCATTTTACGCTGGTATTCTGTGACAGCGTGGTGCTTCCCCGGTCGAGTCGACCCATTCGTGCTACAACTATACTACTAATATAGTTGGAACATGGCTCTACCATGTATAAAAACTTAGTGGTAGGATTCCATTTGTTGCTAGGAATCCGTCTAGTTATTTATTCTAGATAGGCAGGTACCACCATCTCACCGATCTCTGCCATCTAACCACTACTACAGCATAAACAATAGACTACATTGTACAGTGTTATTAGTTATTACAGTTATAGACTGTGAAGCATTCCATCTTAGTTCACAGAGGTGACAACGCATTTTCTGCCGACTTCCAAAAAGGAGACGGTACTCAATTCGACTGTATGTTTTTTTTATGTGTGTTATCTCATAGCTTTTTACCGTGTGAACCGATTTCAATGATTCTTTTTTTTTTTTTTGAAAGCTGGTACTTCTCGTGTGGTCCCATATAAATTTGATCAAGGTCAGACCAATAGTTTTTGAGTTATTCTTAATAACTTATATTGAAGTCGGCTGTACAAAATTTTTAATTATTAGCCTTTGTTTGAAGTTTGTTTCGAGTGTTCGTGGACTGCAGAACCCACTTACTATTAATTAAATTAAATTACGATATGGACTATAATCGGTTATCTAAAAAGTCAAGAATTGATGTGAAAATTGAACTTTTTCAAATACTATGCTTTTCATTTTTACTAAGTGTCCTAAGTTGTTATTCATAAGTATGTACGATTCTTATTCTAAGTGTAAAAATAAAAGGTTTATACCTACATGACTTTCGTAAACACCAATAGGTTTACGATTTTGTGATTATAAATTTATTATTATAATTATTATAATTTAATCGATTTTGTGATTATTTAATAATCCCGTTAGGTTCGACGCACGGAATATGATTAATATCGCCAATAAGGCACGCTCATCTTATTATTTATACTGCAAAAATAAAAAGTTAAAAGTTGAATGTCAAGTTCTAGGTGTCATCAGACAAGTTTCGTGTGTTTGCATAACTTTTCCGTTACATATTAGCTTTACCTAATATTATTTAGTTATATTAGTTAGTTATTATATTACCTAATATTAAAAATAGGTATAAATTATAAGTGCTATACAATGCCAAAATACTACCTTCAAGAATATATATATATATATATATATTTAAATGGTTCCGCTGGGTTTCTTGCTGGTTCTTCCCAGGACAGAGGTTTTTTCCGAACCAGTGGTGAATGAAAAAATTACTTAGATACAATAAGAATTACATGTAATCTATATTGAATACAAAATATTCTACTCTGTTCTATTAATAGTATTTAAAAACTAAAAAATCATATTATAATAATTATCAATTTAAATTATTCGAGCGTTACAATACACATGAAACTTCGGGATCGAGAGTTAAAATATAAAATAAAAGAAAATGAAATCCGTAAAAGTTGTTTTATTAAAATAATTTCCCGTGCGAATCTTACATAACCTAACCATTTATTCATAAAAATATATAAAAAATAGTACAGGAGCCGGTTGTTTACAAACAAACTTTCTTTAACCTTGCGCAAGTGTTGACGCAAAGGGCACAGGGATTAAAGACCGGTCCCGGGTCAAATAGAAAGCGACCTTGCCCCCACGATTGAGGAGTTCGTTCGTCTCACGTCTCACAGTCCCTAACCATCCCATGAATAACTTTTTTCTTAAAAAATATTGCTGTTGTTATTGTTTTTACTACATTCATTTAACGTATACATAATTTCATGGATGAAAATGCCAGAATAAGTAGAGTTTAATAAATTTCGAAAAAAAAATAATATCAGAAATAAGAGGTACTTACAGTATGTTGTGTCTGTCTCCCGAAACGGTCACAAACTGATGCGTCGCCGCCGTGCGGGCGTTTTATATAGAGAAAACGCGCACGCATGATGATCCAACACTAACCCTCGCAGGGTGGCTCAGGCCTCTACAGGCAGGGCCGCCAAATTGTATGATTGGATATGTACCTGAAATAAGAATTAGAATGTTCTCAACAGTTTTGTTACTTCTTCTCTCTGTAGTCAAAGGGTCGGCCGAAACCTTTGACCACTATATCAGTATAGTTAGGTTTCTATATCAAAATTTGATTTTGTACTTAAACTTAATTAATGAGATCCAGCGGTATTAAATAAATTGCCACTACTAGCAGTCCAGCTTAGAAATAGCCTTAGCGAATTATGCTCAATGTGAATAATGCTTTTTTACTAAATGTGTAAAAAGATACAGTTTGATAACTAGTAGGTTCCAAATTGTCTCTCGAGTTCATAGACTTAGAATATACTGCTCGAATCTATAATTTAATTTTATAATATTTGACTAAGAAGTTCAGTTCAAATTATTTTTTACGTTTTTGTATATACGAATTTAAAAAAAAATAATTAACCTTTGTCGATTCATTTATTTCCAGAACATACTGTTGGCAGAGCGTCGTCACTTGCCAGCATACGTGTCGGATTTGCTAATAGCGGCTTTCTTTACGTTGGCGTATGTGGACAATAATTGCCTATGTCACGGCAATTCTAAAATTTAAACTGCCTTTAACAATGTCTTCATTATTCGAACTCAAGCCAATTTTATCCATAATTTGTTAAAGTACGTACATTTTTAATACAAAAAATCGTAAACTTAACATTACGTACATTTACGTTATTTAGGTCGGAGAAGTTTTTGAAAAATATTGTATTGCTGTCAATAATTTTTACGATAATTAATAGAATCAGGCGTTACTTTGCGGAAGTCCATTATATTAAATTTGACAAAAAGTTACTAAATTTGACAAAGCGGATGTACGCAAAGTAATTTTTTGTCAAATTTAATAATTTTTACATCTTTTAATATGTAGCAATGATCAAATAACATTATTTTTAAGATAAATAATACGTTAACAGACTTCAAGTTCTGCTTTAATACCTAACTTGTTAAAGCTACACTGCAGCAAAATTTTGGTTTTAGCACGAATAGGTCGGCTCGACCGGGGGAGGACCACGTTCTCATAAAATATCAGCATAAGATTGCAGCATAATTCTGCTGTGTTTCGTTTGATAAGTGTAGAGAGCCGAAGACCCTTTTTACTTAAAACGAGGCATTCCATCTAAGTCCTCAGCGGTGACAACGCGTCTGCTAATTGATTCCTAGCGAGGATAGATGTGGATGTCACAGCATCCACTTACCATTAGGTGGACTGTGTAATCGTTTGTCACTTCTTATTATATAAAAAAATATAGAACAGGGTGACTATAACCTAACTGTACCTAACCCTTATTTTATAAAAAAAATCCTGCTAAAAATTTACTGTGCCCCACGGATGGTGCAGCATCGCTCCACAATGCAACGCCTTTTGTTTTACCACTAGGCGATTAGACATACGGCAGCCATTCAGCATACGCTCACTGGCGTAATGAATCGATGTCACATAGGTCCTTTCTTGACCTGATCGGTGTTACATTAATGCAATATTCGCTTTGTTAGTGTTACTGATTAAAAAGAACACATTAGGATTTTGGAGGTGTTTTACATAGCTTTGATTCCATATGTGGTAGAGTCACGCTGTAGTTATATTATGGTTATAGTACGATTGGGTCGGCTCGACCGGGGCAGGACCACGCTCATAGAATACCTGCGTAAAATAGCAGCTCAATACTGCTGTGTTTCGTATGGTGAGGCATTTCATCTTAGTCCTCACGGGTGACAACGCATCTTCATTGTGATTCCAAATTGAAAATACATCTAGATGTCTATGGGCCACAACAACCACTTACCATGAAGTAGCCTGTGTGCTCGTTCGTCACCCATATTCTTTAAAAAATATACTGAAATGCACATGGACAAACATTCAGATCCGGAACAAATATTTCTAGGTCGTACAAACACTTGTTTCGTGTGGATGCGATTCGAACCTGCCGCCTCGCAGCGCCGCAACCAAATGATTAGCTATTACACTACCGAGTTATCGATACAGCGTACATAATTTTATCTTGTTATGTTGATATTATTCAGCGCGGCCTGCGACAATTTATTGTTCCGTGGGTGCCGTAAGATGAATGCATGTCAGAAAGCTCTCATGGCTAATGTAAATTACATAACCATCTTGCCAAGCATAGCGATTATGGCAAAACCTTCCTACAAATTAACGAATGAGATCTCATTATGCACAGCAGTGGACTTTTTTGTGCTGATGATGAAGAAGATGAAGACTTATTAAGTAGACACAACTTTTAGTTTAATTTTGTTATTTGTACTCAAAGAGATTTATATTGAATGTCTTTAAAAACAAATCGTCAATAATCTGTTCTCCTAAATTTCATTCGAAATATACGAGTAGATTTAAATAATTAAATGGTTAAACTAAGTAGTTGTAATTAGTTGTATTTATTGATAAGGAATAGACTTATTTTAAAATAAAGTAGGTACAAAATTACAAAAAAACGTCATTTATTAAATACCCATGTGAAATAATCAGCAAGTAATTTGTTATATTTGCATTTAAAAACACACATATTATATTGCTGTCAATAATGGCACACATCGCATCCAACCGCAGTTCGCAGTTAATTGCAGCCTAAAACCGTTCCATTGCTGGGCACAGGGCATATAATATCTTTAGTGTTTAGGGTTCCGTAGTTACACAACAAGGAACCCTTATAGTTTCGCCATGTCCGTCCGTCCGTCCGTCCCCGGTTTGGCTCAGAGACCCTAGGTGCTACAAATCTGTAATTTGGCATAGTTATAGATATTAATCACGCCGAGAAAACTGTGAAATAAAATCTTAAAAAAAAACACATTTTTATTTTGGGTACTTCCCATACAAGTAAATGAAGGATGATTTTTTTTACCCGTCTATTCCATCACGTAAAATTAAGAAGTTAACGAGTAATAGTCGACCAACTTATAAAATGCACTTGGTTTAGTAAAAATTTCGTTACAACACCATAGAAAATTACCTAAAACTAGCTGCCTTATAACTTTGTAATGTTATTGTAATCTGTTGAAAATAAACATTTAATGAAGAACACGACTTATAATTATTACTACTTTGCTTTACTTTTACATTTGCAGGATAGGCAGGGAGAACTTACTTACTTACTTATTACTACTTTCACTTATTTTTTAATTGCTAGTTATTGTAGTCGTCATTCAAAGTATTCATACAATCAAATAATCATACAGTGTCATTAGTCACACTCTTGGTTTACACGGGCGACCTCAGGATAATTTAAGGCAGTGGTGGTTTACGTGAAGGTTCGTTACGGTCATATAATATGTATATCTAAGGGTTGCACTGCCGGAAATATATAGATAGATAGTCAACTATGATCACCATTGTACCTTGGCATGTGAATTATTTGATGTAAATTGTATTATTTTCAAAATCTAAAAGTATTTTATTCTTTTTTAAATACTACTCCCTATAAGTATGATTTGAAAATACGTCCTTCAGTTACGATCTTCTTATTTGGGCCCATTTTTCGTTATAGCGGTCAAACCGCAAACTCACTTATTATGCTCATTATCAAGAAAGCCCACGTATTGTGACCGGCAACTACGGAACCCTACCTCTACATTGTGCGTGGCTCGACACGCACTTGGCCATTTTTATTAAATTTTGACATGCAGCTTACCTCGCGATGTTTTCATTCAAAGCCGAGTATGACATATACATGGTAATTCCAAAATTATAACTGACAATTTTTTATTGGTGCCGGTGGGGTACGAACCGTACTGTGAAATTTAGAGCGAGCGCTGAGCCCCTGAGTTGTCACTGCTCTTCCGTTCGCAGTTATGCCTTAACGTTTTTTTAGTTTGACATAAGTTTAAGCTGTAGTAGGAAAATCTAATAAATCGAAACTGCGAAAATCTTAGGACAATTGCAAAAGAATGTTCCATACCTATTCTATTTACCATTACAACCTGTCAAAAGTCCACTGTTCAACAAAGGCCTCCTCCATACATTGTCTCATAGGGGGATATTTGCCATAGTTGACACGTTTGGCAAGCGGGTTGGCAACCGCAAGCTGGAATAGAAAATTGAGCTGAGTAACGCACTGAATCCTATCTTTATTTTGGCAACAATTGAATTTTTCAAATAAAATTGATATTTCTATAACGAATTTACCATATAAATATGTATTGACTCATTTGAATTGATACAAAAAAAAAGTATTTAACCAAGTGCATAAACATTGCAAAAATCATTTTTTATCATTCCCGATTGTTATTGCAATAAACTTTAATTAACTATGTCAATGTTGATTTTAAAAATATTTTATTTGTGATTGATAAAACGCGATAATCATCAAATATCTCGTAGGTTAATTATCTTGTTCATATAGCCTTGCTTTATTTACTTTTCTTATTGAATGAGACGGTTAATTACTGTACAACCATTAAGGAAGATTATACTTTGCTTAAAATGCTTTTTAGCTTGAAATTCTATGATCGGAACATGACAGCGGAAAACTTGTTTTGTCATTACTAGGCAAAACTACCTACGTTTTTTAAAACATGTTCATTTCTCGCGATGAGCGACCGGTATTAATAAATGCTCTTTCTTTTTAAACAATGAAAATATAACGAGTGATATATAATTAATTTAAATAATTCAATGTATCCGACTGAATAACAGATATAAAAACAAGTGTCTACATTGATGATGTCTCTTTGATGACGATTTTTTATTATCTCAAAGTGACAAACGAGCTAACCTGATGGTAAGTGGCTACTACAACACAATATCTATCTCTATAGAAATCTATGGACGTTTAACATACATAAAAAAGAGATTACAGCATTCAACATAAAATGATATAGGTTCGTTTTCACTTCTGATCACAGAGTAGGATGGAATGAGACCAAGTTATAAGTTATAATTAGTTATAATTATTGTAGCTCTCCGTATCTTTCAGACGGAACATAGCAATGATATGTAGCTTTTTTGACCTGCTGTACACGTAAATATAGGCTCAGCGCGCTGGGCCTAACTGCTGGCGAAATTGTCCCACCAAATCTATGGTCCCACCGCACCGCATACATGACCTGCTGGGAAACTTTTAGCTGTACGGACCAGCGCTGGTGACCAGCCGATCGGTGTCTATTTTTCGTCCACAGATTAAACAATTTTGGTGCTAATGCTCTAGGTGTTTATATGTATTTTATGTTTATTATATGTGGGCTGTACGATGAGTACGACCGAACCATCAAATATAGACTATTTTGATTAGTTCTTTTTTAATAGTATCAATACGTTTTCCTCATACTAATATTTTCTCCATACAGGAGAAACTTTACATAGATGAATTTCACATAAAGGACACACGAGGACAAACACCTGGATGTTTGTCCTTGTGTGTCCCGGAACAATAATTTACAGACCATACAAATACTTGTTCCGTGCGGGATTCGAACCTGCGGTCCTTAGCGACACAACCCAATGCTAAGCCACTGCGCCATGGAGCCGTCAACGTACCTTTCGTAATTATTACCATAAAGTAGTAACATAAATGTACCTTGGCTTAGGCACTTGCCCTGATGTAGGTACTTTACCAGATAATAACAGAGAAATCTCATGATTCAAAATACAATTAATCTCATGATTAGTTTTGGTTTTGGCTTCTATAAGAATGTAAGACGTACATTTGCGAGTTGTAGATATGAAGTTTAAAAGCCTCGCAGAGAGCTTGAGGCATGACGTGTGTTACCCTTTGTTATCATAATTCCGGCTTCTTCGTGATTCAGTTCGTGTGCGTGAGATATGCGAGTTTTAAGAAACAGTAAAACGAAACACCGTTACTGAGAGATAAACTAAGGTAGGTATTTAAGTGTAAAGTTTGCGACATTTAGGTCAGTGAAGTTATTCTAGAGAAATTGTTCCAGAAGACCGTTATATTAGATAAATAAAATACTAGGGTTGTTGACATGTCAATTGAAATATTTTTTTAGGCTGTCAAAACGAAACTTTCGCACTGAGATCGTGTGGGATGGTATGTGAATTGGGAATACCAGTAGATAAATGATGTCATACTTATTGTAAGATACATAACATATTATTTATATACGTATACTTATGTAACACCTAAAAATTAAATTTAACATAAACAGTTTCATTTAACAGTTTAAACGCAGAAAAAACTAAAAGTAGCAAATTCATATTGTCTAACTTTTTTAAATATAGTGTCAACTACCTTGTAAAAATAGATATGGCGAACATTTTCACAATAACACAGATTTGGTTTTCTGATATGGTGTGTTATGATGGTTGTTCCCCTGTCTCTAGCATTGAATTTAAGCTTGCCGCGTAGTTCCGTAAAATGACGATTGGGACGGGGACGGGCAATTATATGTTGCTGTTACTGGTTCTAACACTGTTATTACTTTTTACGTTACTTTTTTCATACTTTTTACATACGTCCTAATATTTTTCTGCAACACGTCATCGAGTATCGGAACAAACTTGTATCTGAAGTCGAGTCTCTTATAAACAAAATCTCGGATTGGCGACGACTCTGGTCGAGCTTAAATTACAGAACATAAAACAGAGGTTTCCGCGTTTATCGCTAAAAAGAACCCTTTTGTCCTATCTCCTCAATTTCAGGGCACTCTCCATGCTGCTTCAGCTAGCATCGGAATCCTTGGCATCGATATATCGAATGACGTACAGTTCCGCAGTTACTTGATAGGGAAGGCTAAATTGGCCTCTAAAAAGCTTGGTGTGCTCAACAGAGCGGGACAGTACCTATTTAATGCCGGCATACCGTTTGGAACTTTACAAGGCGCAAATTCGCCTTTAGGTACTGTACTCATCTCTGGATCGGGGCACCCTAGTGCCAGCTCCTTCCGTAGAAGAATAGAATAGAATAGAATAAATTTTTATTCAATATATATCACATGTGTAATTCTTATTGAAAGTCATTTTTTAATTTACCACTGGTTCGGAAAGAAAACCTCTGTCCGGGGAAGAATTATTCATTTATACTATAATAACCCTTTTTATACAGTTTCAACTTAACAAAACATTTAAACTTGGTAATAGAGAGAGCTTGTACACTTTCCGGGACCTTGTTGTAATAGCGTATACATTGCCCCAACTATGAATTACTGACTCTGTGGAGTCGAGAAACTGGTATCACTAGCTTGTGTTTGTTCGTAGTGTTTACAGAACGTATATCACTTTTTTTACTAAAACTACCTTTGTTTTTGTGAACATACTTTAAATTTTCGTAAATACACTGAGAGGCCAAAGTTAATATATTTATTTCTTTAAATTTATCTCTAAGAGACTCTCTCGGTTTTAGGTTGTAAATAGTTCTAATGGCCCTCTTCTGTAAAACAAAAATAGTTTCTGAATCAGTCGCATTTCCCTATAGCAAAATCCCATAAGACAGTATGCTATGGATATAACTGAAATAAACTAATCTAGCTGTCTCGACACTAGTGAGACCTTTAATCTTTTTTACAGCATGGGCTGCAGAACTTAGTCTGCTTGCTAGTTTGGACATATTATGGGGGCCCCACTGAAGCTTTGCGTCGAGAGTGATGCCAAGAAAAACAGTGGATTCAACAGTGCTCAGTTCTTTCCCATTTAAAACACATTGGTACTCAGATTTTTAACATTCGTTGTTGTAAATTTAATACATTTAGTTTTATTTCCGTTTAAATGTAGATTATTAACGTTAAACCAATGCACAATGTGGGGAGGGGGACGTATTCATAATTAGCCTAGGACTTGCTAAGCGGGTTAGCAACCGCAGTTTCCTTTATTTTTAGTCATTATTCGGAAGACGCTGCAGCTCATCTCTTGATTTGTTTCCCTCTGTCACATTTTACGACATCTACGGTATGATATGAGGTAGTGGTTAGGGGTTGAATTTTCCTAAATCCTTTCTCAGTGCAACCCTACGTTATAAAAGGCAGCTATTGTTCAATTTTCAGATTTCTACGTATATCAGTTTAGGCTGTGCTTTGGTAGATGAGTCAGTCACTCAGGATATTCTTCTTTTTATATATATAATTAGGAAATACGATTTAATTAGTAGTAAAGGGTTTTGTTTTATTATGCCCTGCAGTGGGCGATAAGGAGCTGATAATGAAGTAGATTTGCACTTTTAAAGTATTTAGTTTAGTTCAAATAGGTGAGTGAGTAGAGGTAGAGAACCGGAGACCCTTTTTACTGGAAAAGAGGCATTCCATCTTAGTCCTCACGGGTGACAACGCATCTGCATTTTGATTAACAAACGAGGATACATATGGGTCACAGGAACCACTTACCATCAGGTGAACTGTGTGCTCGTTTGTCACCCTAACCTATAAAAAAAAAGTTCAAATAGGGCCCCAATTACATTTGTGCCCTGGGGCCCTTGGTTACATAGATATGCCACTGGACGAGGGAGATTTAGGGCTTACAATTATTGTGACACTAATTATTTCCTACGTAGTTACGAACCTAACCTAACCTTCTATCATCTGATTGAGTGATTAGACTCTGAAGAACTGTGGCAATTAAGGATTCCAGAACCGGACCTCTTTTTTAAGAACTGGATATTTCGGTACTTGTCTTTAACGGAAACGGGATTTCCTGGTTCTTAAGAACCTCCATATTAGTGTTGCGGACTTCCTACATTGAGGTACCGCAGTGAGGTAGCTGAGGTGATACGTCGTTGACACTGTTTAGATGTGCACAAGTGATGAGAAAAAGTGCGCTTAATCTGTATCTGTACCCGTATCGTGTTATCCGGTTTTACCAGCGAAGACAGTGAAGGTCAAAAGAAGTTTGTATTTAACGCTTTGGCGAGAGACCAAACACCTCTCCTGTCGGATAGTCTATCAGAGCTTTGCGCCGTTATGGTTGATGCGATCGAAATTATTTCGAAATTATTTTGGTCTCTCGTTGGTTACTGGTTAATTGGACTTAAGGCTGCATCACCATTTACTAATAGGTGCGATTGTGGTCAAGCACTGGCTTATAATAAGTAAACAAAAAAAAAGAACTTTTAATTCGGCCACAACCTGATGTAAACAGATGGCTGTCTGTTAAAATTATACGTTCGTAACTTATTTGAATGAATTATATATTAATTGGTTACTACGTTATCCTACCATTCCTCTTTTTCTGTATTTTCTTCAAAACTCATTTTCTTTCTTTACCTTCTACCAAGTAGTCCGTGCGTATAAGTACCATACCGCACTCTTACCTTTTCCTTCCACTAAATGGTGGTTGTGGTCTGGTCTGAAGGCTATAGAGAGTCAGTATAATTACCGGCTTTGAAGCATTTCATCTTAGTCCTCAGAGGTGACAACGCATCTGTTGCGGTCTTTGTTTCAAGATCGCTGGAGGTGTTTCTCTATACGATAAAGTGGAGTTACCGATTAAAAAGCAGCCGCAAATAAAGGTTGCCCACTATATAACTATGTAAGAGTGAGGCAGAGTTAGTATAGCACACTGCCACACACATTAACGCTGTTTATCCGTTGCGGTTTTACACTTATTAATGATGCGTTAACTCTATGTCGAATCATAGATAGATATTACAACTCAAAGTGGTCAGTTCAACAAAACGTCGTCAATTTCATAGATAAAGACCCAACACTTTGTGGCTTATAATGTATGATATCGTGTTGGAATAATTATTAAAGGATGCGTGTGCTGTAATCCCCAAATAAAATAAATGCTAAACATGCTTACCGGACTTTAACTTTTTTGCTAAATTATTCTATTCATCATCATTATTATTACAGTCCACTGCTGAATTAAGGCCTCCCCCAAAGAATGTCACAAAGCACGGTCCTGAGCCACCCGCATCCATCTATTTCGTTTTACCAGGTCGTCACTCCATCTAGAGGTACTTTGAGTTTTTGGCTCTTTTTTTACAGAATAAGGGTGACAAATGAGCACACAGTTCACCTGATGGTAAGTGGATGCTGTAGCCCATAGACTTCTGCATTGTCATCACTGAGGACTAAGATGAAATGCCTCGTTTCCAGTAAAAAGGCCTTCCGGTTCTCTACACACACAATACGATACACAGCAGTATTAAACTGCTATTTTCCACTGTTTTTTTTTTGTGAGAACGTGATCCGTCCCCGGTTCTACAGCCGCAGCATTGTTCTTCTGTGCAGTTAATGGTTGCCGACTATTCAGAAGTTATCCCTGTGGTCGAAAATCGAGGCCATCATCATTATCGACAAGTTTTTGTCATTAATTCCTAGGAAAAATAATATCACGCGAGCGGCGAGTGAAGTTTACAATAAATTTAGTGGAATTAAAATATAATACAAATAATTGGTTCGGTGATCTGTCTCGCTACATCTGTTGTTATATATAGATAATAATGCCCACCAGACCGTATTTCGGTGTAAGACAGGGTTATAGTGAACGTATTTGCGCACGGGTATAGAGGGTGGGAAAGTAAGTGCCTCTATTCCCTCAACTCTCATAGTTCGATAGGACGGTAAAGACACGAACGGAGAAAAATCAGGCGCAGGACCAACTGCTAAACCGATTTGTGGCCCGACGTGGGATACGAAACCAGAACCACATGTTCAGCAGTCGCGTTTACAACCACTAGAGCAAGGAGGCAGTCAATTCTTATTTGTTTTTATTTTGACATAAAAAAATCAATGTTTGATATTATTCTTGAAATATATTACGATTTTCTAAGGGAAATAATTATAGCTACAATAAAAATTTCATACGGGCAAATTACCTACCTATATAGGAATGGGCCGGTCACAACCACATAACATGAAGAACCAACGAACCGAAGAAAGTGCCAGCACGGGTAAGCAAAGTGTCTCACTAGATGCAGCGACGGCCTGGTTAAATATGCAGGAAGTCGATGGGTGCGGGTAGCTCAGGACTGTGGCTAATGGCACTCCTTCCTTGGGGGATGTCTATGTTCAGCGGTGGGCTTGTGAGCGGCTGTCACGATGTTGATGATGATGGACTTTAATGATATTATAAATAAGTATGTGTATGTCAAAATTACATTTGTAGGATTTAGTCAAGGAAAGTGAAAATATGTAAAAAAATTTTTTTGAATGTGTAATGAACGTTACGTGAGCCTAAAAACTGAAGGCAATTACGCGAACAACAGCAGCAAATAGCACATGTTACCCACGTAAATAATAGAAAGATAAACAGTAAGAGTACTTAACAAATTTCTAAAAGAGCTGAAAGATGTCAGTTGTTCGCGTTATGGCAATTAAAATAGTTAATCTATAGGTTCTAATTACATATATATGTATGTTATTACTCTCTACTACTACGTGGTAGAGTCATGCTGCAGCTATATTAGTAGTATAGTTGTAGCACGAATGGGTCGGCTCGACCGGAGAAGGACCACCTTTCTTTCTTTCTTTCTTTCTTTAAAAAAAAGTTACTCCCACACTAGGATTTTCTTCTGTGTCGTGGAGGCAGTTTATAAACCTAAATTGCACGAGGAGAAACATCCAGACCCAGAACAAATATTTGTAGGCCATGCCAATACTTGTTCCGTGCGGGATACGAACCCGCGGCCCCAAGCGTAACAACTCATTGCTAAGCCACTGCGCCACGGAGCCGTCTAAAATAGCAGCTTAACACTGCTGTGTTTCGTATGGTGAGTGTAGAGAACCGGAGACCCTTTTTACTGGAAAAGAGGCATTCCATCTTAGTCCTAGTAACTAAGTAGTTGTGGATGTTCACATTCTATGGTTCACAGCAACCACTTACCATCAGGTGGACTGTGTGCTCGTTTGTCGTCCTATCCTATAAAAAAGACTATACATTTCTAATTGTTTATAAGGGCAAACATAAGCTAGTTCATACTAATTTAAATACAACATAATTAACATTTAAAGCTATTTTCAGTATCGAAGGGCTTCCTTCGATTATACTGATATTCTTTGGAACTATAAACAAAACACTACACACAAGGTATATCTGATCCACAGAGCCGTTCTGTCAATATATATACGAACCGTGTAGTGGTGATTTAAGAATATCCATTATATATATATATATATATATAAGATTATCCATTATCCGTATATTATCCAACCGATATACGGCGGTTGACATGGTGATGGTAGCGCAAGATAGTGCTAAGAATCTTCGGTAGAGGTTCGGTTGTCAGTTGCCACCTTCAACGACTCTTCAAAATTTAACGCACGCACCCTGAAAACTGACGAGAAGATCCTGGGGCTGGAAGAAGAAAAACACAAGTTACGCTAGGATATTATAGGATTATCTGAGGTTCGAAGAGAGAGGGATGTCCTGGGAGGGTGACCATCTCACCTAAGATGGTGTCGGATTTATTGTCCATAAGGCTCTCATTAACAACGTGGTTAAGATCAGGAGAGGGTCAAAGAAGGTTGCGTACCTTTTACTCAGAATCACCAAACGATATTCATTAATGGTCATACAGGTTTACGCACCAACCTTGGCACATCTCGATGGCGGAGATGGTGAATTCCTCCAAAACCTAAATAAGAAGGAAGAGACGGTGAGTTAAAAGTAGGGAAAACGGAACGGATCTCAAGGGGCCACCACTGGCCGATTTCTTTGAGGAGGTTAGACTCTCTATGATAAACTATTTCTACAAAGAGCGGGCTCACAATATTCGACAAAAAATGTGTTTGACTTCATTATGACGACCAGGCGACAATAGTTTGTCAGGTCTCAGTGATTGCGAGGGTTTAAACTGTTAGCGATCATTGAATGGCGAGAGGAACATTGAACCTTAATGTTAAGTTGAAGAGGTTACGTCTTATGTCAAAAACATTCAGCTTGAATTACGAAATCCTTTTCATTGCCTAGAAGGGTAGAAGATTGCACTACTGTCTATAGTGTATGATATAAATGAAAAGTTCGTTGAGACTGTCATGTAGTCCGTCAGTCGGTGTTAAGTTTTGCAAGACCTGTCGCAGAAGAACCTAAAAACTCTCCGTTCACTACCTCAATATTATGGTTGTTAGACACGAAATGAATCTGCTGTCTTCAGCAGATATGACTGTACAGGCAACTAAATAAACGGATCTTCAAATGCATGCAACGAGACTTACACAACTTTAATACGGCTTGTATTGAAGAAGTGATAGAGGATCCCTCAGCTTAAAATATACGCATAACTGTACATATCATCATTGGAGCCACAACGTGAGAAACGATCTAAGAGCAAGTCGCATCCGACACTATTCTGTTGATATCCCGATAGACGGACGTCAGCCTGAACGAGATTAGAATGGTTCTCCTGTCTCAGGCACCTTAACAACGGCAAGTCCCCGGGCGAGGATGTAATTATAGCGGAGTTTCTGAAAGTGGGTAGAAAATTGATATTTGAAGCCCTTCAGAAGGCGTGGAGCAGAAGTGCAATGGTCTTGTTCTTCAAGAAAGGCAACTAACTACGCAGATCGATTTCCCTTCTGAGGGCCGAATCGTCTTGCATGCAGACTTGACGACTTCCAGCATCCCGAACAAGCCGGTATTCAAAAAAGCGTTAGTTTCATAAACCATTTAGATACTTTTCGCAAAATTGTACAGAAGAGCGAAGTGTACAATCTGCAACTTTATCTTGCGTCAGTGAACTATGAGGAAGCCTGGAATTCCGTCGAAATTAAGGCGTTGCTATTTGTCCTTCAGCGGTGCCAGATTAACTGTCCAATCTAATTGGAGAGAGTTATACCCAAGACAGGACTTCTGGACTGGAAAGAATACGTTATTCATATGCCTACTAATATTTATACTATCTTACGCATAAAGTTTTAAAGACTGTTTTTGAGGAATTGGTATATAGGAACGCCCCCCCCCTCCCACAAGTAGATGAAGTGACGATCTAGTTAAGGATGTAAAAAGTCGATGGATGCAGGTAGCTCTGGACCTTGGGGGAGGCCTATGTTCACCAGTGGACTTGTAAAGGGCTGTGAAGATGATGATGAAGTAGGCGAAATAGGCCTAGGGCTCTAGAGTTTTGAGGACGGCTAAAAGAAAAATATATATGGATGTAAAACAAACGAAATTGTCACCAGGTGTGTCAGAATCGTGCCAAATGCCGCGTTCGAATACTCGTACTATAATGGTCGCAATTCACGCGCAAACGAGGGGTTTGGACGAGGTGCCCAGGCGAGGTGTTCGACGAGTGGCACCTATGCGAAAGGAACCTCTTTTTACTTGGTAATGCAATGTTGCAGCTATTTTATGGTTGTAGTACACAATACCACTACAGATTACCAGTGTGAAATAGCAGCTTCACGCTGCCGTGTTTGGTATGCTGAGTGGAGAGAAGATCAAGTTCAATATTGCACGAAAGGTCTTCAAGAGGTAATGTAGCTCTGGTTCCTTTCTACTTGAATAAACATTACATTAGGCAGATCATATTCCAGGAAACAGATTTTACTTCGGTAGGCAGGTCATCGAGATGTAGAGATGTGAAGTGGTAAAAGGACACGACCTCCTCGTCGGCTGATTGACGAATATTGAGAACTTACCCAAGATAAAAGAGGGCATAAAAACAAATCTATATACTATAAATGGGGCAAAATTTTCTTCCAAAATATCAGTTACATATGGTGCCGCTGTTAGTGACCTATTTTCAATGATGCGGAGTTCCGTTCGTGCCCCCATACAAGTGCCTCCCCATACCATAACTGACCCTCCACCATATGCCTCTTTTCCAATAATGTTGCACTGAGCGTACTTCTCTCCCGGGCGTCTCCACACTTTAATTCTTCCATCATCTGGCTTCAGGCAAAATTTGGACTCATCTGTGAATAGAACTTGATTCTGTACTTCGTCATTTAAATTTTCGTGGCTGTGAGCCAAATTAATTCGTGCTGCTCGATGGTATGTGGCAAAAAGGGGCCTCCGGCAGGCAAGTGTGAATTTATTACGGCCGATTTCAGTCTTTTTCTCATAGTTTTTGTGTTTATTGTAACCCCTCGAACTTCTTGGAGCTTCGTTCTTACCTTAGAAGAAGTTAAGGTTTGATTTCTAAGCACGCCGTTAACGATGGACCAGTCAGCTCTGGCCAAAGTTTTCTGTTTACGTTCCTGTTCTGCGAGTCTCGTTTACTGTACGGTCTGCGGTCTCGTATAGCTCTTTATTATATTTGAAAATAATTGTATACGCAAGTAGATACATTAATTTTAAAATAACATTTATAACAAGTGATGCGCTCTGGCTTCGTCTGGGTGGGATCTATTAATGTGATGTTATTTAGATTTAAAATAATCATGAAATTCCATTCATTTTATCTTATCAATATTTCTGCTTTAATAAAGTCTCTAAATTTTTGTCAAAAATTTAGTTTAGATCATTCCTTGTATTACTCTCTATTTATTCGTGAAGTTTTATTACAAACGGTACGGCCATTCCGAAGATCGGACTGACAGACAAACGAAAATTTTAAATGGTTACTACTCAAGTCTCAATAGCATGTAAAATTTTATACGAAAATTGTAAACGCGACGTAGCTCACAAATTAGCGAAACCGGACTGATTTTTTTTTGTATTTTATGTCATTTTGTTATCATTAATTCCAATGACGAGTTGGATTGAAGTTTTAGAACGTACGAAAAACGATTATGGCAACGTATTTTTTTACAGTCTTTACCGGCGGGTGTGAGTGAGCGAGAGTTGAATAGAGGAGACGCCATTTTCAATCCCATTCTTTAACCGCAAGAGTAGTAGGTGTGTCACAAACAAGGCAATCAAGGCAAAAACTTAAACAAAACTTACAAAATTCAAATTCAAAAAGTAGCATCATTTTTCGCAGTATGAAAGAACGCAATATTACGCAATAACTACTTAAAAACAAATGAAATCTATCTCTAAATCTTCAATTAATTTTTTTTATATAGAAAAGGGGGCACACGAGCATGCAGCTCACCTGATGGCAAATGACTACCGCCGCCCATGAACAACGGCAACATAATTGCAGATGCGTTCCTGGGCTTTTAGAAAGGTGTAAGCTCTTTTCTTGAAGGTTTCTAAGTCGTGTCGGTCCGGAAAAATCGCTGTTGGTAATCGATTCCACAAGGAAGTCGTGCGAGGGAGAAAACTTCTTCTAAATCGCACAGTGGTGGACCGCCAATCATCCAGATGGTATGGATGGTATCGCGAGTTTTGCCGCGATGTGCGATTGTGAAATTGAGCGTCTGAAATTAGTCCGAACAATTCCTCAGAGCACTCCCCGTGATAGATGCGATAAAATACGCAAAGAGATGTAACATCTCTACGCAGTGCCTGTGTATCGTGCCGATCAGAAAGAAATCGAACGATTCGAACCGCTCTGCGCTGGATGCGGTCAAGTGGAAGGACCTGGCACTGGGGTGCCCCGGCCCAGAGATGAGAACAGTATTCTATGTGAGGCCGAACTTGCGCTTTAAAAGTTGCAAGCGATGTGCCGGCATGAAATACTGTCTCGCTCTGCTGAACACGCCAAGCTTTTTAGAGGCCAATTTGGCCTTCCCTTCCAAGTGACCACGAAACTGCACACTATTCGATATGTCGACGCCGAGGATTCCGATGCTAGCTGAGGCAGGAAGGGGAGTGCCTTGAAACTGAGGAGATAAGACAAAGGAGTTCTTTTTAGCGGTAAAAGCGCAAACTGGTGTCTTCTGGGGATTGAACTGAACTAGATTTAGTCGCCCCCAATCCGAAACTTTGTTCAGCAAAGACTCGACTTCAGACACAAGTTTGTCCTGGTACTCGGCGACATTTCCCCGAGAAATATTGGCGCACTCAGTGTATAGAGCATCACCAGTGCTGTCATCTGCACAGCAATGATGTTACCGGTTTGCAACATATCATTGATATGCAGAAGAAACAGCGTTGGTGATAGCAGGCGGCCTTGTGGAACACCAGCGTTGATAGGCTTGAAATCAGAGCATGCACCGTCTTCTACGACCTTGATGCTCCGATCAGCAAGGAAACTGGTGATCCATTTGCACAATTTCTCGGGAAGCCCATAGGAAGGAAGCTTCGAAAGAAGCACTTTATGCCAGACCTGATTGAAGGCCTTAGCTATGTCCAAACTAACGGCCAATGCCTCCCCCTTGGACTCTACTGCCTCCGCCCATCTATGAGTCAGGTAGACCAGAAGATCAACAGCTGATCGACCCTGACGAAAACCGTACTGGCGGTCACTAATCAGCTGATGATCCTCAAGGTACCTCATGAGCTGGCAGATTATAATGGATTCCATTATTTTGGAGAAGAACAAGGAGGTGATGGCGATAGGCCTGTAGTTGGACGGGTCTGAGCGGTCGCCTTTTTTAGGGATTAGGTGGACCAAAGCTGTCTTCCATGAATTGGGGACTACGCCTTGGGAGTAGGAATACCGGAAAAGATGCGTTAAAACCGGTGCCAACTTCAGCACAATGGGTGGGACTCCATCGGGCCGACTTGACTTGCTGACGTTCAGGGAGAAGAGTGATTTGCGAACCGAGCGCTGTGTAAAACGCACATCCGGCATGGAGCACTCACATCGCGGGATGGTCGGCGGTATGTTCCTCCCGTCATCTAGAGTCGAGTTGGACGCAAAGAGAGAGCTCAACAGATCGGCTTTCTCCTTTGTGGCACGGGCCAGTGAGTCGTCCTCTCTGTGCAGAGATGGAAGAGATGGCTGATAGAAGTTCCCTTGGACAGCCTTGGCGAGAGACCAGAATGCACGGGTTCCCGAAGGAAGGTGAACTAGCTTCTCGCCAATTCTGCCGCTGTGCTCATATCTTGCCTTGGCTATGACGCTTTTGAAGGACCTGGAGGCGGAATTATACTTCTTTTTAAGAGTGCTGGTATTTACATCCCGAGAAGTTGATGCGTCAGCACAAGCCCGGTAGCACTCCTGCTTATAGCGTGATGCTATTTTACAGGAGGTACCACAGAGGATGAAATAGAAAGTTCCATACCCTGAAGTACCACATCAGCAACAGAATCGGCAACAACGCTAGGATCTTCCGGTGAGAAGCAAACCCGCCCCCAAGGGTAGGATGCAAAAAAAGACTGCATCTCGTCCCGATCGGCTGGCCTATAGTGCCAAACACGGCAGCAAGTTGCAGATCGCAACTGCGATTGGAGCGTGAGTGGCACTGTACTCCGGATCAGACAATGGTCCGAAGAGCCCAGAGGGGCGTCGACGGAGACCTGATATCCGTCCGGATGAGAGGTCAGCAGAAGGTCCAACAGGAAAGGTACATGGTCCTCCACATCTGGGATCCGCGTAGGCGAAGTAACCAGTTGTGTTAGACCATATGTCAAGACAAAGTCATAGACAGATCTATGACTTTGTCTTGACATATGACGCTTGACGCATAATCGGTTAAACCAGAACCAAGACATTCAGCGTGGTGGACGTTAAAATCACCGAGTATCACGATCTCTGCGGATGGGACCTGATGTAGCATGGAGTCTGCAGCCATTTGGACGTGGTCAATGAGTCGATCTGTGTCGGAGTTACCGCTATGGAACCTATAGAGACACCCGTAGACGCTGGGATGGTCGTCGCTGTCTACGCGCATCCATAGGATGGACAGGTCCGTACCTTCAAGACTGCCGAGGCGCGAAAACAGATATCCTCTCTGACGTATACACAAACTCCAGCCTGAGACCCAAAGGAGTGTTCTAATTTATACCCTGGGTAGGAGAGATATCAGCCGTAGAGGACACCTGAGTCTCGGTTAAAAAGAGCAAGGCCTGCTTCGCCGTCTCTGGATGGTAATGGACAGCGTTAAGGTTGGAATGAAGTCCCCTGATGTTGCAAAAGTTCACAGATAGCGTGACAGGGGTCGCCTTGGTTTCATTGCTCCGCTTGCCCCGAGCAGTAATAGTCGCGGTCGAAATTTGCCCCCCCCCCCCCCCCCGCAGAATACGCGGGGCAGCCTGAGCACCCACGCTCAGGAGTGGAATAGTTTGGTCGTGGATGCTCAGCGAGGGATTCTCCAGGGGTGCTGGTACCCTCCTGGGGTAGTCTTTTATTTAATTCCGCTACGTAAACCTCTACTTCACGCTGGTATTCTGTGAGGTCGTGGTACCACCCCGGTTCGAGCCGGCCCATCCGTGCGACAGCAAAAGCTGCCGCGTGGATCTACCACTGTTAATTGAAGCAGTTGTAAGCAATTTCACTTTTCGGTGAATACATAGTTCATACATAGTTTCCCAGATGAGTGTTACGTTTGCGCATTAAGGGTTCACAATCAGTAACGATGTGCAAAAATGTTTCTTCCGTTAAGGACCAGAATCGGTATTTTTAGACAACAGCGTCCCGTCAGGGCTCTTACCAGAATACGCACTTTCTGAAGCGAATTTACGATCATAAGCCTGGATTAAAGTTTTAGAATGTTTTAAGCTTGGCGTATCAGACCAGATCTTAAGTGATTTATTGTGATAAAGAATTTCAAGGGTCAATCGGGCCAGGCTTTTTGTGATTCGACAAAATGGTTTGGGTCCAAATTGTGTACTCTTTGAGCCATCCCGTGCGAGCTTGTCCGCATGTACATTGCCTACAATACCCGCATGACCCAGAACCCATCTCAAAACGACCCCGTTGTTACACCCCAGGGCGTTTACGGTTCACGCAGTCTCCAACTAGCTTTAAGGATCTCAGCGCTAGCAGTGCTGCTTTACTATCAGAGTTTATATAGATCAGTGATGCACAGACTTATTGAGACTAGGGGCCACTCGGGCAAATTATGAACTGATGGCGGTCTGCCATAAGTTCATAATTTTCAGAAGTATAGGTAATTAAAAACAATAAAGAATTGATAATAATGTATTAAAATTGAAAAAGAATTTATTAATTTAAATTTAGAAGGGTGGCACTGCATAGTGCTTACAATCTTTTTTATATTTGGCTCAAATTTACTTGTAGCAACACGTAAAACTGCTTCCAAACTTTCATTTGCAAGGCGGTTTCGATTTTTTGTTTTATTATTATTTAGTATTGAAAAGGTTTGTTCACATATATAGGTAGAACCAAATAAGCTGGCACATTTCAGAGCGTTTATGCGCAACTCTTTGTACGTATTTTTATCAATGCAGCGGTAAAAGTTCAGCAAGTCTCCTTCGTTGAATTTGTTGCGTAAATCTTGGTCGTTTTGAATGGCGATAATTTCTAACTGCATTGACTCTGGCGCATTTTCAACTGAAATCGTGAAAGGATTGCTGAATATGTCCAACAGAGGTTTCACTTTTTTGAAAATCTGTCTTGAAAAGATTGAATCAAAATATCTAGCTTTTCTACATAACTGAAATTAATCGCAGTTTTGTTGAATTTTTCAGCCATTTTCTTAAAATTCGGAAAATGATTGTAATTTCCAGAATTCAATTGCGATCTGAAAAGTGTCAGCTTGCATTGAAAGGATGATACATGAGCGTAGAGCTGGAATATCAGTTGATTTTTGCCTTGAAGCCGTGTGTTCAAGACATTCAAATGATTTGTATCAACTAAAGAAGCCAAATCACACAACCAATCAAGGTTTTTAAGTTCCGGGACATCCCTTTGCTTTTCCGCCAGAAATATTCCAATTTCTTCTATTAAATTTAGAAATCGTTCCAGTATCAATCCACGACTTAGCCACCTTACTTCTGTATAATACAGTAAATCTCCATATTCGCTTTCGATGTCATCAAGGAATTGTTTGAATTGCCTGTGATTGAGTCCTCGTGATTTTATGAAATTTACAGTCGAAACTACCACTTTCATGACATTTTAAAATTCAATTTTTTTAGAACAGAGGGCTTCTTGGTGTATAATGCAGTGAAACTGCATGAGATCTTCAGCGTTTATGTTTTTTTCTTGCAGATGCTTTTTCAGCAAAGTAACTAGCCCAGAATTGACACCAATCATCGAAGGAGCACCGTCAGTCGCAACGCTCGATAATTTTGATAAGTCCAAATCAGTTTTTGAACACTCATCCAAAAGTACATTGAGTATATCAACTCCTCTGGTTTGACCTTTCAATGAACACATTCCTAATAACTCTTCTAAGACTTCAAAATCTTGAGTAACACCTCGTATGAATATCAGAAGTTGAGCTGTGGAACTAATATCAGTGGATTCGTCGAGTGCTAATGAAAAAAATTCAATGATTTTAGTTTTTTCATTTAATTGTTCCGCAATATTACCTGACAAAGACATAATTTGTCTTTGGATAGTCATACGATTCAGTTGAATTTTCTGAAACTTTTTTTTTTGCTTCTGGACACATTTTCTTAGCGGCAATTTCTATGTATTCTTTTACAAAATCCCCATCATTGAAGGGGCAACTTCGCTTTGCTATCATTCGAGAAATTTCATAACTAACTTCTGTAGCTGTTTCTGAATCTTGAATGGATTTTGTAAACATAGCTTGCTGACCAATAAGCTCCCGTTTTAAAGACAACATTTTTTGCTTTCTTAATTCGCCTGTAAATTTGGTAAAAGTAGGATGCTGTGTTTCATAGTGCATTTTTACATTATATTCCTTTGCAATCGCAACAGAATTCTTGCAAATTAAACAAACGACTTTGTTATGCGACCATACAAAAAAGTATTTCTCAGTCCAAATTTCTTGAAACTGCCGATTTTCATCTTTAACTTTACGTTTTTTACTAGGTCCTGGCTTGTCCATGTTGCGTTCTAATCCTGGCTAGGTTTAACACAGCACCTAAAAACAATTACAGTACCTACTTAAATAACCCATCCTTTCTTAAATTCCCAAAAATAATTGATTAAATAGGTAGGGAAACACTTATTAATAACAGAGTTTTACTTACGATTTCGCAACACACAATTATACACGGCACTTGACGGGAAATCTACGTTGAATGTGGATCAAAATATATGTCGAGTTAAATTCTACACTAGAACTATTGACACTTAACTCAAATTAAAACCGAACTGCGGTCGCTGCGGTTAGCGTGGCTTTTATACCGCGCGTATAGAGTCGTAAACTGTCTGGAGAAATCACGAAACCGAATCTGGAAGCTTCGTGTATCTACCTACGCGAGCAATCGGGAATTCGGGACTATTTCAATCTCGCTTGCTCTAACAATATAACCCGTGGATAAGCCGCCACCGCGCTGCCGTCGTCGCCGCGCCGCCGGCCACGGCGGTTCCTCAAGAAAACGAATTTAACCGAGATCAGCACGAACATTACCGACCGCTGTTACCGACGCATGCACGGCGCACCGATAAGTGCACTTAAGAGCGCGCGCGCAAAAAAATAAAAAATATTTTTTTTGTTTTTATTCTGGAATATAATTCAATATTTTTCGAATGTACGAGAGTATTATTTTTGCTGTCGGCGGGCCACCATTATTCGACCAGCGGGCCGCATGCGGCCCGCGGGACGCGGTCTGTCCATCTACGATATAGATAATATGGTTGAAGTAGTGTTTTTGCAGGTTGATTTCCACACACCAAAGTATGGTGATAATTGTTCTCTCATCTCTCAATCTGTAGTAAAGCAAGCTTAGACCGCTCTGGGCGTTAATCCTACAAAAAATTTTTTTGCAAATATTTCGCTTCCTGAGATTTTAGTGCTAAATGTAAAAACACTAAAACCATAGCAAGCGACATATTTGCAAAAAACCGATTTTTGTAACCTTTGATCTTGAATATTTTAAGACGCGTACTATACGAGATTTTGAGACTTTTTAACAACATTTAGAAGGCAAAAATAAAGATTTAATACAATTTTACAGCTTATTATCTTTCATTCCGAGGTGAAACCCCTAATATGACTGGACTATAGGTAATAATTGACCTCACATAGGATCATACTGGGACGCAAGCTCCACTTGTTCCTAACCTAAGCCCTCGTCCACAGTGCGAGCCTAGCGCGGTTGCGACGACAGGCGCGAATTATCAAACATATGAAACCGCCGTTTGCGTCCATAGTGTAGTGACTAAGGCGGACGCCGAGCGCGACGGGCATGAGCGAGATAGCGCGCGTAGTTTTCAAACGTTCATATCCGCGCGTTTTGGCCACACTACAGGCCTAATCAGCAAGCGATCCAATGCGCGGGTGCGGGGGTATCAAACCAGTTCGGTCTTATCGCTCGGCGTAAGCGCGTCTTCATTTTTTTTGTTGTTAAAACATTTGTATCTTCTCTAGTGATTTTAGGTGATATTTTACTCAGGACGTAATCAAATGTTGATACGGACATTCGAGTATACTCAAAGAATTTTCTAGGGTACAAATATCAATTGTTCTTACAAATTTAAAAATTCACCATTTATTTGTTGATTTTTATTTATTTCGTGCACACCCTCTCTAATGTTCAAAATCTCCTATCTCAGGATCGGACTATCTAGTAGAAAGTCCTCGTCCATGGTTTACAACACCTGTAATACATCTAAGCACACCAACAGCTCGCTTGTCACTGTGGCCACGGCACGCGCCCGCCGCCGCGCCCGCAACAGGCTCAAGTCGCCGCGCATTCACTGTGGACGCACACATACACTCCACGTACTTAAGGCATTTTGCCTTATGTTACACATATGCGTATGACATATGTTGCTAAGGTGAGAGTGTTTGTTACTTTCTGGTCGATTGTTACGCCCAAATACGTCAGTGGAGAATGGTAAGTACTTCTTTACAATTACGCTTCGGTGTAACTAATTTGTCCAACCGTCTCTTTTTGGTAAAGGGTATTCTAAAAGTCTTATTAGCATTAACTGATATACTGTTATCCCTACACCAGTTATTTATGGTTATAACATTTACTATTTGTGGTTCTGAGGTCTGGCAAATGATCTAAGAATAAAAAATAGTTCTCTTGTTCTTTAGTCTGGGCTTAAATTGGGCTAAGTCTATGGAGTGTAGAGTAGAAGGAGCACTATCTCTGTATATGAAAAGTGTCCCTAAAAAAGCGTCCAATAAGGGTGGCGCTGCAGTAGCATAGGATAAAGTTAAAAAAAGCGCCAAAATTAATTACAATAAGATGGAGAAATAAACAAGGACCGACTAATCCGCTTGGTTTTGTACTACATAAATAGTTGAAGTTTTGTGTACTGGCATTTTACTAACTACTCTCATTGATTCGTCATGAATTTTTTTTAAATATTTGAATGAGGATCAGTAAAGTTATAGAAAATTCAATAAAACTAGTATCCATGTTATTCTTTATGAGATAAGAATTATATATCTTTTTGAATTAGCCAAATCGGACCATTACTTACGAAGATATTAAGTAATTGACATAGGCCGTTACTGTCACTAAAAGTCAATGTACGCAGGTCCGCGTGACGTCACTGTGACGGAAACGAACGCATCATAGTAGTACATACATGTATTCTGTGGTAGTTCACGATTCGATGGAGTGCGGAGACGCGGTTGGGCACTATATTTAGCAATTTATTTGAATAAAGCGTTGTTACCGCATAATTTTGTGATTGTTTAAGTATTAAAAGTACATAATATGACTGCTAATAAAGTAGAAGCTGGTTTTTTGCAAGCTCAATCAGATAACCGTCCAAAAGTGGATTCTTTCATGGTATTTGATTATCTAAGTAATCATTCTAAGTTCACCAGGGCTGAAATCCGTGGTTGGAAACTACAAAGGTAAGGGTGCTGCTTATTTATCTACGTTCGATAACCGGCTTGTTCGGGATATTTTTCGGAAACCGGCTTGTTCGGGAGACTGGAAGTAGTCTAGTATGCGCGCGAGACGATTCGTAATGACTCTCGAAAACAGCACGTAGACGCGGCTCAGAAGGGAAATCGGTCTGTAGTTCTTCAAGAGAGCATTGTCACCTTTCTTGAAGAACAAGACCACCGCACTTCTGCTCCACCATGCTACCATGGAGGACGGAATCAAAGAGCTTCTGAAGGACTTCATGTACCGGTTTTCCACCCGCTTTCAGAAGCTCCGCTGTAATTCCATCCTCGCCTGGGGCCTTGCCGTTTTTCAGGTGCTGGAGAGCCATTCTAATTTCGCTCATACTGACGTCCGGAATATCATAGGAATAGTGTCGGATAAGACTCGCTCTTGGATCGTTACTCACACTTGCGTTTAGCTCCAGCGATGATGTGTACAGCTCAGTTACTACTGAAGATAAAAATACTGATAACACCAATTCAAATCAGTTTTTTCTAGCAGTTGTGCAAAGCCTAAAGAAAAATCCTATCAAAAATCAGTTATCAGTATACGTTACAAAGAATCAGTATAAAAAATTGTCTTTGCATAACCTCATTCATCAATACAAAAATGAAGGCAATAATATAAATAGTGCAGATAATTTTATTGATTATTGTTCTACTAAAATCACCATAGAGAAATATCACAAAGCAGAGGAAGCAACAGTTTGTCAAGCTAGCTCACCGTTATGGCATGAGTTAAGGTATTGTAGAATAACCGCGTCTAAAGTTCACGAAGCCACACATTGCAAGACTCCTGATGGTGCTTTGATTGAACAAATATTTGGTGCCTCTGTACCAGAAACTCTGTCTATGAAAAGAGGCAAACGATTGGAATCCATTGTCAGAGCAGAAATAGCCAAAACAAGGAAAGTAGTTATTGAAAATTGTGGTTTCTTTTTAAAACCTGATTGGCCTCATTTAGGTGCTTAGGTTATTTGAGTCTTGATTCTCACACTCTACTACTTCAATGGAATGCAACAACAGGTCTTCGCGTCCAATATCTCTACTTAAAACTCTTTCAAAATATTCTATGTCTTGTCGTTTTTTAAAACCCGGTCGGTCACTTTTCTTTTTTTGGGGCTTTTGGCATTCAAACTTATGAGGCAAAACTCCCTTCTTCAGTTTAAGCTTTCCTCCAAGTAACTTAAACTTTACGTAATTTTCCATATCTTCTTCTAACTGAAATATAAAAATGTATATAAGTATTAATTTATTTGCTTCTAACAATAAGGCATAGCTGAGGCAGATACATAAATTCACCGCTGTTATGTAAATGATTATAGAATATTATCATTCACTCTTTGCTTTTTACCCGAGTACGTCTCTATGTCATTGTTTTGACCCTAGAATACGAAATACAATGTTTTTACATATAAACATCTGAACCGATTTTAATGACTTCGATCTGAGATCTTAAAATGGATATAGGCTACTTTTCATCACAAAAATAAAACTTTACGAGGATGAAATAGCGGTGAGATAAAAACTTTCTGTGACAAACTGAATTCAACGCGGGCGAAACCGCAGGCAAAAAGCTAGTAATACATAGAAATGGGAACGGGCGAATATATAGGTTTACGTTAGTAGATACGTTAGTGCGTAGTTTTATCAACAAAACTTAAAAAAAGTAAATAGGTATGTTTTTATTAATACAACAGGGTTAAAATAAGAGAATATACAGGTACACTACACGTAACATAAGGTACCAAATTATTTCCATATCAACTAAATAATAGGTATAATAGATATGTAGGTACGTACATCGAAGTGATCTTCACAGCAATTTCTTGTAGCCTGGGCAGAGGGTGTAGTTTTATCATCTCTTTTTACAATGGAATACCATTTTTTTACGAAGTTGGGGTCTTTCGGTACGTTAAAAAATAGTTTTTCTGGTGTTTTAATAGAAGTGTTTGTACATTTCGGCACTATACAGTATTCATACATAGTTAAAAAGGTAAATTAGACACTTAATTTGTTTCAAAGTCACAATTAACCAAACAAAACACTGCGCGCCTTATTACTGCCAACGGCTAACTGGCGAAGACCGTCATAGTGACGTCACAGCTACCGCGCCGGGCCGTCAGTGAACTTCGCTAGTAATTTGATCATAACTTCGTTAATTTTTGTCGTAGAACAAAAATTTTTGCACTGTATGTTAAGGATTTCTTAGATCTATAAATCTGCATTCTCAACTAAAAACGTTACGGATCCTCATTCAGCTGACTTCACTCCGTCTACAACAGCTATATCCATGTCGTAGTTTATCAGAAGCTAGCGCTATTGTGGTAGGTTTTGGAACCTCTATATTCAATATATAGTGGGACCCTTTTTCAACTTTCGCATCTTATAAGATGGTTCTTCTTCTTCTCTACACTCCATAGCTAAGTCTATGTTGATTATTGAGTTTAGAAAAAAAGGGAGAGGCAAAGGCTATATATCATACAGCTTTATCTGACGTGTATTATTCAAAAAATACATCACGCTGCTTTTAAGCTGCTGTGTCAAATTGCGAAGATTTTGAGAAAATGTTTCGACAGCACCAGCATAATTGATGATAAAAGTATCTCAAGGCACCTAATGCCTAAGCCAACAAAAACTTGAGATCTAAAACACGATACGAACCAAAGAGAATATAAGCACTACGTTTAGACCAAACTGTTTGTTCTAACTTTTCCATTATTACCATATATTACACATGCGCATACATTTATTACACCTGTCAATGTTTCATGGTCAGAGGGGTTTTGGCGGGAATTTGACCGGCGGCGGTTTGCTGCTCCTATATTATAGTTTAAATAATAGTTTGCAGTAGATTTTGATATGTAAAAGTGATGCAATTTTATGTAATAACTGTCTACGCGTGTGAACTATTAGTGGAAATGGTGAAACAAGTGCTCTGATGGTGATGGATTCTCAAGATAAGCTGTTTGTCTGCATAGGCGCCTTTAGATACCATCGCCAACTGTCAGCTGTCTGCTGGCTCAAGTTGCCGTCAAAATCTCCCAAGGGCTGCACAATGTGACGCATCAACATATTGTGAAGCAGTGAACTATGAAAGATAATATAAAAAAGACTCGGGTGTATGGGTTAGTTCTTTTGCCTGCTCTCTCGAGCGAATAATAAAAACAACAACAACAATTCATGGTCAGATTAATTTTGACAGACGTCAGGCTCTATGACACTGTCAGGTAACTTTTAAGCAGCCTTGCCAACTTAGTAGATTTTCCACTAAAACTGGTGGTTTCGACCCCTTTGAGTGGAGAAATATTACTTTTAGTGGCTGGTGGTTTTTGTGGTTTTTTTTGTAGTTGTTCACTATAATTCAGTTTCAATTAGTGAAAAGATGATTACTCAACCATCAAACTACTTAACCGTTTCGTAATATATTTCTACTTCATTTCATCATCATCATGATCATCATTACAACCCTCCACAAGTCCATTGATAAATATTTAACATGTTCAGCAGTGGACTTGGACAAGGAATGCCACAAAGCACGGTCTTGAGCCACGTGCACAAATCGACTTACTGTATGTCTTACTAGGTCGTAGGTACTGCGGTAGGTACGAGACTGCTACTCAAGAACCTTTTTTCCATATCGGTTATCGGTTCTTCAAGCTATATAACCGGCCTATAGCCACTTCAGCTTATTAATCCGTTGGGATATGTCAGTTACTCTGTTTTCACAGCGGATATACTCGTTTTTAAATCTAACCCTGAGCATAGCCCTCTCCATAGCTCGCTGAGTGATCTTAAGCTTCCTCATACAGCCAGCAGTGAAGGATCACGTCTCAGATCCATAAGTCATTACTGGCAATGGACACTGGTTGTACAATCTTCGTTTCCAAGTTCTGAGATATACCTGACGAGATGATACTACCTCACTTAAGACAAAATTACTTTTACTGTGTAGGCAGCACTGATTCGTCAGACATAACGTGACTTCAGACGATCCATCCCAGTGGTGCTACATTATTCGCTGGGATTCCTCGTAGAATATTTTAGTAGTAGCTTACGAAAATCAGTATCGTATTCTTTCACGAGTTGATACGCTATTATGTCGAAACCACAGTATACACAAAAGTTTCGGGTTTCTCGGCGCTTTAAGACACATCTAAAGGATTGGTTCCAAGCTTCAGCCAAGTTCAAAGCGAAATAAATATGGATGTACTATTGTAAGCATAATAATATTAAAAATGATTCAACTGTAGAAGACAATTTAATTTAAAATAACAGTTAATTAAATAATATATTCTTGATGTTGACTTACTAATTGTATGTTGATTTATTGATTATTTACATAGAAATTTAATTTTGTGTTACAGAGTATGTAAGAAATTTGTGTTTTTATTTTTAATTACAAATATATCTATTTTTTCTTTCATAATAAATAAAAAATTTGTTAGTGGAAAATTTAGAGATAGTGAGCGTAGGATCGCCTTTTGTTTGTAGTTTTCTGGTGGTTTTATAAGTTGAATCTGGTGGAGAGCTAGTTTAGTTTAGTTGTTGGCAACACGTTTTGACAGATGTCGAAGTACTGAATGAAAAATGAATGAGATGAATTAATGTGAAGTAAATAAAGTTTATTGGAGAAGAAAATAGTTTGAAGAAATAAATTTGTATTGATTTTTGTCTATTTAAAATACTTTTAAGACAAA
Organism: Parnassius mnemosyne; assembly: GCA_963668995.1. NCBI lineage: Eukaryota > Metazoa > Arthropoda > Insecta > Lepidoptera > Papilionidae > Parnassius > Parnassius mnemosyne. Next base: position 37,296,952 of record CAVLGL010000115.1, read on the forward strand.
CATGTTTTGTTGTCTTAATAGATGTTTAAATGGATTCACACTGACCCCAAGTGTGCCAATACGGGTGAAAGAGAACCCTATTCAACTGGATTCCTTACACATGGGTATAAATTTGTATTTATTTTTCTTTGATAACAAATGCCATAAAACTTTAATTAGTATGACTTATACTGATTAGTAACATTTTGTTGCACATAGTAAGAAAACAATTAACACTTCTTCATAAGATCTTGTAAAGAGGTACCCTTAATAGGCTGTATATGGGTTGACGAGTGTAGTACCACCTGTTACACTGGTACTTTTTAACTATTATAAGCCAGTACTTAGTACTACCCACCCAATGGTAATTAGTGACTTAGTTTAACAAAGCCTATTCTACTCTTTTCTGTTACACTCTTGCCTTGAATACCTCTAATTGCTCCTTAACCCTCTAAGAAATGAGAGTAGGCTGTGGAATACATTTATATTTTACTTTGAAGACTACATTGTATTACATAGGCAGACAACTGCTTTTCATTATCATTTTCATCATTCACCACTCAGTGACATTTAGGTTCAGCCTTATTTTCAACCATCACTTTGTTGGAAGAGATTTGTTTGTTGATAAGTAGCGGTTACAGCATGAATCCAAGATTTACATTTCATTATTATGAATCTAAAATTATTTATTTCCTTTTACAAAATAACATAATATTACATTCTTTTTTCATAAAACTCAAGTAACAAATGCACTTTGAGTCTATCCGTATGTAAGTGGCTACTGCAGCCCATGGACACCTGTAACCAACTTCAAACAAAGGAGGCTACAGATGCCTTGTCTTTTCTGAGAACTAAGATGGACTGTAATAATACTTACTGGCTGTTTATACTCTTCAGTCAAGAAAAAAGCAGTGCAGGCACCGATATTATGTGGAGGCAGCAATAGATAAGATGATGATATCTACCCACATAGACTCTACCACGTGTTAGAGCTAAGCTGCAGCTACATTTATAATATAGTTGTAGCACGAATGGGTCGACTCAACTGGGGAAGGACCATGCTCAAACAGAATACCAGTGTAAAATGGCAGCATGACACTGCTGTGTTTTGTATAGTGTGTGTAGAGAACCGGAGATCCTTTTTACTGGAAAAGAGGCATTCCATCTTAGTCCTCAGGGCTGACAATGCATCTGTATTTTGATTCGCAAACGAGGATAGATGTAGATGTCTATGGGCCACAGTAACCACTTACCATAAGGTGGACTGTGTGCTCATTTATCACCCTATTTCTATTTAAAAAAAAACCAAGTAAAATATATATATATAAAGATTGCCATTACTGTCTATTAAAGTTCACTGCTGAACATAGGCATAGGCGTATACATAAATTGCTTCAAAGGGGTATATTTGTTATAGGTGCTATGCTTGGAAAGCATGTTGGCAACTGCAGTTTTTTTATTTTTAGTCGTTATTAGGAAGACATTGCTGCCCGTCTCCTGATTTGTTTCCCTCTGTCGTCTCTTACGACACCTACGTGATAATATGGGGTAGTGGATATTCTCACACTGCCACTACATGGTTAATATATTAAGACTGCCTATTTAATATAATAATATACTTAAATACTTGTAATATATATAAAGGTTAAGACTGCCTATTTAGCATAATAATATATTTAAATACTTGTATCAGGCAGCCCCTCTCTTTCGTAACTGCTACTGCTGTTTGCTAATGCTGTATTATGTACTCCTAGTACATTAAGCACTGTACTAGCAGTTTTTGTTCTAATCAGTGGGATTTCTATGAGAATTATATTTCTCCTAATATACTCTGTTTAGAGCATCACTTCATATAAGAGATACATATAAATTATTAGATTGTACTAGGGAAAAATATATATAATTTAAAAGGTTTTTATGGGACAGTCTATCTCAAAGATTTAAACATGAAAAAATATTCTAATACTTGCAAAAATTGTACTCCTTAATGTACAGGTACCGAGATACATTCTGACCAATAACTATGCCTAAGTATTATTAAGTGTGGTTCACTATACATGTGATTAGATGACAGCTGCAGCCGTTTTTTGTGTTTTGTGCATTTTTAAATTAAAATCTGATTTAGGTTGTGGATCATTATTTATACTGAAACAAATGTAATGTCTTTTACGTATTTAATGTCAAGGAATTATTTTCTTTTACTTGAATCCACCCATGAATGTTCACAAACAATAACAGTAATGAGTGTAAGATTTAATTTTGGATTTTTTAAGTTTCATGTTAAGACATATTTTGGGGAACAGTTGATGTTTTTTTGACGACTCTTTAATGTAATGATTTCTTTAAACTTAATATCTACCATACCGATGTGAAAAGGATTCCCATTTTACTCCATTGAGAACACTAGAAATGCTTTGGGGTTATCTAGTGAGCAAGGGAATTGTAAGTTTCTTGCACTGTTACCTACTTAATATGTTTGACTTATTGTATTCTATATGCCTATTGCTCATTGTTATGTTGATGTATGACCACAGAATAAATATGGTATGACTTTGGGTTTGTAGATATACAGTAATTGTAAAATTATTTCTATACGCCTGTTAACTAGGTATTTTTAGTATGTCTCCATGTATTATTTTTATGGTTGTTTATAAAATAGCAGATCTGGTATCGAGAAAAACGGTGTTTGGTTTAATTGATTCTTACTACTTACTATAATAAGTAGAGTTTTTGTAATAGAAATAAAGTAAATGGCATTGCATTAAATTATTATTGTAATAACAGGTTTTGGATTTTTTTATGGTAAGATATGACATACTGAAAGTTGTTCAACATTTTTATGAGTTTACTAGCTGATACCCGCGACTTCGCCCGCGTGTTATTTGTGTTTTAATTTTTTTGCACGGAACCCTAACTCTTTCTAAAATAAAAGTAGCCTAAGTTACTCCTTGTGACATCAGCTATCTGCCAGTGAAAGTTCCGTCAAAATCGGTGCAGCCGTTTTGGAGATTAGCCAGAACAAACAAACAGACATACTGACAGACAGACAGACAGAGAGACAGACAAAAACTTTAAAAATTGTATTTTTGTTATTTTTACCATATATACTTTCATATGGATTTAGTAAAAAGCTGTAATTTTGACATTACAAATAGACAATTCAATTTTATTTTTTTGTATAGATGATCACCATTCATCATTATAGACAATCACAAGTCCACTGCAACCTTGAGGGAGGCCATAGGCCTCGCTCAAGGAGTGGACAGCTTTTGTGGCATGGCTACGAATGTCATAAAATGAGCTGAGCGACTTGTAGGTTCTCCCTCCTTATGTCATCACTGGCAACATGCACTGTTTGGGAATATAATGTCACCCTATCTTACGTGATTGTGCTGTAGTAGGAGTACTCTGACACATGTAAAAATATTATATACATATATATCATAATAATATACATTTTCGTATTATATATTTCAGGTCATGAAGTTGTATTGGTAAAAAATGGACAACGGGCTTGTGGTTCTGGTTGTACTCTTGGTAACGCTCCTTTAGTTCAAAATAAAGCCTACTTTGAAGTAAAGTTGCAACAGGGAGGAGTTTGGGCTGTAGGACTTGCTACCAGGGACACAGATCTGAATAGAGTTCATGGTAAAAATAAACTGACTTTATGTGGACATTAATAATTTAAGCTTAAACAATATACTATTTTATTTACTAATTTACTATAGTAATTTTATTTTATTTATTCACTACAATCGAACGATACTTAGTTCTTGCAAAGAACCAAGTCTGCCAACTTGACTAGCACTTTGGCTGCCTCTGATTATTGGTGAGCTAAAATATTGTTCAAAATGCGGATGTTCGAGTTCTTATTACTGCTAAAATATGATTTTCTAACTGCTTTATGCTGTACATTACTAGTATTTAAATATATATTTTTCTTCTTAATTTGCACATTAGAGTGCACTGCGGGATATGGACCTCTCCTAAAGTGGGGAGGGTATGCCTTAATTGTTGAACTTGGCAGTCGCATTGACGATCGCCGTATCCGGTACCCGTGAGCGGTCCATGTGTTTTACATCTGGAGACATCTATTAGAAGCCTTCTGTGATTTCTTATGGTCGTCTTTATGACACCCACGGGACGAAGTGGCGTTATGATCTTCTTACACAGCACACTGCAAGGAAATATTTATTTGTGATTTTTTTTAAATTTTAAGATGCTAAGTATGTGTGTAATGAATGTAGTGGTCGTGCATTTGTTTGCTTTTACATTGCCATTGCATCATATATCACTTTACCACCATGCATTTCTTAAAAGACTTGGTGATGGGTGACAAGCTTTGAATCTACTTTAGTATTAGGATTTCACATATTTAAATGGATTTGTCTCATCCTTCAATCAGCAGGGTGATCCATAAATTAACGTGAGGATTGGCAGTTAGGCATTTTACATGTGGATTAAGTGTTATTTTTGTGTTAATTTATTTCCTATTACACAGCTACTTTAACACTGAATTAAAATTTTTGTTTTAAGCACAATATGCATTAATATTCAAAGAACGTATTTACTCTAGGTCAGTGTTACACATACTGAAAAGAGGTCACATGACATGGTCAACAGTAAACCATATTTAATTTAAAGTTATGAAATGCTGTTTTTATTATTATCAAATGCCATTGTTCTTGTAGATGTTGTAAAATGACTGGAGCATCTTTAATAAGGTGTCATAACTTGCGGTTTCACTGTTCCATTTGTTACACAAGTTTAATTTTAATAGATTGCAGTATTTTCACATTGACATATTTCTCATGTATGTCAGTAACCTACAGCAACTATCATATTAGTTTAGTATTTTTGGGGCTGTGTGTTCTAAATTAGAACTTCCTAGACTCAATATTTGTGCGAAATCATATCATTTACATATTAGGTCTGAGCAGTGGTTTAGCGTGACTTAGACAGGCCCTGTATAAAATTTGTTGGTGGCCTATTAAAATAATTGTATATTGATTATAAGCAGTTATTACTTACAATTAATACTCCCAGGAACTAAGCTAACCAAACAATTCAAATCAAATATATACTTTTCTTGCCTTTTATACCTCGAATTTACTAAGACGATTTTATGTTTTCAAAATTTTGCCTTTTTAGATAACAGTTACAAGTCTTTCCTGTACTAAATAAGTCCTTAGAATTTTTGCTTACACACGTTCGGCGCCGCTGTAGCCTGGGGCCTCGTATCATTGATACAGCTGATACGGCGGTAGCTACGCCCCTGGGTTGGAGTATTTCTGTTTGTTCACTGCATCCGTTTTATCTCTTAAGTGTTACCACATCTGGTACCACAACAGAATTTTACAATTACTCAGAGGTTGTTAGATTCCGCTATTCATGAAGTTTGTACTTACCATAGTTATCATGCTTGGCGATCTGGTCGGCAATCGCAGTTTTTATAATTTAGTGGTAATTAGAAAAATGCTGCTGCCCATCTCCTGGTTAGTTTTTTCTTTTATAGAAGGGAAAAATGAGCATACTTGATAGTAAGTGACTGCAACCTTAGGGCAATTGCAGGAATTAACAACACCTAAAGAATCATATGAAGTGTATATTATTACACCGCTACTATCCGGTAAATCAAATTGAGAATTTCCACAGTAGAGCTAGACTAACCGATAAATAAATCAGTAAGATGACTTTCCAATGGGCCGGCCATATAGCTTGAAGAATCGACAATAAATTCTCAATTGGCAGCCCTATACCAGTATGCGAAGTATAAGGCGATCCCCCACTATATGGAGTGACGATCTGGTAAGATACAGGAAGTCTATGGATGCCGATAGCCCAGGACCGTGCTTTATAGCATTTCTTGGGGGAGGGCTATGTTCAACAGTGGACTTGTGTTGGGTTATAATCCAATAACATTGAAAAGTAGTTGCTTTGGTCCAGTTTATAATGAAACAATAGATGAGTTTTATTTATTAATATGTTTCAGGTGGGTTGGATAAAGAATCATGGTGCCTAAACAGTGATGGCACGGTGCGCCATGACAATGTGGAACTTTACCACCTCAGGCCTGCATCATGTGATTCCCCAACAACTGAACTCTTAGTGTCGACAGAGTCACCAAATCACAATGAGAATGAAAAGCCTGAAAAAGAAAATATAGCAGAGAGCGCAGCAGTAATGCCTGCAGAAGGTGATATAATAGGAATTGCATATGACCATGTGGAGATGAACTTTTTCCTAAATGGAAAGAATATGGAAATCCCTGTAAGGAATATAAAGGGAACTGTGTATCCTGCTCTTTATGGTAGGTATAATATCTTTAAGGCAGTTGCAATAATTTCTGTATGATGTCATACCATATTAGGCATATGCTCATCACATCTCGTTATTAAATTATGTCATACTATCTTTTTTCTTCTTGTCATCAGTCCCTAATTGTCCACTGCTAGATATGTTTTTCTACCATTATAGAGAGAATTTGCCATTATTACCACGCTTCGTGCGCATATGGTCTTACAGTAGCAGACACCTTGCACCTTTGACACTGCTCCACGTCATCAGTTTGGGTATTTTACGTCTGTCGTATATGATATTATATGAGGTGGTTATAACCCCATCAATCAGAAGTCTTAAGATTTCTAGAATTTTCCATATTGCCTTTTTACAATACTCACGGGATTCGTACGCCACTACCACACAGGAAATGTTGGATACAATAATTATTATGTATTTTATTATATATTCTAGATTAAATGCAGAGGACATTATCCTGTGAGAAAAGTGCAGCTTAATCTATAGTTTTATTTTAATTTATAAATCTTATCAAGGACTTTTTTAATATAATAAAAAAAATATGATATATGTAATGGTGACAACATCATTACTGGCATAATGGAATGTACCTTTTGCCTTTTATTTTCTATTCTAAGTTGATATTATAAACTCTTTATGGACAGGTGGTTGATATTTGTATTAATAGCGAGAGATTACTAAATTATATTTTGAATTAATGATGACATTTGCTCTCTTACATGGCCTGTATTATTACTAAAGTAAGGCTTTGTAAAATTAAAAATGTAATAAATATATAGCTATTAGAAAAAAAAGATATAATACTTAATATACTATGTATAATTAGTTTCAAGTATTCATGTGAAAATTTAAATTACATTATGTATGAATGTTACTGATTCAAGAAAAATTATATTGCTCAGTAGTAGTTGCTAATCGTTTGACGGTGCTGCAGCTATGCCAGTATTGGTGTTGCCTACAAATAATTGTGCCACGTACTGGGTATTTAGCTATGTGCAAATAATGTATGTAAAATTCTGCCACGAAATTCATAGCACATTGGTTTTACAAAAAAGAAATGGATTTCCCATGTCAAATTCATAAATTTTGTAATTTTTTGGATTTTTATAATAATCACTACAGGATAAAAAAATATAATAAGCTGTGTGAAAATTTTGTGCTACTGTAGTGCCTTCATCTGACGCACGTATGCACATGTACGCACATGTAAATGCAGGCATATGCACACACATGCACACACTATTTGGACCCAGGATCTACTTAGACTCACTATGTTATGTTAATATAGTACCTACTTTATCATAAATAAATGTTTAATGGACAGTCATATACATATAAATATATATAAACATTTTTATCCATTACAGTTGACGACGGTGCAATCTTGGATATAATTTTAGACAACTTCCGATACCCGCCCCCCTCTGGTTATGAGAAGATTATGGTCGAACAGTCTCTACTCTAACAGAAGAATTAATTTCGTGGTAAATTTTGTGTGCGTGGACGCTATCCTGTGTTGGATCATTAGTGACCTTTATAAAGCGATTGGTCACAGGGTTTGAAACTGTTTATGTAATATCACATATATAATATATATAGTACTCGAGTATGTATATTGTAAAAATATTTTTTGTCAACTCCACATCACATCATTATTTAAATATGTTGAGTCCTTGTGGCAAAGAATATGTTAAGGTCACAAAATAATTTTAAGACAAGCAAAAAGGTTTTTAGTCTGTTTTGGTAACTTTTAGTAAATTCTGTAGCACAGTAAGTTATCTTATCTGTACTTTATTTCTTAGAATAAAAATTTGGTTGGCCTAAAGGTCTAGATGCCAGGCCATAAACTCCAAAAAAAATTTGACATGAAAAATTAAAAAAAAAATATTTAAGGAAAAATTAAACTTCAATATTCTTGCTACTGATATTTTAAGTACAACTTTCAACTATGTTTTAAGGTAGAGTGGCAAGATCTATTTAACCCTTGTCTGTCTTTTCTTAAATTGGTCAATCAAAAATCAAAACGCTAAGGTTTGTATTATAAGTATACGTAATTCACTTAAATAAAATTAATGAGTTATTTATTGTGTTATATATTTATATAACCATATTTTATATAAATTTTTAATGCTCGGAATAATTCTTTAATTTCTGGCGTTGTATAAAACTTAAGTAAGTGATATATTTTTTTAAGATAATAATTACTGTAAATAAAAATAGGATAAATGTTTTATTTTAATGTGAATCTAACCTTTAAGATAAAGAAATTGCAAAATATCAATAATTTTCACATGACATTAGAGAATCAGTATTAAATCTTCATGAGTTAAGTAATATTAAGTATGGATGTGTATAATTATGTGCATTTAAATATTTCTTTATTTTACAGAAAACATTTTTTACTTTTAATTATTTTTATTTGTTCAATGTGTTTCTCAAAAATCTCAAAACAATTTTAAGCATCATATCAAACATATTTTTATAAGTTACAATAGTTTAATGGAGTTTAATCTCCACCATTTTGTTTCACAATGTGTATGAGGGATTCACCGAGAAATTCTTATAACTATAACAAATAAGGTAATTTAAAAAAAATGCCTGACTGAAAATACCCCAGATCAGAGCCGCCAAGCGGTGTTTATTACACATCCGCTTAGTTTTTTGAGCGAGCGTGTTGATTACATCAAATTTTCTTATTACCAGTGATACCTAGGTTCAGCTTTAGTGTTTCACGTTGAAAAAGAAATCGTAAACATGTATTATGAAATTATATTTAAGAGGTGTTTCAAGGTATAAAAATATAGGCTTATATCATGATGTACACATTAGTGATTAAAAAAATCTTGTATTTATTAAAACAAAAACGAAAGTTGTAACCTTGTATATAAATAAGGTAAATTATTTCATTTTATGTATGATTTTTTTTCTAAAATTAAATGAAAAATTATCTTTCAGTCCACATGATGATAAAAGTGGCTACTGCAGCCCGTGGGCACCTGCAACCAACTTCAAAAGAAGAGGGCTATTGATGCGTTGCCCCCTGTGAGGACTAAGATGTAATGCCTCAAAGCTCTATATCCTTCAGAACGGAACGCAGTAGTACACGCACTGCTGCTTGTGGCTCAAGATTGGTAAGAGGGTACAGAAAAGGAGACCTACGTACCACCTAGTACCTTATTTTAATATGAATCACTAAGTCAGTAATTAATTTATAAGATATAAGGATAATATTACTGTTTTTCAACGGATGAATAGGGGTGCTGCAGCCTGTTATTTGATTTTATATTTTTAAACATTCAGGCTACAGGCACGTTTAGGTATGTGTGTGTACTTGTGGTCTACATATTATGTAATTAAATTGATTTTTTAGTTTTATTTATTGAATGTGCTTTTGAATTTGACTGTACTAACAATTTTTATTGACTGATTACTGGCGGAGATAGAACCTTTTGGAGTTACGGTACACTTACCTGGAGATTATATTGCCAACAAAATAGTATTGTAGATTGCTTGCACTATTGTTAATCTAATATACATATTTATAACAAAATTTTAATTAAAAATATATATGTAAGCAGTACTTACTTTTCGTATTAGTAATTAAGATCGTCAATAAAATGCAATACAAACTAAATAAGTAGGAGATCTTATGATTCTTATGTAATCTGTTTAATTCTCATTGAAATTTACTTACTTATATTACATTAGTCGTGATAATATTTAAGATATACGCAATTTGTATAGCTGCCGCTAATTTCTGTATTTGATTATTTAAAATATAATACAAATTATTTTTAGACTTAAAACACTTGCGAAGTTGTATCGCGATGTGTGTGGCCGAGGCATTATAAGGGGAAGCGCTAAATTTTGTATTACATCACGTGAAGGTGATGCGGCGCGTGACTAGACGTGAGTTTCGGCTTTTCATTGTTCATATGTCGTGTATTGCAAAAGTTAGCAAAAACCATCTGCAACAGCATTGTTGCTGAAGAAATCAGTCACACTGGACACTTTGACAGTTAAGACCTTAGAGTATAGATAAACAAGCTATGCTTATATATACTCTAAGGTTAACACGTTTTGCGATGGAATTTATTAACGTTATACATGTATTCGGTGGTGTTTCTTTTATTTAGTTCTGAATGATTTGAAGTCATATTCACACAATTCGGTAGTATTCGGTTCATAGCTATGCCAGGATCCGATGGGGTGGCGCTGTAGACAAGTTATTACCAATTCTATTTATGGACCAAATGATAACAATATAATTTGGTTTAGTGTCAAAAGAAAATTATAAAATCTTGATCCGATAGGTGTTGCTTTGGTTGAGTAATGAAAAAACCTGTGGTTGAGTTATTAAAAATATACATTCTAAAAAGTTCTAAGTGACTTTGTAGAGGAACTTGAGCGACATCTACCGGAAATGGCAGAACAATATATGCCGGGCCAGCGAGCTTTTAATATGAAAATGTAATATGCGTTTTAATTTTGTCAATAGCGTTTAAATTTTGTTAAAATATTTGTTTTATTTTAAATATGATATTGAGGCACATTCCATAATATTTACAAAAATGACAAATATTATATGTATATTGTTATTCTCAATCGTTTAAAGCCTTATGTTTAATATTGACGGAATTTACATACCATAATGTAATGGAATTTATTTAAGTAAACATGCCCCGTAAAAATTGTTTATGATTAAGTGAACATTTTGAATATACATATTGTAAATTAAAATGATGTAACATCTTATATAACATGTGTACAAGAATAAAAAGCTAAACTTTAATATATGAGTTTTCGATTTCCTGTTCACTCTTCGTTTTTCTACCGACTTCAAACAGGAGGAGGTACTCAATTCGACTGTATGTTTTTTTGTGTGTTACCTCATAACTTCTTTCTGGGTGAACCGATTTCGATGATTCTTTTTTATTTGAAAGCTGGTGTGGTTCCATATACATTTGATCGAGGTCTGACCAATAGTTATTCTTAATAATTTATATTGAAGTTGGTTGTACAAAATTTTTAATTTTAAATTATAGTCTGCCGAGGATTTATGTAAAGTCAACTGCAGGTTGTAGACCTTTTCATGACCGTAACTGTTTTTTGAAAGGTAGGGCCTTTTTTACATGGGATTGCCTCGCGGGGGTAAGGACGGGTTATGTCAGACTCGTACCGATTACAACCCCATGGTGTTCCACCTTCGTCGCATATTGGCAGGGCCACGGGAACGCTTTCGCACACATTCGCGGCCCCACCAGCGCTGGCCGCCCCATAGCGACCTCTCCTCGGGATCTACTTCTCAGGTAAGGCGCACCAGAACACATGGCGCGCCCTCCTCCGCGGCCTCCAATTTCACATGTGCAACGGACGCCCCTGTGTCCGATACGCGAAGGCCATGGAGCCATGAAAAACTAACACTCAGAAGCACCAGCCTTCCTGACCCCATCGGCGGATCTGGTCTGTGGCTCCGCCGCCAACCAAGATTCGGCTGCGGAGGGTAGGGAGAGCGGCGCCTCGCAATACCAACACTCCTCTCCCCCCGCAGCCCCACCACCACCGCATCAATTAACGGTGCGGCCCCGTCAGAGTCGCGGAGGATAGGGCAAGTGGCGCATCGCCAACCAACTAACACTCCTCTTCCTCTGCGACTCCACCTCGGCTGCAGCGGTAGGGGGACAGGACACCCCTTTCGCAGCAGCCCACCGACACACATCCGAAGTTGGCTCGCCAAGCCCACTTGGAGTGGCCACCTCGGGCCGGCCCTACACCACGGGCCAGCCAAGGGGTTCCTCTTTGTTCACCGGGGGGAACCTGTTCGGGGGTGAAAGGTAGGACCTAATAAGGCCCTATAAGGGTGGTAACCGTGAAATGACGGTATAAGAATATCCATAACCCTATACCATCTCCAGCGACAGAGAGAAACGAATCAGAAGATGGGCAGCAGCGTCGTCCTAATAACGACTAACTATGGCAAATATCTCCCCTATGAGGCAATATATGGGGGAGGCCTATGTTCAACTGTGGACTTTATTAGGCTATAACGGTAACGGTAAGGGTGGTAAACCCTTTTTTTATGTGGGGAAATGCCTCTGCATACCCGCCTCGCGGGGGCAAGGACGAGTTATGTCGGACTCGCATCGACTAAAATCCCATGGTGTTCCACCTTCGTCGCATATTGGTAGGACCACGGGAACGCTTTTGCACACAGCCGCGGCCCAACCTGCGCTGGTCGCCTCATGGCGGTCTCTCCTCGGCAGAGGACTACTCCTCCCCCATCTCCTTCTCAAGTAAGACGCACCGTTCTGGCGACATGGCGCGCCCTCCTCCTCGGCCTCCAATTTTACATGCGCAACGGACGAAGGGTGGTAAAGCCTGTGTTAACGTCATTTTCCAGTTCTATGCAAGGCCAATACGTAAGGGTGTGAAACTCTTCGCATCTAGTTTGGAATTCCTCACTGACGCAATAGTCACGTATATTTTGGAATGATCTACGAAATATGCTATACAGTCCCTGGCCAAATTATTAGACGCACTGTAGTTTTTTAATAATTATATGTTGTGCACGAGTTTATATGCAATACTTTTATATTTAAATATACATGTAATGAGTTTTCATTCAGGAGATGTTTTATATATTCCCTATTTGAATTTATTTTAAATGTATTGCATTAAAATGATAACCAAATGACACACGAACGTAAACAAGTACAAAACCGTTTCAATAGCGTTCTCGCGTGCTTTAGTTGTGGACGTGTTTCTGTGGCTTTATGCGCTGTATTTATTTGTTTAGTAGTTTTATACTACGCAGTTGTTTGTTCACTTAGTGTACAGTGTTTAAATAATCAATTGGAACATTTTAATCATGGGTAAAAAAAGGCGATCTTTCACCACGTAAAAAAAGCTGAAGTAAGGGCCCTCGTAAATGCTAAATTGTTTTCTAACCACGAAATATCACGGAGATTGCAGGTTTCTGAAGCTAGCGTACGACGCATAATGAAGAAAATTGAGTCAGGAGACGCATTGAGCCCGAAACAAAAGAAATGATGCGGCAGAAAGCCTATTTTTACTCCAAAGACAGAAAGATGTTGTTAGAAAAGTTTGCCTGTAAAACAGATTTTCAAGCACAAAACTGATAAAATCGCAACTCAAAGATGCTAATGTGGATGTTTTTGAGCGCACTGTTCAAACAAAATTAAAAGATTTAGATTTTACGACCTGCCGCCCCGCCAGGAAGCTTAAGTTAACAGCAGCAATGAAAACAAAGCATCTGAAGTGGGCCAAACAGTGGCGTGATAAAGGTGAGGACTTCTGGAGATCGGTAAGTTAGTATAATTTCAACACAAATGATACATTTAATATCATTTTCTATGAAATAAAGAAAAACCAGCACAGATGTTTAGGATGTTTATTAATTTTTGCTATTCTTAACAGGTCTGCTTCTGCGATGAAAGCACGTTTGAAATTTTGCGGAATAAAGCTTTGTTTGTGCGTCGTCGTCATGCAGAAAAATTTCATCCTGACTGTGCCGTACAGACTCTTAAGCACCCTACTAAAGTGATGATCTGGTCAGTCATCAGCGGCAAGGGTCCAGACGTCTGTACGTGGTAAAAGATATAATGAGGCAAGAACAGTACAAAGAAGTCTTACAAAATCGATTGATTCCGCAGCTCAGAGAATGGTTTTCGAATGGGAAACCATTCAGTTTTATGTAAGATGGAGCTCCCTGTCACACAGCACTGTTTGTTAGGGTTTTTTTTTTGGAAGAGCAAAATATCCCTCTGTTGGATTAACCGGGTAATAGTCTCGAAATGAATCCTATTGAAAATGTGTGGGGGCTGATGAAGAGATAAGTGGCTAAAGATGTCATCACAAACTAAACTCAACTCTTAGAAAAGATTATTCATGTGTGGAATCATCATCCTCAAACGCAGGAGACAGTACAGTCTAACATTGATAGCATGTCGCGCAGAATTGAAGCTCTCATAGCGGCTAAAGGTGGCTCAACAAAATATTAACATTTTATTGCATTCATTAAAATTTTTTTCAAGAGTTTATAAATACATATTTTTATATGATTATGATGTTTTATTTGTGTTATAAACAGATAATAAGGTGGATAACAAAAAAATATACATTGCATCCAGTAAAAACAATAACGCCGTATAGTATAACCTGAGAATTAAGATTTTACATATAATCTTATAGTGCGTCTAATAATATGGCCAGGGACTGTAGTAAAATTTATTTTGTCCGTGCAGTTGGGGTCATAAATCATAGCTCGGCGGCCTCAGCCCGGTCAGGGCGGTGAGCATGTTGCGTGGGCGCAACGCCATTATCGATAACAACAAATGAATTATCGAAGGCAGGTACACGGCGGCGATGGGGTATACAAAGGATGGTGCGACATTGTTATGTTATGAGTCATATGTTTTCCATTATTACCCCCGCCTAATAGTTAGTGCAATGATAATTTAGTACATATATCGAAGAGAAATTTGTTTTTGCGCATTCACTCTCTGAATTTCTTTAGTGACACAATGGCTACTCATTTGTTTTGTACCAAAACGGCAGAATTTATTGAAAATAATATTTTGCCTGTTGGCACCAATATACCAGCACATGCACGTGTTGTTATCAACAATGTTTTAACATTTTTCACTGAAATGAAAATAGATCGAATATAGAAAAGATACAAAGTGCTAATTTCTGCCGTTCTCGTGAACTTGTTGCGGCGATATGTGGTGTGAGTGTTAGAGCGGTCGACAAAATAAAAAAAAGAGTGTATAAAGGGAGAAGTTAGCTCTCCGCGAGAAAACATCTATCGGCCTTCTACAGTAACTGCGTTAGACGACTTTGACAAAAGTGTAATTAAACAAATAGTGTCATCGTTTTATCGCGACGGTGAATATTCTTTCCATGGCTAAAATTTTGAGTACAGTAAAAGAAAGAATTGACGAATTTCAGTGTTCTATTTCTTCTATGCGTAAAATACTTATAGAACGTGGGTACAAGTACACACAAGCTCCAGAAGGTCGTAAACAATTGATGGAAATGACTGACATCGCTTGTGCGCGGCTACAATTCCTGAGAAAACTCAAGAACCTGAGTGATAGTGAAGACACTCGACCAAGAATTTATTTAGATAAGACTTGGGTGAACAAAAATCACAGCCGCAAACGAATTTGGCTAGACAAGGATGGTCAAGGCGGCTTAAACACAAAAACTAGAAAGGGGGGGCAGACTAATTGGTAAATATTCTTTCATCTTTTATGTAAGAAATACGACTTAATAATAATTTAATACAAAATATGATATTCATTTAATTATATTGTTTCAGTTTGTCATGCAGGCTGCGTAAAATATGGTTTTATACCCAAAGCCAGATGGGTATTCCGTGCAGTGAAGTCTCAGAACGAGGACTACCATTCAGAAATGAATGCCGAAGGCTTCGCTGCTGCAGTCTTGAAGAACCATCAGTCATCATAATGGCACTCTACCACTCCCAGCAAATAAATCAGGCACCGACATCAGCTAACAAAAAGAGTGAAATTCAGGAGTGCCTCCGCCAACACGGGATTAAGTTTGGTGATAGTGAGCTCAAGCCGGAGCTATTACAAAAGGTATTTCATATTTTATTATTTAAAGTTTGCAATACATTTGTTTTCTTTTAAATAGTTAGTTGAATATACAAACAACATTATATTTACAGGTGCAACGGAACCGACCAGAAAAAATATACAAATTGGATCAGTTAGCTTTGGAATCAGGACAAGATGTGATTCGCTTACCACCTTACCATTGCCAATATAACCCAATTGAGTTGGTATGGGCTCAAGCAAAAAATTAAGTTGCCACCAAAAACAGCACTTTTAAAATTGCAGACGTCGAAGTGTTACTGCATGAAGCAATTTCAAACGTTTCGCAAAAGAACTGGGAAGATTGTGTGAAGCCATTGAACTATTATGTACTAAAGTACTAGATCAGACATGTAAAACAAAAACCGCGCGCCAGTGGAAGGATGCGTTGTCATAGAGCAGCCTGTCGCGGACAGATGTGACAAATGGTGATATATGTGTTAATTATATAACTATTTTATATTGTAAATTAAATTTAGGTATTTGGAAAATAAAATTACACAAATAATTCAAATTATTATTTTTAACAATATATAAATTAATAATAATTTAATTTTCCTTTACATAATATAAGTTTTGTGAGCTTTTGCTGTTTGCTCGTGTAATCATTCGTTAACTTTGCCTCGTGGTGCAAACTTACAGTTGTACCCATATTTATTTATTATAGCAGGAATCAGATGAACTCTATGATTCTATGATTCTTTATGATTAATGTCTAATGTAATGTCGGATTTAATGATTAATTCTTCTATGATTTAATGTAGAAGGTTAATCAAAAGAATGATCAAGTAAACAAATGAATACATCTTTCTCAACGAAACATGTTTTAGTTGTTTCTTCATTCCGATTATTTTGTACAAATTTAATCCACGCTTCTCTTTTTCATGTCCCAGGCGTAGAAACCTTCAAAAACAAATTTTTATTTAAAAAAAGTTAGTTTTTGATCTATTCTACACAATATTATTTCCATTAGGTGAGGTGTTGTCAACCGCATTCAAATTAGTAATAAAAACATATCACTTATACTTACTATATGGTATATAGATAAAATTATTTTACGAAGTAAAATAGTTAATCATAAATTGTATCTCTTCGTTAACTACGCTTGTAATAAGTTCTATTTTTTTTGTATTATTGTTCTATTGTTTGTACTATTGAAATCTTTGAATAAACTGATCATCATGATAACTGAACAACAAAATAAAAGTAGGTACAAATGTTAGTGTATCTGCGTCTTCTATTTTCATTATTCTATAATTTGTACTGCAAAATGGCGTCCGCGGCAGCTCGCTTCTCCTGGGCGTTGTTACATTGCGAAAAATATTCTATCAAAAAGTTTTAAACGTATTTATGTCTACTTATCTTTGAAATGTTAAACCATCACTTTTTTATGTTCTCGAGTGTTTAGAACAGTCTTTAAGCACACAACCAGGCATTTTTACGATAGTACAAAACACGACTCGTTGCGACGGCCGTTGGATACTCACTGGAAAGTCGGTGTAGCGCAAGTCGTTGCGCAAAGTCATGCTTTGCGGTGTCCTCTCTAGTACGTTAGTATCTCAATGTGTGAAGCATGCAGAAAAACTCCAAGAGGAAGATTTGAAGAAATCTCATCTGGCAGAAAATATCGTAATTCATGTGGATGACGATGACTCTGATGAATCTGATCTAGAATTTTAATGTAAATAGTTTTAGATTTAATTTTAGATATTAAATATTATATTTATATTTATCTTTAATCTAACTTGTTACATTCCAAACATTTGTACTTATAGTTTTTTTAATACATAGGTCCTTAATTAATAATTTATTTTAAGTCATTATTATTCTTATTTTAATAAATACGTTGTATTATCAATTTTTTTTCATTTTTATCACTAACCCACATAATGACAAAACTAAATACACTATCGATAACAATAATGCGCATCACTATGCTCGCCCCTAAGGCCCGTGAGTGGGAGAGAGAGAGCGAAATACTTCGATGATTTACGACCCAAACTGCACGGACAAAATATTTCTAGTATAGTTCCATATTACACTTGCGCTAGAACGCAATGCGTATTAATCGCGTAGATATAGTTTGCAATACAAACTAACTGATGTCTTTGTCAAATCGCGTATATGGTTTGGGATTATATACATAGGTATGGTTGGTATAATGGTTATTCAATACATCCACAATCCAATATGAGTGTAACAGTAGGCTGAAGCACAGACATTTATATAATACTAGGGATCTGTTATTGGGGCGTCATTTAGGTGTTTTAATATTATCATCAATGACCATTTATTGAATAAAACTATTTTTACGGATTTTATCGCGTTTAATTAACTTATTTTATATTCCCGACGGTCACGGTGGTCACGGGGGACTGAGGTGATTGACGTCCCGATGTCAAAGTTAACCCGGAGTACCTTCAGCTTTTTAATTATTAATTTTGGTCCGATCTACGCAGAATGAACTAACTGTGTCTTGAAGTCTTGCAGTGGTATGCTTGGGTTTAGTTTTAATTTTATGAATTACAGGATCCCAAGCAGGTGGTAGTACCCAGCCTCCCTCTCTATTGAAATTAGGATGTTTTTTAATTTCAATAGCCTCACGTATCATCCTTGGCAGGAAACGACGTTCTTTCGCGAGGACTTGTGGTTTATCAAATCTAATGTAATGGCGGGGGCCGTCTAGGATATGATCACAAACTGCAGACTTCCCGGAACGTTGGTGCTTCACGTCAGCTATGTGTTCTTTTACGCGGGTTTTTATTGATCGTTTTGTTTGCCCTATATATGAGAGACCACACTCACAATCAAGCTTGTATACTCCTGCATCTTGTAGAGGAATATTGCACTTGACGGATGGTAAGAACTGACTAATCTTCTTCGGCGGCTTGAAGAATGTTCTAATAGAAGCTCGCTTCAAGATGTAGCCAATCTTGTCTGTGACACCTCTGACATATGGTAGTACAGCAGGCACACGCTCGACTGTGGCCGGCTTCACTCGGTCACTGTGACGTAAGCGCGGAACCCGAAGCTTGTTGTCGTGCAGAACCTGCTTGACGTGCTGAAGCTCGGCGGCCAGGTGTTTGCTGTCACAGATCCCTCGTGCTCTCTGCAACAAAGATTTGCTCACGGTAGCTAACTGTGAAGCGTGATGATGGGATTCACCGTTTAAGTATCGGTTTGTATGGGTCTTTTTTCTATAAACAGTGTGACCTACGGTGTTATTAGGATTTCGAATGACTAACACATCTAAAAAAGCTAAAGAATTATTTGCCTCTAACTCCATAGTAAATTGAAT
This sequence comes from Parnassius mnemosyne, assembly GCA_963668995.1. Lineage (NCBI taxonomy): Eukaryota > Metazoa > Arthropoda > Insecta > Lepidoptera > Papilionidae > Parnassius > Parnassius mnemosyne. Next base: position 37,316,188 of record CAVLGL010000115.1, read on the forward strand.
TTTAGAGTTTATGGAATTAAGATGTTCTAAAAATGCAGTTACTTTGTCTGATGGTAAAATTGTGTGTGTCACAACCAAAATTAATAATTAAAAAGCTGAAGGTACTCTGGGTTAACTTTGACATCGGGACGTCAATCACCTCAGTCTCCCGTGACCACGGTTGCTGGAAAGCAACCGAAACGTCGGGAATATAAAATAAGTTAATTAAACGCGATAAAATCCGTAAAAATAGTTTCATTCAATGTGTAGTGTTCGCGTAAATATAAGAAATCATAATGACCATTTATTTTATGATTTCACAAAAAACATATTTTTTCGGTTTCCGTAAAAAAGTATTAGCTAAGATCAAACCTGGCATTTACTCTAATTGTTCGTGAAGTTTCATCAGAATCACAAACATCACACATTTAAATCACAGACATGCAGATATATAAAAATATAAAAATGGTTATTAATGTATTAATTGCAAATAACCCACTTAGCTCAATGTAAGGCAGTCGATATTACAGACAAATACTTCAATTTTATTTGTATATAATATGTTGTATTGATAAGATATAAATATATGTTGCGTCTTAAATTTCGTTCGCAGATATAGCTCAGTTACCTATGGTTGCGTACTAGTCTTGATAAGAACGGAATGACGCTGGCAAGTACTAAGTCGAAAACCTCACATCGTTTTTGTTAGGTGCCACGTTTTGGAAACCTCTTGAAATTTCTTATGGCCGACACACACGGTCAGTTAAACTGACATCAGTTCAACTGATCAGTTCAAACCAGGACTGTTGATATTTTTAAAATATCGGATCTTCAATATATCGATAGTTACAAATACATCAATATCGGAGTTAATATATATATAGCTCAGCTGAGGTAAGATTTAAAAATGGAATTTACACAAATAAAAAAGGAAATACCTCTAAGGGTGTGTACAGATTAAGTAACATTTTGTGTAACTTTTGTTTTATAACACGTCCACATTATGTAACATTGTTTTTTAACATTGCAACATAATACATTAGAATAACAATGCAATATAACAATGTTATATGCACAGAACACTATTATTGTTATATGTCATTGTCGTTTGTGTTGTTATAACATGTTATGTTATATAATGTGTACGCACCGTTTGACGTATACGACGATATATATATATATATATATATATATATATGTAGGGAGTATAATGGGTACAGTACAGAGACTGATTTTGTAGTTAGGAATAATAATTAACTCGTTTACACGAATTAATTATCCAACGAGTCGAGGATAAACTAGTAACGGAATACGACAAGCTCACCGTTCCACGTCAGGGCCAAGACTGCCTTAACGACGGCCGCTCCGTTCGTTTTATACAAGCAGGACAGGTGGCAACGCAGGTGCAATGCCGCAGGTGTGCGGTACACGTGTCGTTTACAAGAATTCTGTCTACCCAAACCGACGCCACCGCACCTACAACGGTGCAGGTGCCGTCACGGCCATACTGACATGCGTGCGTCCTCGCACGCGCTCCATCACAATTTTAGTTATCTGTAGACAAAAAACATCGTTCGACTATCTTGACATAACAGCGTCTGGTCCGGTCTATATTGACCCTTCAGACTTGGGTGACAGTCTGTTTTGTTCCGGCAGTAAGCCCTATAAAACTTTAATCATCTTTATGTTTGATCGGAATGATTAGTCTGTAGCTTTTTCTATTTTCTCTTTTTTTTTCAAGTACTGTTTTCGCTAGTCCGGAATCACTATTCCCTATAGCTATATCACTGGACCGGCACAAAGCCCTGCAATGATAGTAAGAACTATTCTTTTTTCTTAATCTCTTTTTTTTCAGTACTATTTATGCTAGTCCGGAATCACTATTCCCTGTAGCTATATCATTGGACCGGCAAACGCCCTGCAATTATAGTAAGAACCACATTTTTTTTCTTACTCTCTTTTTTTTCAATTAATTATAGAACAGTTACAGACCAACCATACCGCAAACATGTCCCCGTCACAATCACACAAAAGTGTATCGTGAGGTACGTAGTGACACGATAACACCTAAGTATGTAAACCAACAGCAACTCGACACATATCCCAGTGCAGCACAGACCAGCCTCCCTGCAACTTCATGTTCCTTTCCTGCACTAGAATAATTACTTCGCTAGAGTGTTGCAAAGTCTCTAGTATTTTCTAGATGCACAGACACGGCTACTTCTGACTGTCGCACGTCCTCGTGCGATTGACAGTGAACAGCATATGGTCTATCAGTTATCACCACCTGCTAACAGATATTAACTCTTGTTAAATATTACAACGGTCGACCATCCCAGACTTCATTTAAGTCCAGGCAAACGCACTTCAGCTTTCCTTTCTGCTGCGCCCGTGCCACATTCGCGCCAGCGAGCCGTCGCGCCGTACTAGCGCTAGCGAATAGTCGCACTGCTTTGCAAAATTAAAAGAAATCGAGATAAACGTATTGCGAACCATGGAATTCAGAGCTTCCAAAATTCATCACATATTCTCTTAAGTAACGGCAACTGTATGACATTTGAAAACATTGCAAAAAAAAACGGTAACTATATGTAGAGACGGATACCATCACATATTTCAAAGGGAAGGAGGCAACTGCGCAAAATTTACGAAAGCCGACCAAGCCTCAGACGTTCATTTACAGCACCAAAGGACCATGTGTTCGGCGGCCGCTTGAATTGCCTTGCCGTAAGATCTGCCGATAAGTTACAGGCTGTAGCGGTGTAGGCTCAGTCTTACTAGCGCTCGGCCGTACCTGACCATGTTCGATTAGCCGTCACAACATCTTCCTCATTGATCATTGTTGTAGAGACTTCTACGAATCTCTCGACATCAAACCCCAATCTTGTCGACCACACAGTATTCGGAGCAAACTGCAACACTGATCAACACATTAGAACACAAAAATGTCACTTATTATTTTCAATTCATAGCGTGTTAAAGTTAATCCTTTATTGTAGTACAACCTTTAAACGTTTCGAACTTCAAAATATGGCAAATGATAATCACGTTTCGCGTGAACTATCAAATTACTAATTCTTTTGACATTTGTTAACATATTTAGGTACGTCAAGAAATAATGAAAATAATTGCGGGTACTTTTAATGCAAATCGAACAAATTAAAAATAATTGCTTAAATAATTTCACTTTATCTTTTCTCTACACTTTAATGATACGACAATATCGTAATTAGGACAGCAAATTTCATTACGGTTTTTAACATAAGAACAGAATCATCAATGCAGAATGCATTATAGTCTTTCACAAATGTAATAATCCTCATACTATTCGAAGATTGTATGTGGGCAAAAATGGGGACTTTATCCCACTTCTGACGTAGGGAGTATAATGGGTATAGTACAGAGACTGATTTTGTAGTTAGGAATAATAATTAACTCGTTTACACGAATTAATTATCCAACGAGTCGAGGATAAACTAGTAACGGAATACGACAAGCGCACCGTTCCACGTCAGGGCCAAGACTGCCTTAACGACGGCCGCTCCGTTCGTTTTATACAAGCAGGACGGGTGGCAACGCAGGTGCAATGCCGCAGGTGTGCGGTACACGTGTCGTTTACAAGAATTCTGTCTACCCAAACCGACGCCACCGCACCTACAACGGTGCAGGTGCCGTCATATATATATATATATATATATATATATATATATATATATATATATATATATATATATATATATATATTTATACGTATATATTTACATATGTATATCATTTCCTATATATTAACATTTAAAAAGATCTGGGGACTCGGCAGTGCTCTCGCCAAGTCGAGCAAAAAAGCGGTCAAAACAGAAAACAGAAACAGAAAGGGGCCGAGAATTGAGCCTTGAGGCACGCCTATTTGTACCATCGACCCGGAAGAACTCATACTGTTAATGACAACTTTTTGCGTTCTCTTACTTAAATATGAAATAATTAATTTAAGAGCATCACTTCTTACACCATAGTGTTTAAGTTTCCTGATTAATGTTTCATGGTGAACACATTCGAAGGCTTTGGATAGGTCAGAAAATATACCCAAAGCATCCTGTGAATTCTCCCATGCATTTAATATATATTTAATCAGCTCAACACCGGCATCAGTTGTCGAGCGACCCCTTGTGAAACCAAATTGACTTTTATGAAGTAAATTATTTATATTAAAGAAATTTAACATTTGATCAAGAATAATTTTTTCAAAAATCTTACTAAGTGTTGGTAGTACAGAAATAGGTCTAAAATTGGCGGGGTCTAATGTACTACCAGATTTAAATAAAGGTATTACTTTACTATACTTCATTAAATCAGGAAACACACCAGATTCGATACTAGTATTAAAAATAACGGAAATCCCCCACAGATCCGCAGTTTTCTTAACATCAATAGTCTTAAAATATTTTACAATATCTTTTGATGATACTTTATGAAATGCAAAATTATTTGTACACGCATTTACATTTTGTTTAAGTAATGCTTCGGCGACCGCAAGAGAAGAATTCAGTGACTTAGTGGTTAATATCGGAATATCAGTAAAATATTTCTCGAAAACCATTGCAACGTCCTGATCTGATTCGGTTAATTTGTTACTAACACTTAACTGGTAGTTTGAATTGCGAGAGTTGATCTTACCAGTTTCGCTATTAATTATACTCCATGTCATTTTAATTTTATTAGAAGCCGTCTTAATTTTGTTAAATTCGCATCGCAGAATATTTTAGAAGTAAAAGTATTATTAAATTCATTGCAAATAAGCTTAAATAATGTTCCATACAAAAAATTTGGATCATTTTGGTATGAAAGTGATGGAAGTTTTTTCACTATGTTACTTCTAAATTTCTCCAAGCGACGTGCATTTACTGGAACAAACACAACTTTCTCATCCTTTTGCTTTTTGTGAACATAAGGTAACGAAACTACTTGTCCACAGTGATCAGAACTTAATTTTTGAATTATACATTTATGCAACGGCTTCACATTTGTAAAAATGTTATCTATACATGTTGCACTAGATTGAGCAATACGCGTTGGCTCTAAAAATAAATTAAGAAACCATATGATTTAAACAATGATCTAAATTTAATATTGATTGAGGAAGCTTCTAAGAGATTGATATTAAAGTCTCCACATATTACAACAGATTTATTCTGTTTATTAGGCTTAGCAAAAACTTCCTCCATAAATTTTTCATAAGTATCGTATATAGAACATGGGGGTCTGTAGACGCTCACAACAATGAGGTGCTCAAACTCAACACATGCCATTTCTACAGTTCGCTCAACAGTTCGGTTCGGTTCTATGTCTGCTAGAAGTGCCTTAGAGTTTTGATGATCGGTCAGTGAGTGACAAAATTAAGAAACTTTGACTAGTTATAATTCTTAAACTACTCGTTCAAATTTGATGAAATTTGAAATATACCGAGTTTATATAATGCCTACTTGGTTACTGAAAATTCAGGCTTTTGGTTTTATCCACAAGGAAGTTATAGGATTTCAAAAATGGCAAGAACTGCTTCGACCGCTTTTTTGCTCGACTTGGCGAGAGCACTGCCGAGCCCCCAGATCTTTTTAAATGTTAATATATAGGAAATTATATACATATGTAACCATCGCTAGTTGTCGAACCGTGAGCGCGGCCCGACGATCGTAACACCCTCATGGCTCCGCCCACCGCCCCTAGGTTGTTCAACTAGCGTCGGTTACGACAAGCATGTATTTCGTTCGACGTATCACGTTGTTTGCGTCGTGCACATTCTCCCGCCGTCGCCACGCTGCGATCCCTTTGGTAGCACGACGATCTTTTTTGTCGGTCTTCGTAGTACATGCCCACTGCCAGTAGTTACGTCCACTACTCGTACCTCTCCGCCGACGCCAGGATATATGTTGCTTATTTTTCCCCTGGGCCAGATGTTGCGTGGTAGATTGGAGTCACAAATGATGACTAGGTCCCCAATCTTCGGCGATACGCCTATGCTGCTGGGCTCCCGCCGGTGTTGGAGTAGGGGCAGGTATTCTTTTTCCCATCTTCTCCAAAACACGTCGGCTAGGGCTTGAGCTCGTTTCCACTGCTGGCGGGCCGTCATATCGCTCTCGCTGAAGTGTCCCGGCGCAGGTACGTGCGAGTTGGGACCGATGATAATGTGATTCGGCGTGATGGCTACTGGCTCTCCTGGGTCGACTGAGACGTGTGTGAGAGGTCTTGAGTTGACCGTGTTTTCGACCTCGGCGAGCAGGGTCACCAATGTCTCGTCACTGGGATAGCGCTCGTTGAGGGTGACGCGTAGAGCTTCTTTCACGGAGTGAACCATTCGCTCCCATGCGCCGCCCATGAACGGTGCTGATGGTGGTATGTACTTCCACACAATTTGTCGACATGTGGTTTCGTGCTCGAGGGCTGCGAGTGCTGCTTCGGCCAGCTCCTTGTCTGCTGCCTTGAAGCACGTAGCGTTGTCACTCCAGATTTCTTTTGGGCATCCTCTTCTGCTCATAAAACGCCTGAGCGCCGACACGGCTGAGTCGGCGCTTAACGAGTGGGCTACCTCTATATGTATTGCTCGTGATATCATGCAGGTAAATAACGCGCCATATCGCTTTTCACGATGTCGTCCCACTGTGACCTCTATTGGCCCGAAGTAGTCCAGTCCGGTGTATGTGAACGGACGTGCGTGATGAGCGAGGCGTGCGGACGGCAGGTTTCCTGTAGACGGTGATGCAGGCTTGGATTTTCTTAGACGGCACGGTAGGCAGCCTTTGACGACAGTTTTCACTACTGGACGTATTTTTCTTATGTACAATCTCTGTCTTAATTCGTTCACGACTGTTTCCACGCCTCCGTGATGCAACCTCTCGTGTACGTGTGCTATGTACAGACGAGTGTATGCGTGCTTCCCGTCTAGTATGGGAGGGTCGTACGTGTCCTCCTCCACTTCTGATGCTGCTTTTATTCGACCTCTGTGGCCTAATCTGTCGTCGCCTCCCGGAACACTTCCGTTGGCGATCCTCTTGAGCTCCTTCGTGAAGCTTTCCCACTGACTGGCTTGCACCCACAGTTGTTCGGCTCTTATGTGATAAGCGGCCGGTATTCCTACAAGCGATGAGACAGTAGGAGTTGCCCTTTTCTCCTTGGCGGGGATGTTGTGTCTGTTTGTTCTTTGCCAGCCAGGGTCGCTATCTTGTCTTGCTCTGTTGCGTTTACGCCCAGCCTTCACCACGTGCTTGTTTAGTCTGCACATGTCGATGAATAGGGGGACTCTCGCCCTTATGAGGCGAATCCATTTTGAAAATCTTTCTATTTGTGGCAGATGTGTTGTTGGCGAGTCTTCACTTTTAACTGCAATGCTACATACTTCTACTATCATATCAAGAACAGCAGCAAGGACTACCTGCAGTAGAAGAAAATAAAAGAAATATATAAAAATTAATAAATATATTAGAAAACTACAAAAATTAATTAAAACTAAAATTAATGTTAAAAATTATATAAATGTATGCAAACAAAAGCAAGAACTAATTAATAAACTTAAAATATATTCAATTGAGGTGGAAAATATGAATCACTGTTATGAGACTGATATAGAGTGTCTAAATTCAACAATTTTATCACTTAAAAGCTCTCTAGAAATTGTATCAAATAAATATGCATCGGCTCAAGATGAGATAAAAGAACACATATTGGCCATGAATGATCTGGTAAAATCATGTGAATATAATGAGGAGCGCTTTGACTCCTTAATAAAAAATCAGAGTGAGTATCAGCGCTCCATACCAGGTTCATCGGGGACAATATGTGTAAATAACAAAGTTAACAGTAAGACCTCATTATTTTCACCTACACTCTATGACAGTGCCATGACAAAGGATATAAACTTAAAAAGCAATGTAAATATTAAAAAAAATAAAGTTATTATGTATTGTGATGACATAGGCAAAAATTTGGGCATGATGTTAAATAACTGTTTAAAAGGACATATGATCACTAATTATTGCATGCCTGGAGCATCCTTTAGTCATATAATGAATAAAGTTTTAGCTAGTAAATTTTGTCCTAATAGCACATTAATAATTCTTGTTGGGAGAAGAGGCAATGTAAACAAAAATCAATTATTAAAATATATTGATAATCTAAATACTTTAAATGTACATAAAATTATCTTGTTTACATTGCCTTACATACAGGGTTGGCCGCAGGAAAATAAAATAAGATATGATTTAAATTTATTAATGAATAACGTTTCATGTAATAATAATTTAAACTTGACATTTAATTGTTACAATTATAATGATAGAATTAATTTAATAGATATAAATAATTTAATTAAGAAATTTTTGACTAGAGATAGGTATTACCTATCAAAATATAATTTAAGACAGATAGCAAATGTGCTATCTTATTATTTATATATTAACTCAGCCAAGGACTTGGCTACACAGACATCTGCTTCTTTTGAGCAGTGTAATGACTTAATATGCAATTTGGAATCAGTTCCAAGTAATTTAAATTAGAAAATGAGACAATAGAGGTAATCTCTAGCAGTTATAATAACTTAAATAATTTAGAATGTAGCTTACAAATCTTTAATTGTATGACTCCACAGAGTAATAATGAAAATTGTTTACACCTGGTGCATCAAAATATACAAGGCATGATAGGCAAAGAGCTAGAAATTGAGTTGTTCTTAAATAGCAACAATATTCATATCTTATGTATTACTGAACATTGGTTAAAAGCTTATAATTTAATGTTTAACTTCAGTAATCACCAGGTGGTCAGTTCTTTCAATAGAGATACGGTTTTAAGAGGTGGCTCCTTAATATTAGCTAGTAAATTATTATCATGTAAAGAACGTAAAGACATTGTGAGCCTCTCTGTTGAGCGAACTGTAGAAATGGCATGTGTTGAGTTTGAGCACCTCATTGTTGTGAGCGTCTACAGACCCCCATGTTGTACATATGATACTTTCGAAAACATTATGGAGGAAGTTTTTACTAAGCTTAATAAACAGAATAAATCTGTTGTAATATGTGGAGACTTTAATATCAATCTCCTAGAAGCTTCCTCCATCAATATTAAATTTAGATCATTGTTTAAATCATATGGTCTTTTTAATTTATTTATAGAGCCAACGCGTATTTCTCAATCTAGTGCAACATGTATAGATAACATTTTTACAAATGTGAAGCCGTTGCATAAATGTATAATTCAAAAATTAAGTTCTGATCACTGTGGACAAGTAGTTTCGTTACCTTATGTTCACAAAAAGCAAAAGGATGAGAAAGTTGTGTTTGTTCCAGTAAATGCACGTCGCTTGGAGAAATTTAGAAGTAACATAGTGAAAAAACTTCCATCACTTTCATACCAAAATGATCCTAATTTTTTGTATGGAACATTATTTAAGCTTATTTGCAATGAATTTAATAATACTTTTACTTCTAAAATATTCTGCGATGCGAATTTAACAAAATTAAGACGGCTTCTAATAAAATTAAAATGACATGGAGTATAATTAATAGCGAAACTGGTAAGATCAACTCTCGCAATTCAAACTACCAGTTAAGTGTTAGTAACAAATTAACCGAATCAGATCAGGACGTTGCGATGGTTTTCGAGAAATATTTTACTGATATTCCGATATTAACCACTAAGTCACTGAATTCTTCTCTTGCGGTCGCCGAAGCATTACTTAAACAAAATGTAAATGCGTGTACAAATAATTTTGCATTTCATAAAGTATCATCAAAAGATATTGTAAAATATTTTAAGACTATTGATGTTAAGAAAACTGCGGATCTGTGGGGGATTTCCGTTAAAGTTATTGCGTCTATAATAGATACAATCGCGCCTCATTTAGCTATTATTTTTAATACTAGTATCGAATCTGGTGTGTTTCCTGATTTAATGAAGTATAGTAAAGTAATACCTTTATTTAAATCTGGTAGTACATTAGACCTCGCCAATTTTAGACCTATTTCTGTACTACCAACACTTAGTAAGATTTTTGAAAAAATTATTCTTGATCAAATGTTAAATTTCTTTAATATAAATAATTTACTTCATAAAAATCAATTTGGTTTCACAAGGGGTCGCTCGACAACTGAAGCCGGTGTTGAGCTGATTAAATATATATTAAATGCATGGGAGAATTCACAGGATGCTTTGGGTATATTTTGTGACCTATCCAAAGCCTTCGAATGTGTTCACCATGAAACATTAATCAGGAAACTTAAGCACTATGGTGTAAGAAGTGATGCTCTTAAATTAATTATTTCATATTTAAGTAAGAGAACGCAAAAAGTTGTCATTAACAGTATGAGTTCTTCCGGGTCGATGGTACAAATGGGCGTGCCTCAAGGCTCAATTCTCGGCCCCTTTCTGTTTCTTGTATACATTAATGACTTACCTTACATAGTAGGAGATAACCATGATATAGTATTATTTGCAGATGACACTTCTTTAATTTTCAAATTAAGTCGACAATTGCTAAAATATGACGAAGTAAATAATGCTATATCTAAATTAGTAAATTGGTTCAATGTTAATAATTTGCATTTAAATGACTCTAAAACGAAATGTATGAAATTTATGACTCCAAATGTCAAACAATTAAATACTAATGTAATTTTAAATGGGGAGAAACTGAGTCTTGTAGATACCACCATTTTCTTGGAATCACACTAGACGCGAAGCTTCAATGGAGCTCCCATATATCAAAACTAGCAAGCAGACTTAGTTCTGCAGCATATGCCGTAAAAAAGATTAGAAATCTAACTAGTGTTGAAACAGCTAGACTAGTTTACTTTAGCTATTTCCATAGCATAATGTCGTATGGTATTTTGCTATGGGGACACGCAGCTGACAGTGAAATTATATTTTTTTTACAGAAGAGGGCCATAAGAGCAATTTATGATTTAAAGCCTAAAGAGTCGCTGTGACAAAAATTTAAGGAAATAAATATATTAACTTTGGCCTCTCAATACATTTATGAAAATGTAATGTACGTACACAAAAATAAAAGTAGTTTTACAAAAATAAGTGATATTCATTCTGTAAATACTAGGAACAGACACAAGCTAGTAGTACCAGTTACTCGACTCCATCGAGTCAGTAATTCATTCTTGGGGCGATGTATACGCTTTTACAACAAAATTCCAGAAAATAAACAAAATTTGACCTGCTCAAATTTCAAAAACTTTATTAAACTAAGTTTGTATAAAAAGGGTTATTATAATATTAATGAATTTATAGATGATAATAACCCCTGGAAATGAGGTGATCGCTACCAAGCTATTTCTCATTTGTTGTGTTGTTAATTTGTGTACCATACATGATTGTAAGCTGTTATTTAAAAAAAAAGAAGTCCCGCTGGGTTTCTTGCTGGTTCTTCCCAGGACAGAGGTTTTTTTTTCGAACCAATGGTAATCATACAAAAGAGTGACTTTCAATAAGTATTATTTATAATCTATATAGAATAAAAAAAGATGTAATACAACTGTTACGGATCGCCGTAACGCCGTTCGAAAAATGAATGAAACGCGTTGGTCTTGCTTAAACAGGAGGCAAGCGGCGGTGAGGAGGAACTTGCATTTTTTCTTGCTGTGTTTTCTTTTCAGTGGCTGGAGAGCGACTGCCGACCGTACTTGTTTTTTCCGCGTTGCTGTGTGCAACCATCGCTAGTTGTCGAACTGTGAGCGCGGCCCGACGATCGTAACACCCTCATGGCTCCGCCCACCGCCCCTAGGTTGTTCAACTAGCGTCGGTTACGACAAGCATGTATTTCGTTCGACGTATCACGTTGTTTGCGTCGTGCACATTCTCCCGCCGTCGCCACGCTGCGATCCCTTTGGTAGCACGACGATCTTTTTTGTCGGTCTTCGTAGTACATGCCCACTGCCAGTAGTTACGTCCACTACTCGTACCTCTCCGCCGACGCCAGGATATATGTTGCTTATTTTTCCCCTGGGCCAGATGTTGCGTGGTAGATTGGAGTCACAAATGATGACTAGGTCCCCAATCTTCGGCGATACGCCTATGCTGCTGGGCTCCCGCCGGTGTTGGAGTAGGGGCAGGTATTCTTTTTCCCATCTTCTCCAAAACACGTCGGCTAGGGCTTGAGCTCGTTTCCACTGCTGGCGGGCCGTCATATCGCTCTCGCTGAAGTGTCCCGGCGCAGGTACGTGCGAGTTGGGACCGATGATAATGTGATTCGGCGTGATGGCTACTGGCTCTCCTGGGTCGACTGAGACGTGTGTGAGAGGTCTTGAGTTGACCGTGTTTTCGACCTCGGCGAGCAGGGTCACCAATGTCTCGTCACTGGGATAGCGCTCGTTGAGGGTGACGCGTAGAGCTTCTTTCACGGAGTGAACCATTCGCTCCCATGCGCCGCCCATGAACGGTGCTGATGGTGGTATGTACTTCCACACAATTTGTCGACATGTGGTTTCGTGCTCGAGGGCTGCGAGTGCTGCTTCGGCCAGCTCCTTGTCTGCTGCCTTGAAGCACGTAGCGTTGTCACTCCAGATTTCTTTTGGGCATCCTCTTCTGCTCATAAAACGCCTGAGCGCCGACACGGCTGAGTCGGCGCTTAACGAGTGGGCTACCTCTATATGTATTGCTCGTGATATCATGCAGGTAAATAACGCGCCATATCGCTTTTCACGATGTCGTCCCACTGTGACCTCTATTGGCCCGAAGTAGTCCAGTCCGGTGTATGTGAACGGACGTGCGTGATGAGCGAGGCGTGCGGACGGCAGGTTTCCTGTAGACGGTGATGCAGGCTTGGATTTTCTTAGACGGCACGGTAGGCAGCCTTTGACGACAGTTTTCACTACTGGACGTATTTTTCTTATGTACAATCTCTGTCTTAATTCGTTCACGACTGTTTCCACGCCTCCGTGATGCAACCTCTCGTGTACGTGTGCTATGTACAGACGAGTGTATGCGTGCTTCCCGTCTAGTATGGGAGGGTCGTACGTGTCCTCCTCCACTTCTGATGCTGCTTTTATTCGACCTCTGTGGCCTAATCTGTCGTCGCCTCCCGGAACACTTCCGTTGGCGATCCTCTTGAGCTCCTTCGTGAAGCTTTCCCACTGACTGGCTTGCACCCACAGTTGTTCGGCTCTTATGTGATAAGCGGCCGGTATTCCTACAAGCGATGAGACAGTAGGAGTTGCCCTTTTCTCCTTGGCGGGGATGTTGTGTCTGTTTGTTCTTTGCCAGCCAGGGTCGCTATCTTGTCTTGCTCTGTTGCGTTTACGCCCAGCCTTCACCACGTGCTTGTTTAGTCTGCACATGTCGATGAATAGGGGGACTCTCGCCCTTATGAGGCGAATCCATTTTGAAAATCTTTCTATTTGTGGCAGATGTGTTGTTGGCGAGTCTTCACTTTTAACTGCAATGCTACATACTTCTACTATCATATCAAGAACAGCAGCAAGGACTACCTGCAGTAGAAGAAAATAAAAGAAATATATAAAAATTAATAAATATATTAGAAAACTACAAAAATTAATTAAAACTAAAATTAATGTTAAAAATTATATAAATGTATGCAAACAAAAGCAAGAACTAATTAATAAACTTAAAATATATTCAATTGAGGTGGAAAATATGAATCACTGTTATGAGACTGATATAGAGTGTCTAAATTCAACAATTTTATCACTTAAAAGCTCTCTAGAAATTGTATCAAATAAATATGCATCGGCTCAAGATGAGATAAAAGAACACATATTGGCCATGAATGATCTGGTAAAATCATGTGAATATAATGAGGAGCGCTTTGACTCCTTAATAAAAAATCAGAGTGAGTATCAGCGCTCCATACCAGGTTCATCGGGGACAATATGTGTAAATAACAAAGTTAACAGTAAGACCTCATTATTTTCACCTACACTCTATGACAGTGCCATGACAAAGGATATAAACTTAAAAAGCAATGTAAATATTAAAAAAAATAAAGTTATTATGTATTGTGATGACATAGGCAAAAATTTGGGCATGATGTTAAATAACTGTTTAAAAGGACATATGATCACTAATTATTGCATGCCTGGAGCATCCTTTAGTCATATAATGAATAAAGTTTTAGCTAGTAAATTTTGTCCTAATAGCACATTAATAATTCTTGTTGGGAGAAGAGGCAATGTAAACAAAAATCAATTATTAAAATATATTGATAATCTAAATACTTTAAATGTACATAAAATTATCTTGTTTACATTGCCTTACATACAGGGTTGGCCGCAGGAAAATAAAATAAGATATGATTTAAATTTATTAATGAATAACGTTTCATGTAATAATAATTTAAACTTGACATTTAATTGTTACAATTATAATGATAGAATTAATTTAATAGATATAAATAATTTAATTAAGAAATTTTTGACTAGAGATAGGTATTACCTATCAAAATATAATTTAAGACAGATAGCAAATGTGCTATCTTATTATTTATATATTAACTCAGCCAAGGACTTGGCTACACAGACATCTGCTTCTTTTGAGCAGTGTAATGACTTAATATGCAATTTGGAATCAGTTCCAAGTAATTTAAATTAGAAAATGAGACAATAGAGGTAATCTCTAGCAGTTATAATAACTTAAATAATTTAGAATGTAGCTTACAAATCTTTAATTGTATGACTCCACAGAGTAATAATGAAAATTGTTTACACCTGGTGCATCAAAATATACAAGGCATGATAGGCAAAGAGCTAGAAATTGAGTTGTTCTTAAATAGCAACAATATTCATATCTTATGTATTACTGAACATTGGTTAAAAGCTTATAATTTAATGTTTAACTTCAGTAATCACCAGGTGGTCAGTTCTTTCAATAGAGATACGGTTTTAAGAGGTGGCTCCTTAATATTAGCTAGTAAATTATTATCATGTAAAGAACGTAAAGACATTGTGAGCCTCTCTGTTGAGCGAACTGTAGAAATGGCATGTGTTGAGTTTGAGCACCTCATTGTTGTGAGCGTCTACAGACCCCCATGTTGTACATATGATACTTTCGAAAACATTATGGAGGAAGTTTTTACTAAGCTTAATAAACAGAATAAATCTGTTGTAATATGTGGAGACTTTAATATCAATCTCCTAGAAGCTTCCTCCATCAATATTAAATTTAGATCATTGTTTAAATCATATGGTCTTTTTAATTTATTTATAGAGCCAACGCGTATTTCTCAATCTAGTGCAACATGTATAGATAACATTTTTACAAATGTGAAGCCGTTGCATAAATGTATAATTCAAAAATTAAGTTCTGATCACTGTGGACAAGTAGTTTCGTTACCTTATGTTCACAAAAAGCAAAAGGATGAGAAAGTTGTGTTTGTTCCAGTAAATGCACGTCGCTTGGAGAAATTTAGAAGTAACATAGTGAAAAAACTTCCATCACTTTCATACCAAAATGATCCTAATTTTTTGTATGGAACATTATTTAAGCTTATTTGCAATGAATTTAATAATACTTTTACTTCTAAAATATTCTGCGATGCGAATTTAACAAAATTAAGACGGCTTCTAATAAAATTAAAATGACATGGAGTATAATTAATAGCGAAACTGGTAAGATCAACTCTCGCAATTCAAACTACCAGTTAAGTGTTAGTAACAAATTAACCGAATCAGATCAGGACGTTGCGATGGTTTTCGAGAAATATTTTACTGATATTCCGATATTAACCACTAAGTCACTGAATTCTTCTCTTGCGGTCGCCGAAGCATTACTTAAACAAAATGTAAATGCGTGTACAAATAATTTTGCATTTCATAAAGTATCATCAAAAGATATTGTAAAATATTTTAAGACTATTGATGTTAAGAAAACTGCGGATCTGTGGGGGATTTCCGTTAAAGTTATTGCGTCTATAATAGATACAATCGCGCCTCATTTAGCTATTATTTTTAATACTAGTATCGAATCTGGTGTGTTTCCTGATTTAATGAAGTATAGTAAAGTAATACCTTTATTTAAATCTGGTAGTACATTAGACCTCGCCAATTTTAGACCTATTTCTGTACTACCAACACTTAGTAAGATTTTTGAAAAAATTATTCTTGATCAAATGTTAAATTTCTTTAATATAAATAATTTACTTCATAAAAATCAATTTGGTTTCACAAGGGGTCGCTCGACAACTGAAGCCGGTGTTGAGCTGATTAAATATATATTAAATGCATGGGAGAATTCACAGGATGCTTTGGGTATATTTTGTGACCTATCCAAAGCCTTCGAATGTGTTCACCATGAAACATTAATCAGGAAACTTAAGCACTATGGTGTAAGAAGTGATGCTCTTAAATTAATTATTTCATATTTAAGTAAGAGAACGCAAAAAGTTGTCATTAACAGTATGAGTTCTTCCGGGTCGATGGTACAAATGGGCGTGCCTCAAGGCTCAATTCTCGGCCCCTTTCTGTTTCTTGTATACATTAATGACTTACCTTACATAGTAGGAGATAACCATGATATAGTATTATTTGCAGATGACACTTCTTTAATTTTCAAATTAAGTCGACAATTGCTAAAATATGACGAAGTAAATAATGCTATATCTAAATTAGTAAATTGGTTCAATGTTAATAATTTGCATTTAAATGACTCTAAAACGAAATGTATGAAATTTATGACTCCAAATGTCAAACAATTAAATACTAATGTAATTTTAAATGGGGAGAAACTGAGTCTTGTAGATACCACCATTTTCTTGGAATCACACTAGACGCGAAGCTTCAATGGAGCTCCCATATATCAAAACTAGCAAGCAGACTTAGTTCTGCAGCATATGCCGTAAAAAAGATTAGAAATCTAACTAGTGTTGAAACAGCTAGACTAGTTTACTTTAGCTATTTCCATAGCATAATGTCGTATGGTATTTTGCTATGGGGACACGCAGCTGACAGTGAAATTATATTTTTTTTACAGAAGAGGGCCATAAGAGCAATTTATGATTTAAAGCCTAAAGAGTCGCTGTGACAAAAATTTAAGGAAATAAATATATTAACTTTGGCCTCTCAATACATTTATGAAAATGTAATGTACGTACACAAAAATAAAAGTAGTTTTACAAAAATAAGTGATATTCATTCTGTAAATACTAGGAACAGACACAAGCTAGTAGTACCAGTTACTCGACTCCATCGAGTCAGTAATTCATTCTTGGGGCGATGTATACGCTTTTACAACAAAATTCCAGAAAATAAACAAAATTTGACCTGCTCAAATTTCAAAAACTTTATTAAACTAAGTTTGTATAAAAAGGGTTATTATAATATTAATGAATTTATAGATGATAATAACCCCTGGAAATGAGGTGATCGCTACCAAGCTATTTCTCATTTGTTGTGTTGTTAATTTGTGTACCATACATGATTGTAAGCTGTTATTTAAAAAAAAAGAAGTCCCGCTGGGTTTCTTGCTGGTTCTTCCCAGGACAGAGGTTTTTTTTTCGAACCAATGGTAATCATACAAAAGAGTGACTTTCAATAAGTATTATTTATAATCTATATAGAATAAAAAAAGATGTAATACAACTGTTACGGATCGCCGTAACGCCGTTCGAAAAATGAATGAAACGCGTTGGTCTTGCTTAAACAGGAGGCAAGCGGCGGTGAGGAGGAACTTGCATTTTTTCTTGCTGTGTTTTCTTTTCAGTGGCTGGAGAGCGACTGCCGACCGTACTTGTTTTTTCCGCGTTGCTGTGTGCAACCATCGCTAGTTGTCGAACTGTGAGCGCGGCCCGACGATCGTAACACCCTCATGGCTCCGCCCACCGCCCCTAGGTTGTTCAACTAGCGTCGGTTACGACAAGCATGTATTTCGTTCGACGTATCACGTTGTTTGCGTCGTGCACATTCTCCCGCCGTCGCCACGCTGCGATCCCTTTGGTAGCACGACGATCTTTTTTGTCGGTCTTCGTAGTACATGCCCACTGCCAGTAGTTACGTCCACTACTCGTACCTCTCCGCCGACGCCAGGATATATGTTGCTTATTTTTCCCCTGGGCCAGATGTTGCGTGGTAGATTGGAGTCACAAATGATGACTAGGTCCCCAATCTTCGGCGATACGCCTATGCTGCTGGGCTCCCGCCGGTGTTGGAGTAGGGGCAGGTATTCTTTTTCCCATCTTCTCCAAAACACGTCGGCTAGGGCTTGAGCTCGTTTCCACTGCTGGCGGGCCGTCATATCGCTCTCGCTGAAGTGTCCCGGCGCAGGTACGTGCGAGTTGGGACCGATGATAATGTGATTCGGCGTGATGGCTACTGGCTCTCCTGGGTCGACTGAGACGTGTGTGAGAGGTCTTGAGTTGACCGTGTTTTCGACCTCGGCGAGCAGGGTCACCAATGTCTCGTCACTGGGATAGCGCTCGTTGAGGGTGACGCGTAGAGCTTCTTTCACGGAGTGAACCATTCGCTCCCATGCGCCGCCCATGAACGGTGCTGATGGTGGTATGTACTTCCACACAATTTGTCGACATGTGGTTTCGTGCTCGAGGGCTGCGAGTGCTGCTTCGGCCAGCTCCTTGTCTGCTGCCTTGAAGCACGTAGCGTTGTCACTCCAGATTTCTTTTGGGCATCCTCTTCTGCTCATAAAACGCCTGAGCGCCGACACGGCTGAGTCGGCGCTTAACGAGTGGGCTACCTCTATATGTATTGCTCGTGATATCATGCAGGTAAATAACGCGCCATATCGCTTTTCACGATGTCGTCCCACTGTGACCTCTATTGGCCCGAAGTAGTCCAGTCCGGTGTATGTGAACGGACGTGCGTGATGAGCGAGGCGTGCGGACGGCAGGTTTCCTGTAGACGGTGATGCAGGCTTGGATTTTCTTAGACGGCACGGTAGGCAGCCTTTGACGACAGTTTTCACTACTGGACGTATTTTTCTTATGTACAATCTCTGTCTTAATTCGTTCACGACTGTTTCCACGCCTCCGTGATGCAACCTCTCGTGTACGTGTGCTATGTACAGACGAGTGTATGCGTGCTTCCCGTCTAGTATGGGAGGGTCGTACGTGTCCTCCTCCACTTCTGATGCTGCTTTTATTCGACCTCTGTGGCCTAATCTGTCGTCGCCTCCCGGAACACTTCCGTTGGCGATCCTCTTGAGCTCCTTCGTGAAGCTTTCCCACTGACTGGCTTGCACCCACAGTTGTTCGGCTCTTATGTGATAAGCGGCCGGTATTCCTACAAGCGATGAGACAGTAGGAGTTGCCCTTTTCTCCTTGGCGGGGATGTTGTGTCTGTTTGTTCTTTGCCAGCCAGGGTCGCTATCTTGTCTTGCTCTGTTGCGTTTACGCCCAGCCTTCACCACGTGCTTGTTTAGTCTGCACATGTCGATGAATAGGGGGACTCTCGCCCTTATGAGGCGAATCCATTTTGAAAATCTTTCTATTTGTGGCAGATGTGTTGTTGGCGAGTCTTCACTTTTAACTGCAATGCTACATACTTCTACTATCATATCAAGAACAGCAGCAAGGACTACCTGCAGTAGAAGAAAATAAAAGAAATATATAAAAATTAATAAATATATTAGAAAACTACAAAAATTAATTAAAACTAAAATTAATGTTAAAAATTATATAAATGTATGCAAACAAAAGCAAGAACTAATTAATAAACTTAAAATATATTCAATTGAGGTGGAAAATATGAATCACTGTTATGAGACTGATATAGAGTGTCTAAATTCAACAATTTTATCACTTAAAAGCTCTCTAGAAATTGTATCAAATAAATATGCATCGGCTCAAGATGAGATAAAAGAACACATATTGGCCATGAATGATCTGGTAAAATCATGTGAATATAATGAGGAGCGCTTTGACTCCTTAATAAAAAATCAGAGTGAGTATCAGCGCTCCATACCAGGTTCATCGGGGACAATATGTGTAAATAACAAAGTTAACAGTAAGACCTCATTATTTTCACCTACACTCTATGACAGTGCCATGACAAAGGATATAAACTTAAAAAGCAATGTAAATATTAAAAAAAATAAAGTTATTATGTATTGTGATGACATAGGCAAAAATTTGGGCATGATGTTAAATAACTGTTTAAAAGGACATATGATCACTAATTATTGCATGCCTGGAGCATCCTTTAGTCATATAATGAATAAAGTTTTAGCTAGTAAATTTTGTCCTAATAGCACATTAATAATTCTTGTTGGGAGAAGAGGCAATGTAAACAAAAATCAATTATTAAAATATATTGATAATCTAAATACTTTAAATGTACATAAAATTATCTTGTTTACATTGCCTTACATACAGGATTGGCCGCAGGAAAATAAAATAAGATATGATTTAAATTTATTAATGAATAACGTTTCATGTAATAATAATTTAAACTTGACATTTAATTGTTACAATTATAATGATAGAATTAATTTAATAGATATAAATAATTTAATTAAGAAATTTTTGACTAGAGATAGGTATTACCTATCAAAATATAATTTAAGACAGATAGCAAATGTGCTATCTTATTATTTATATATTAACTCAGCCAAGGACTTGGCTACACAGACATCTGCTTCTTTTGAGCAGTGTAATGACTTAATATGCAATTTGGAATCAGTTCCAAGTAATTTAAATTAGAAAATGAGACAATAGAGGTAATCTCTAGCAGTTATAATAACTTAAATAATTTAGAATGTAGCTTACAAATCTTTAATTGTATGACTCCACAGAGTAATAATGAAAATTGTTTACACCTGGTGCATCAAAATATACAAGGCATGATAGGCAAAGAGCTAGAAATTGAGTTGTTCTTAAATAGCAACAATATTCATATCTTATGTATTACTGAACATTGGTTAAAAGCTTATAATTTAATGTTTAACTTCAGTAATCACCAGGTGGTCAGTTCTTTCAATAGAGATACGGTTTTAAGAGGTGGCTCCTTAATATTAGCTAGTAAATTATTATCATGTAAAGAACGTAAAGACATTGTGAGCCTCTCTGTTGAGCGAACTGTAGAAATGGCATGTGTTGAGTTTGAGCACCTCATTGTTGTGAGCGTCTACAGACCCCCATGTTGTACATATGATACTTTCGAAAACATTATGGAGGAAGTTTTTACTAAGCTTAATAAACAGAATAAATCTGTTGTAATATGTGGAGACTTTAATATCAATCTCCTAGAAGCTTCCTCCATCAATATTAAATTTAGATCATTGTTTAAATCATATGGTCTTTTTAATTTATTTATAGAGCCAACGCGTATTTCTCAATCTAGTGCAACATGTATAGATAACATTTTTACAAATGTGAAGCCGTTGCATAAATGTATAATTCAAAAATTAAGTTCTGATCACTGTGGACAAGTAGTTTCGTTACCTTATGTTCACAAAAAGCGAGTAGATGAGAAAGTTGTGTCTGTTCCAGTAAATGCACGTCGCTTGGAGAAATTTAGAAGTAACATAGTGAAAAAACTTCCATCACTTTCATACCAAAATGATCCTAATTTTTTGTATGGAACATTATTTAAGCTTATTTGCAATGAATTTAATAATACTTTTACTTCTAAAACATTCTCCTTGAACAGTCGGAAGTCATTCAATGAATGGGCGACAGTAGGAGTCCATAAGAGCAGGCATAGGTTATATGATCTTTACCATGAAAGGTCATATAATCATAGCGTCGAATTTAGGGAATATGTAAAAAAATATTCAAAAATATTTAAAAGAGTGTGCTCCATAGCCAAGTCTTTGCATTTGAGCAACAAAATTAAGACGGCTTCCAATAAAATTAAAATGACATGGAGTATAATTAATAGCGAAACTGGTAAGATCAACTCTCGCAATTCAAATTACCAGTTAAGTGTTAACAACAAATTAACTGTATCAGATCAGGACGTAGCAATGGTTTTTGAGAAATATTTTACTGATATTCCGATCTTGACCACTAAGTCACTGAATTCTTCTCCTGCCGTCGCCGAATCATTACTTAAACAAAATGTAAATGTGTGTACAAAGAATTTTACATTTCATAAAGTGTCATCAAAAGATATTGTAAAATATTTTAAAACTATTGATGTTAAGAAAACTGCGGATCTGTGGGGGATTTCCGTTAAAGTTATTGCGTCTATAATAGATACAATCGCGCCTCATTTAGCTATTATTTTTAATACTAGTATCGAATCTGGTGTGTTTCCTGATTTAATGAAGCATAGTAAAGTAATACCGTTATTTAAATCTGGTAGTACATTAGACCCCGCCAATTTTAGACCTATTTCTGTACTACCAACACTTAGTAAAATTTTTGAAAAAATTGTTCTTGATCAAATGTTAAATTTTTTTAATATAAATAATTTACTTCATAAAAATCAATTTGGTTTCACAAGGGGTCGCTCGACAACTGATGCCGGTGTTGAGCTGATTAAATATATCTTTAATGCATGGGAGAATTCACAGGATGCTTTGGGTATATTTTGTGACCTATCCAAGGCCTTCGATTGTGTTCACCATGAAACATTAATCAGGAAACTTCAACACTACGGTGTAAGAAGTGATGCCCTTAAATTAATTATTTCATATTTAAGTAAGAGAACGCAAAAAGTTGTCATTAACAATATGAGCTCTTCCGGATCGATGGTACAAATGGGCGTGCCTCAAGGCTCAATTCTCGGCCCCTTTCTGTTTCTTGTATACATTAATGACTTACCTTACATAGTAGGGGATAACCATGATATAGTATTATTTGCAGATGACACTTCTTTAATTTTCAAATTAAGTCGACAATTACTAAAATATGACAAAGTAAATAATGCTATATCTAAATTAGTAAATTGGTTCGATGTTAATAATTTGCATTTAAATGGCACTAAAACAAAATGTATGAAATTCGTGACTCCAAATGTCAAACAATTAAATACTAATGTAATTTTAAATGGGGAGAAACTGAGTCTTGTAGATACCACCATTTTTCTTGGAATCACACTAGACGCGAAGCTTCAATGGAGCCCCCATATATCAAAACTAGCAAGCAGACTTAGTTCTGCAGCATATGCTGTAAAAAAGATTAGAAGTCTAACCAGTGTTGAAACAGCTAGACTAGTTTACTTCAGCTACTTCCATAGCATAATGTCGTATGGTATTTTGCTATGGGGACACGCAGCTGACACTGAAATTATATTTGTTTTGCAAAAGAGGGCCATAAGAGCAATTTATGATTTAAAGCCTAAAGAGTCGCTGCGACAAAAATTTAAGGAAATTAATATATTAACTTTGGCCTCTCAATACATTTATGAAAATGTAATGTACGTACACAAAAATAAAAGTAGTTTTACAAAAATAAGTGATATTCATTCTGTAAATACTAGGAACAGACACAAGCTAGTAGTACCAGTTACTCGACTCCATCGAGTCAGTAATTCATTCTTGGGGCGATGTATACGCTTTTACAACAAAATTCCAGAAAATATACAAAGTTTGACCTGTTCAAAGTTCAAAAACTTTATTAAACTAAGTTTGTATAAAAAGGGCTATTATAATATTAAGGAATTTATGGATGATAATAACCCCTGGAAATGAGGTGATCGCTACCAAGCTATTTCTAATTTGTTGTGTTGTTAATTTGTGTAACATCATGATTGTAAGCTGTTATTTTAAAAAAAAAAGTCCCGCTGGGTTTCTTGCTGGTTCTTCCCAGGACAGAGGTTTTTTCCGAACCAGTGGTAATCAAACAAAAGAGTGACTTTCAATAAGTATTATTTATAATCTATATTGAATAAAAAAGTTTCTGTTTCTGTTTCTGTTTCTGTTTCTGTTTCTCGTTCTTCCCCGGTGTCGTATTGTGTCGTTTTCTCTTCCTGCGGCCATTCTGCTGGTGGACGTTGCAGAAACGGGGGCCCTCGGAACCACCGGTGCGACTCGTTGAACCTTTCTGGCGTGGTTCGGGTCGCGTCGCCTGCCACGTTTTCTTTAGACGGTAGCCAACGCCATTAGTTCTTTTTGGTCGTGTCTTTTATCTCCGCCAGGCGATGAGCGACGAAAGCTTTGTACGCGCGAGGCTCCGACCTTATCCACACTAGTGCAGTACGAGAGTCGCACCAGTATGTCTTGCCCGCTATATCGCCATCGTGCACATCGACCACGGTCTGCGCGAGACGAGCTCCCAGCAGTGCCGCGTGTAACTCGAGCCGTGGTATGGAGACTGGTTTCAGTGGTGTTACGCGGCTCTTGGCGGCGGCCAATGATACGTTAACGCTGCCGTCTGCTCGCTCTGTTCTCCAATACACGGCTGCTGCGTAGGCCTCCTCGCTTGCGTCGACGAATGTGTGTAGTTGGCGCGTCGACACCGGGTTGTAATCGTAGCATCGCGGTATTCTCAGTTGTTCTATGGCGTTAAGTGAAGTAATCCAGTTTTCCCATTTTTCTTTTAACTCTGTTGGCAGAGGGTCGTCCCAGTCCGCCTTGTAACGCCATGTGTCTTGGAATATTCTGGTGATATTAATCCCAGCGGGTCAAATAATGTCATTATGACGCTTAACGCTTCACGTTTAGTTGGCAAGCGTTGTTTTTCTTTTACGTCGGCAGGCATCTTCATATTGTGAGTATATCCAATATGATCGCTTTGTACATGCCAGAGCAGGCCGAGCGTCTTCTCAGTTTCTTTTCCGCCCAGGCACACGGTCGCGTCGTGTTGTTTATGCTCTGTCGTTATTTCTTCTATTGTTTTCTCTTCGTTCGATGTCCACCCGCTGAGTACGAATCCCGCTTGTTTGTGGACGTGATCGACTGCTTTTACCGTTTGCTGAGCTTCCGTGACAGAGTGGAAGCTCTGCAAGCTTCTGGGTCGCCTCTGCATGTTCTTCAGCATTTTTATTTTTGATGTATAATGCTGTGCATGGTGATGATGTCGCTCCAAAGATGATTGACGTCATCCTATATTCTTCCGGTTGCTCCTCCCGCCCCTTGCCTCTCCACAAGAAACGTAAAACGTCTCTATCTTCTTTGCGCACTTTGATCTGCATGAACATTTCTTTTATGTCGGCGCTCACTGCATACGGATACTGTCGGAACTTCATGATTACTCCGAGCAATGATTGTAATAAGTCGGGCCCCGAGTGAAGCATATCGTTGAGACATATTCCGGCTGTCTTCACTGCGGCGTCGTGCACCAATCTCGGCGGCTTGTTTGGTTTCGCAGGGTTGATGACTAGGAAGTGTGGCAGATAACATGTCCTTCCTTGTGGCGGTGGCATGGGCGCGCGCTCTGCGTAACCCGAGTTGAAAAGGTTCTGTATGCGTTCTTCGTACTGTAGCTCGAGATTGCTGTCTCGGTCGAGCCTCTTCTCTAAGGTGTGCAGGCGCCTTTCCGCGTCTTTGTAATTATTTGGTATTTGGAAATCCTTTTGTTTCCACAACAACCCTGTCTCGAATCTGCCGTCCGCCGACCTCTGGCTGGTTTCCCTTAATATTTGCATAGCTCGCTGCTCAGGATCTTCTTTCGGTCTTCTTGGCTCGATGCACAGCGATTCTAATTTGAAATAATTTTTTATTTCCTCTTCTATCGGCTGTGTATCTTCCCTTTGATGTAGTCTGCCGCAGAAGGTGACCGTCGACGTCAATGAGCTATGACAGCCATGCAGAACCCAGCCCAGGTTGGTGTATGAGGCGACTGGTTGGTCTCGACGACCGACGCGCAGTTTTCTAGACACTATGAGGTGCCAGTTATCTTGTCCGATTAGTATATTCGGTGAGGCGCGTTCGTAGGTGATATCCTCTTTGATATCCAACAGATGTTGGCAATTCTCCAAGTGATTTTCATTCACGGATTTTGGTGCGAAGTCCAACCGCTCTACCGTACGCGCTGCTTCTATGTTGTGTTCCTCTTACGCGTACTTTCCTCTTATTTTAAGGCTGACGATCTTGTTCTTCTCATGTTTCACCTCCGAGCCGACCCCTTGTATCCACATTGCGTGGGCTGGGCCGTCGGCGCCGATGACGTCGGCGATCGAGGCATCGACTAAGGTGACCGTGCTTCCTTCATCCAATAATGCGTATGTTTCGACGTAGCTTAGCGGCTCCCTTATTGTTACGGGCGCAATCTTTAGATAAGCGCGGCGGTGTTTGTACGGTCGAGTCGCTGTGTTAACCTCCCTTGCCGATGTTGCGGTTTCCATAGCGGGTTCTTTTTCAATTTCTGCTGTTCTGTCGTGATGCAGCAATTTATGGTGTTTCATCATGTATCGGCCTTTTCCGCACGGTGGAGCTTTACACAGCAATCGGCGATATTTGCCTCGCAGACAGCGGTAGCAGATATTATACTTCTTTGCTACTTCCCATCTGTCATTTGTGGACAAAGCGGCGTATGACTTGCAATCGGGCAGTTTGTGTTCTTGTTTGCATTGAGATCAGCGTTCTTCATATTGTTTCTTGCTTGTGGCGAAGGCACGTTCTATTTTTCTCGGCCTTCGCTCTCTCGTCTCGCTGTCCTCTGCGATGAACTCCGGCAAGGCATACGCGCTGCATTTATCCGCTTCTTCGTTTAAGAACATTGATATCTTTTTAAGCTCTGGGATATCTTCTTTCTTTCTGGCTGCATAGTCGTACCATTTGCTTCTCAATATGGGCGTGAGTTTGTCTGTGATAACTCGCGTCATTTCCGGACTATGCAGATAGTGTGCTTTCTTGAGTGCTTCCACGGTGCCCACTACGTTTGCTATGCGATTTGCGAATATGCATATCTCTCTGGGATTGTCCGTAACTTTGTTCAGCAGCTTCAGCTTCTCTATTTCTAAGTGCATTAACGCATCTGGTCGTCCGAATCTCCTTTCCAAAGCTTCATTCTGGGATCTGGTTGGCTTATAAGTAGGCAACCTGCGGCTTCTTTTGCTGTCCCTTTTAAGCTTCGGCGTATTCTCGCTATGTTTTCGTTCATCGTGAAGTACTTTGAAGATTCTTCGTACGTTGTTTTGAAGCTGAGCTATTCTTTGCTGCTACCATTGAATGTGGGCAGCTCTTGCACATATTTCGGCGGCTCCCATGTGCTTCGTACTGCTTGTGATAGAGCAGCGGCTAAGGTAGCGACGTCGATTTGTTGCTGCGCCTGTCCATAGTCTTCTTTCTGCGGCGCGGGTTGTGATGCAAACTGCGGAGCGGGTTGCGATGCGAAGTGCGACGTGAGTTGCGGCGCGGGCTGCGGCGCGGGTTGCGATGTAGGTTTCTCTTGCAAACATGTACTAATGCGCACTGATGCTAAATCGTCTTCTATTTCTTCATCTTCGTCATCGGTTGATCCGACTTCTGCTTGTAGTCGCTGCACGTGTATTTCTTGCAATTCCGTTCTTGCTTGCAACTGAGCCTGCTCGAGCTTGAGTTCGGCTAACCGCTCTTTCGCCTCTAACTCCGCAGTCTCTTGCGTGAGACTACGGAGCGACGCGACCTAGTTTCGTCGGGCTTTAATGTGCGCTGCGATCTTCGATCATTCTCTTGCTGCGTTTCTTCCGTTGCGGCCGTTTTATCGGTCGCAGAGGTAGCGGTTGTATCGCTGACCGTTTGTGGTTGAGTCGCCCCCGGAGGCCTCTTCTGTGGCCCCCTGGGTTATCTGTTCATCCTTGCGACGCTTCGATGATTCTCCCTTGTTACTACGCGTAATCACCATTTTTCTTCAAAATAATATTTTTTAGTTCTTGCGGTTGGCAATACCAAGACCGATATTGTCTTTTTCTTCTGGTAATCCAGCTTCTCGAAGGACCATTGATGTTACGGATCGCCGTAACGCCGTTCGAAAAATGAATGAAACGCGTTGGTCTTGCTTAAACAGGAGGCAAGAGGCGGTGAGGAGGAACTTTTTCTTGCTGTGTTTCCTTTTCGGTGGCTGAAGAGCGACTGCCGACCGTACCGGCCGGCCCGTCTTTTATATAGTTTGGCCGTTGCTGGCCAGCGGACCCTTGCCTCACCCCCGCGCCTTTCTTTATTGGGTTATATCTCTTACGAACTAAAAAACAGAATTAAATATATAATATTCTTATAACTACTTATTATACTAATATGTACATAACAATTTTTTTACATATTAAAAAGGTTTAAACTTTGCTTTTGACAACTTTAGGCTGAGGACCCTGCCTCCCGCCTCAGCAATATAAATATAAAGCGTCGTGGCGCGGCTCATTTGCTCCGCGGCCGCGTTACGATAACATGCCCTGTTGATAACATCTTATTTTACGTACCTAAGGGCTTAATATACAAGAAAGGTAAGTTAGATATAAGAACAAATACAATTTAAGATTTTTTTCAATTTACAATTTTAAGATTTAAATATAGGTAAAGTAAAAATGACTTTCAATAAGAATTACACATGTAATGTATATTGAATAAAAAAATATTCTATTCTATTCTATTCTATTCTAATTTACATTAACTAATTACAATAATTAATTTACATTTTAAATCTATGCTAACTGTCGCTATTCATTCGGTGTCTTTATTGGGAGAGTTAGTGCATAGTTACAATACTATTCTTTTTATCATTAAATACAAAGTTATATTTTTTAACATTCTGAATAAGGCTGCGCTTGTTTTTTCCGCGTTGCTGTGTGCAACCATCGCTAGTTGTTGAACCGTGAGCGCTGCCCGACGATCGTAACACCCTCATGGCTCCGCCCACCGCCCCTAGGTTGTTCAACTAGCGTCGGTTACGACAAGCATGTATTTCACACAATTTATTCAAAATAAAAAAATACTCTTTCTACCGGAGCATTCGTACCAGGTAGACATAAAATATATTCGATTAAAAAAAATTATGTTGAAGATTGTTGACTTTGAATACTTCCATCCAACAAGTTACGGGACAATTTTGTGTCCCGGAGCTTTGTTTGGGGACAATGGGACAGGTGACCGAGAAAAGGGACAGGTGACCGAGAAAAGGGACAGGTGACCGAGAAAAGGGACAGTCCCGTTCAAAACGGGACGTATGGTCACTTTAGCTATAACCCGGCGACGGCTCTGTGGCGCAGTGGCTTAGCAATCGTTTGTTGCGCTGGGGGCCGCGGGTTCGAATCTCGCACGGAACAAGTATTTGTATGGCCTACAAATAATTGTTCCGGGTCTGGATGTTTGTCCTTGTGCAATTTATGTTTGTAAACTGCCTCCACGACACAGGAGAAAATCCTAGTGTGGGGGTAACGATTTTTTACAATTGAAATTGAAAGATTGAACCCTTATACTTCTTGTTGATTTTTGTATTACCTTTATTAAAGTTACCCTTATGTATAAATAAATATAATTACGTATGTAGAAATAAAATTGATTTTCATCCTCATCAATCATTGGGGCGAGGATAATGTCTGCCAGCATAAGTAATAAGCAGGCTAAGTTACAAGGTGCTCAGTTCAAAAATTTGTAGGTAGGTATGGTACTTTTCAATACGTGACACGTAAAAATTAACAATAATCAAAAACACATCTACGAAACATCCTATTTATTTATTTATTCTTTATTGCACCAAATATTTATACAAAAGGCGAGCTATCTATTTATTTACCTATAGTGAATAGGTATCTTTTAAACTCACAATTTTCAATGCTTCATTTTTAATATATAATTTATTATACTGTTAATGAAGAAACCACATTTGTAATTAAAAAAGTTTTAGTTCTACTTCGATAGATGGCGTTGACATAGAAATAGATTGCACTATGGTTGCGTTACTCAGTGTGTAATAAGGCCATTTAAATTATTGTATATAATAATAAACCAGCTCAGATCATACATTGTTGTAGTTTGATTTATATATTATCAACTCTTCAAGTGTATCAATAGGACAAACAGTACAACTAGCTTGCTAGTAAACATTGGTCCATCGACCCCGGATATCAGACCCGGAATAGTCTGAATTTTTTGTTAGTTTGCGGTGCCAGCTTTGGGCCGCACCCCGTAGTACTCGCAGTGGATCGCTGCGGCAAGAGTACCGGGCACCTCGCAGAGGCAGCAACAGCTTGGCCCAGCAAGAGGGCCATACTCAGCTGCATTGGGAGTGTTAGTTCAACGTGACGCCACAGAGGGCGCCATCAGCAGTACATCGCCAATTCAATCTTCGAGTTCGTCGATAGCAGCCGGGAGTTGAAGTTCAAAGTGACGCCGAAGGAGGGCGCCACGAGTACACTACTAGTTCAACCTGGGTTTGTGTGAGTGAAGTGCAAACGTGAGTACAATTTAATTAAATACCATAGTAGCAGAGACATTTAATATAACTTGATTGGTGACAAGTACTGTAGACATTATTTGCCAAGCAATTTTAAACTTTATTTCTAAGAAGGTTTTAACTTTAAAATTGTGCATGTTAGATTAAGGACTTAGAATAAGTTTTATAAAAACGGAGGAACGGGGAACCTATGTCCGATTTCTACCAGAGTGTATTTATTTATAAACACTTGTAAAATTTTTCGTTGTTTTTGAGACTTAGAAAAAATCGCAAACTTTTGTCTAGTAAAGAAACTTGTAAAATTATACATTTCAATTGAGGTTGTTCTGTTACCAAGTTAATATTGTGTTAACATTTAGATTGATAAATTTATCTTCACATAAATAATTAAATTATACTTTTTTTTGATATTAATTAATCAATTCTATAACTATCTTTTACCATCATTTTGTTTGTTGTTTACGATGGAAGGACAAATTAATATATTAAAAGACCTTCAACAAGTAATTCAAAAAGCCTTTACTAATTTTAAAAAGTGTCCAAAGGATAGACTTACAGTAGAATATATACAAACAAGGCTTGAATTATTAGAAAATGATTGGTCTTCGTTTAAAAATACTAAATCTCAACTTTATGGTCGGTTTAAGTTAGAAGACATAGGTCAAAAGGTTGTCGATATATATGACACAACCGAAGATACTTACATATCATGTAAATGTTTAATGAAATCAACGTTAAATAGTGTAAGAGAACCGCTACCACAAGACAGTGGATGTAGTAATAATTCTTCTAAGCAATCTAATTCATTTGTAAAGTTGCCCAAGATAACAATTCCTACCTTTTCTGGCAAATACAGTGAATGGACATCTTTTCACGATCTTTTTATTTCACTTGTACACAATAATGCATCTTTAGATAATGTGCAAAAACTGCACTATCTTAAAAGCCACCTCACTGGTGAAGCCGAACAGTTGATTAGGCACACACCAATCACAGATGCCAATTACCGCGAATGTTGGTCTCAGTTAGAAAAGCGTTATGCAAATAAAAAGTATTTAACCAGTTGTATTTTAAAAAGATTGTTCGGCCAGAAACGCTTACATGTGGAATCGGCTAACTCATTAAAGGAGCTGCTAGATACCACGAGCGACTGTTTAAATGCATTGAAAAATTTGAAAATCGATGTAAGTACATGGGACGTTATTGTTATCCATATAGAGACGTTCAAATTAGATAATGAAACACGAAAGCAGTGGGAGTTAAGTGTTTCTAATGACTCCAGCAACGAGTTGCCCACCTTTGAGCAGTTTCGGATATTTATTGAAAGTCGTTTTCGCGCTTTAGAATGTATAGAGCCGAGGAAGGCTGTGGCTCACCAGATCAATAATAGTTCTCACGTTCTTAGTTCGAAAGCAATGCTGGCCACAAAGTCGTCGAATATTCGTTGCGAATTTTGCTCAGAACTTCACAAGCTCTGTTTTTGTAAGCAATTTGCAAAACAGTCCATAGAAAACAGACGAGAGTTCGTAGCAAAAAATAAAATATGTTTTAATTGTTTAGGCGGAAATCATACAGTTTATGACTGTAAAAAGCAGAATGTCTGTAGAGTTTGCAAAAAGCGCCACCATTCCTTGCTGCACCCTAATAGAGAACCTAACGCTGAGAATAAAGGCCAAGATTCTACAGTAAAGTCCACTATCGACAACGCCAGTTCTTCAAATAGTGACAATCAGATAGTTACATGCTTATCTACGGGCAAAGTCTTAAAACCCAGACAGGTTTTATTAGCCACTGCATTAATAAAGGCAGAGTCCAAGATAGGTGAATTTCAAACAATTCGAGCCCTACTTGATCAAGGATCACAAGCATGTTTTATAACAGAGGCCACTGTCCAATTTCTTAGGCTTAAGAAAATTCCAGTCCGAGGTCACGTTTCAGGTTTAGGAGATAATAAGTCAACCATTGTTGATCCTTGATGAACCTGTTGATCTTGATTTTCAACTTCAAATAAATGCTTACGTCTTGAGTAAGATTACATCATACTTACCTGAGAGAAGTGTGAATAATTCATTGGATTGGATTGATATCAACGGTCTTTGTTTGGCAGATCCTTATTTCAAAACACCTAATAAAATAGACATTCTTTTGGGTGCAGATGCTTACTGTTGCATTATGAAGGAAGGTGTAGTAAAGAGTCCGTCTGGTACTCTAATAGCGCAGAACACCACCTTAGGGTGGATCCTTTCCGGTGTAGTCAGTTCAAGCAATGAGAGTTCAAAACACCACACAAGAAATTTAAGTGTGCACTGTACACAGTTCAATGAAGACAATATTCTAAAGAAATTCTGGGAGATAGAAGAACAAGTTAGTACAAGGAAATTACTTAACCCAGAAGAGCAAAAATGTGAAGAATTTTATATGAAAACTACTAAGAGGGATGATACAGGCAGATACATTGTACGTTTACCATTTCGAGACGAAGATCCTGCATGCAAGGCCGGAAGTTCCCGTGACATAGCTGAAACAAGATTCAAATCGTTAGAAAAAAGATTAAATAAGGACACCTATTTAAAGGAAAAATATACAGAGGTAATTAATGAATACTTACAATTAGGACACATGAGACCTGTAAAGGAAGAGGATAATAAGAAAGATGAAGCAGTTTACTTACCACACCACGCGGTGATTAGAAACGATAAGACCACCACGAAGGTACGTGTAGTTTTCAACGCCTCTGAGAAAAATAAAAAAGGAGTTTCACTCAATGACACTTTAATGGTTGGACCAACGCTGCAAGCAGACTTAAGACACACCATTCTTAGATGGAGAGTACACGCTATTGGTATTGTGGCGGATATAATCAAAATGTACCGCCAAGTCAGAATAGCGGATGAAGATGCTGTCTTCCAGAGGATACTTTGGCGAGAAAGCCCTGAAAAGCCACTTAGGGATTATGAGTTGGTAACGGTGACCTTTGGAACAGCTTCTGCACCATATCAGGCAGTTAGGTCACTCCATCAGGTTGCGTACGACGAAGGAGATAAGTACCCGCTTGCAGCAGATAGAGTTTTAAACTCTTTTTATATGGACGATTTAATGATGGGAAGTAATAGCGTCGAAGAGGGCGTTGAAATCTGTAAACAGATGGTAGCATTATTAGGAAAGGGAGGATTCGCATTGCAGAAGTGGAACAGTAACAATCGGCAACTATTAGATAGAATAAGTTCAATATATACAAATGAAGTAGTACAGCAAACAGGTCAAATAAAAATTAAAAATGAGAACACTGAAAATAAGGACAAAGAGGACATAGGAGTTAAGGAAAAGGAAATAGATAATAAGGAAATAGAAATTAAGCTAGATAGTACAATAAAAATTTTGGGACTTACCTGGAACCGCCACGAAGATGGCTTTCAGTACTCGGTAAATCTTCCACCGCTGACGACAGCACCTGTAACAAAAAGAATAATAATATCAGATATAGCTCGTTTGTTCGACCCATTGGGATGGTTAGCTCCTAGTGTCGTATTAGCAAAGATGTTCATACAAAAATTATGGCTCTTAGGTGTATGTTGGGATGAGGAATTAACTACCGAAGTAATAACAGAGTGGAGTACTTACCGCGAAGAGTTGTCATTACTAACCAAAGTTCAGGTACCTCGTTGGCTTGGTACTAGTTCATCTGATGACCTTGAATTGCACGGTTTTAGTGACGCCTCTAAAGCAGCGTACTCAGCCGTCGTTTACTTAAGAACAATTGATGTCTCAGGCAAAATTCATCTGTCGTTGTTAGTGGCTAAAACGAGAGTAGCTCCCATCAAACAAATTAGTATTCCTCGATTGGAGCTATGTGGTGCTGTACTTGTATCAAAGTTATTGATAGAGACAGCAGAGATTTAATATTTCAAAGGAAAAGATCTTTGCATGGACTGATTCTACAGTAGTGCTATCGTGGCTTAATAGTCACCCTAGCAGGTGGAAAACGTTTGTTGCCAACAGGACTTCAGAAATTTTGGGCGCTTTGAATTCATCTCAATGGTTTCATGTGCCGACCAAAGAGAACCCAGCTGACTGCGCATCAAGAGGAATACTACCCAGTTCATTAGTCGGTAATGAGTTATGGTTTTCAGGACCATCATTTCTGAAAAATAAATTAATTGAGTACAAGAGGCCAAAGAATCTAAAGACAGATTTAGAACAAACTATAAAGGCGCACACAGCTGTAGTTCCAGAGCACGTAGTTTTCGAAAATTATTCCAGTCTAAGAAAATTAGTTAAAGTTATTGCGTATTGTCGAAGAGTTTTAAAAAAGGAAAAACACGATAGTAAATATTTGAAAGATCACGAAATAGAAGCAGCATTACAAACTTGTATAAGGAAATCACAAATAGATTCATTCGCAACAGAATATGAACAATTAAAGGAAAAAGGGTATTTGAATATAAAATCAAGTAAATTGAAATCACTTTGTCCTTTTCTCGACAAGAATGGTATCATGCGAATTCGTGGACGACTTGAAAAGTCTGAACTAGATGAGCAAGTAAAACATCCGATAGTTCTACCACATTCATGCCATTTGACTCTTCTTATAGTTGCAGACGCGCATGAGAAGACATTGCATGGTGGTCCTCAGTTAATGGCAAACTATTTAAGGTCAGCCTATTGGGTAATAGGTGCTAGATCTCTAGTTCAACAATATGTTCGCAAGTGTGTAACTTGTGCGAAACAGAGAGCTAGTGTTAGAAACCAACTGATGGGTGCGCTCCCATCGGTTCGATGTACACCAGCAAGACCATTTTTATATAGCGGAGTGGATTATGCTGGACCCATAAGTATAAGAACCACTAAAGGACGTGGGCATCGTTCTTATAAGGGCTACATATGCCTTTTCGTTTGCATGTCCACTCGTGCTATTCACCTAGAGGTCGTCAGTGACATGAGCACACAGGCATTTTTAGCCGCTTTTCGACGTTTTGTGTCGCGACGAGGTCACTGTGCTAAATTGTGGAGCGACAACGGCTCCAACTTTGTAGGCGCCTCCAGAGAACTGCAACAGTTGGCATCTATTCAGCCAGCCATAGCAGAATATCTGGAAGCAAACAACACCGAGTGGCATTTTATTCCGCCTCATGCTCCCAATTTCGGTGGTCTTTGGGAAGCGGGTGTAAAATCCACCAAATTTCACCTTAAAAGGGTTATTGGCGACTCTACCCTAACGTACGAGGAAATGACTACATTCCTCAATCAAGTGGAAGCCTGTCTGAATTCGCGGCCGATAAGCGTTATTAACTTTACTGATCCTGGTGAGCCCCTCCCTTTAACTCCTGGACATTTTTTAATAGGAGAACCGATAATTAATGTACCAGATAAAAATTACAAAAGTTCAAACGTAAGCTATTTAACTAGGTGGCAATTTGTGCAAAGGATGCTGCAGTCTTTTTGGAAACGATGGTCACAGGAATATCTGTCAAAGCTCATGAATAGGTACAAATGGGCGTCACAAGTTCCGGAACCTAATGTTGGTGACGTTGTTTTAATTAAAGAAGATGATTTGCCTCCAAGTCGTTGGTTATTGGGTAGAGTTATAGAGAAACACCCCGGTGATGATAACGTTACCCGTGTAGTCACATTGCGTACGAAAACATCCGTAATTAAGAGGCCAACATCAAAATTATGTATTCTGCCTATCTCGGATCCATGAATTGTTCAATTTTTATGTCAAATTTATGTAAAAATATTATTGTATCAAATGTTCTTTTACTTTTACGATCAAATGTAGCTATATGTACAACATTAATTACATTTATAGGTTTAATTTTACAATGTTACTTTTCAAAATTTTATTTTAGGTTATTTTAAGCTGTTGAAGTCTTTATTTTTATTTGTAAGTTTTTAGGTCATACTTTATGAGATTAAATTATAGAAGTGTGTTATAAAGTATTAAGTGCAAATTTTAGATTTAAGTTCAAATTTTAAATTTAAGTGCAAATTTTAGATTTAAGTGCAAATTTTAGACTTAAGTACAATTTAAAAGGCCATTCCGTCACTAAATGTCCTTGGTGGGCGGTATGTTAATGAAGAAACCACATTTGTAATTAAAAAAGTTTTAGTTCTACTTCGATAGATGGCGTTGACATAGAAATAGATTGCACTATGGTTGCGTTACTCAGTGTGTAATAAGGCCATTTAAATTATTGTATATAATTAAAAAAAAACTAGCTCAGATCATACATTGTTGTAGTTTGATTTATATATTATCAACTCTTCAAGTGTATCAATAGGACAAACAGTACAACTAGCTTGCTAGTAAATATATACAATTCCATAATTAGATAATATATGAAAATACATAATTCTAATATAATGCAACTAATATACCGAATAAAAAAAATTAAAATACATTTATCGTTGTACGCTGTGTGTATTTCCATAAATTAGTTCATTGATATTGAAAAAATAATACTACATTCGTAGCTACTATAGGTGACGTCTTACATATTTGAAATAAGCAATATATTGAAGCGAGCGGCGCGCCGCCGGCAAATGCTCAAGGCCGTTCGCATGGAGTAGCCCCTTAATATAATATTAGTAGTAAGTATTACTTGAGAGATATATTGTGTTTTCATGCGATGGCCAAGTCAATCTATTTATTTAAAATATAAAAGATTTTAGTATTGATGTGGTCACTATAAGATATTGTTCATACGATCTTTTTGAAAAAATTATGGAGGAAGTTTTTGTTAAGCTTGACAAACTGAATAATTCTGTTGTAATATAGATTTAGATCATTGTTTAAATCATATGGTCGTTTTAATTTATTTTTAGAGCTAAAGCGTATTACTGAATCTAGTGCAACATGTAAAGATAACATTTTGACAAATGTTAAGCCGTTGCATAAATGTATAATTCAAAAATTGAGTTCTGATCATTGTAGAAAGTTAGTTTCATTACCTTACATTCAGAAAAAGCAAGTAGATGAGAAAATTCTGTTTGTTCCAGTAAATGAACGTCGCTTGGAGAAGTTTAGAAGTAACGTAGTGAAGAAACTTCCATCACTTTCTTACCAATATAGAATCGGCGACGACCGAGTCGTTTCCGATCGGCTCGATTCATTGGCACTGCGAAGAGATGTTGCATCCCTTTGCATTTTCTTTCGCATCTACCACGGGGATTGCTCTGAGGAATTGTTCGGATTAATCCCAGCCACCAAATTTCACGAACGCACATCGCGGCAGAACTCCCGATACCATCCACACCATCTGGATGATTGGCGGTCCACCACTGTGCGATTTAGAAGATGTTTTCTTCCTCGCACGACTTCCTTGTGGAATCGATTACCATCGCATTTTTCCGGACCGATACGACTTAAGGACCTTCAAGAAAAGAACCGACAACAGATGGGAAAGAAGGGTTCTGAAGTGGCAGCCCCGTACCGGCAGGCGAAAAGTAGGGCGTCCTCCCGCTAGATGGAGTGAAGACCTGGTAAGATATGCAGGAAGTCCATGGATGCAGGTGGCTTGGGACCGTGCTTTGTGGCATTCCTTGGGGGAGGCCTATGTCCAGCAGTGGACTTGGGAACGGCTGTAATGATGATGGCGATGACTCTAGAGGAAGCGTTTTTGTTTTTTTTTTTAATTATATTCTGCAAAACTTGAACACTAAAGGATCTGTGTACTTTTTTTGATTTCTTTGAGGAATTAATCCAAATCAGTGATCTATTAGCTGTATAAAATAAATCTCTGAGATACGTGTATATATAGGTGTACAGGTTGATACGTGTATAATAGGTTTTTTTGCAATAAATATTTGAGTTAGTGCTTCACTGTTCAAATTATGGCTAGTATTTTTTTAGTAATCTACTTGGATTAAGTATGCGTCATTAAAAGTTTTACTGGCGTATGCTATTGGTTGATCACTTTCTATGGGACCTTTTGTATCGCTCCTAGTTCATAGTTGGATGCGTTAGGAGTCGTCCTAACACAACGCGACAACGCGATCATCGCGCGAGTAAGCGATGCGACCATCGCGTGCTCATGCGATATCAAAAACTGGTTGTCAAATAGAACGCGAATACGCGATCATCCCGCGAATTGACGGTGCGAGCGGCCGTGGGCTCTGCTTCGCTTCGCAGTTTGCGCATGGCATTGGTGCTAAGCATGGACGTCTGGTAGTATATAGATGACCTGTTCTGCTAGTCTTGACAACGATGAAAAAAAAAAACGAAATGGGTCGCAATGTAGTTTGTTGGAAATGAGACCGATACGTGGTGAATTTCACAATAAATATAGGTCGGGTCCCGCCCTTCACTCCATTGCCCGACGACACGACGCAATTGTCGCGCGAATGTCAATTAGGAAACCTATTCGACAGCAATATGTTTGTACGAACTAAATTCGCGCGAATAGATTTTCAAACAATTAAATCGCGCGACCCCATCGCGCGAATGCCAACTAGGACACCTATTCGACAGCAATAAGTTTGATCGCGTGTTCGTACGAACTAAGTTCGCGCGAACTTGCGATGATCGCGCACTCACGTTGTATTAGGACGACGCCTTAGTGGTTATGATAATTGGCTTAGAGACGTTGGTGCGAGTCGGTTACTAAGACACATCATTTTCAGTGACACTATAAGGGGAGCCAAATTGAAATGTTTGAATATTAAGTAATTTAGAGGCAATCCCG
Organism: Parnassius mnemosyne; assembly: GCA_963668995.1. Taxonomy (NCBI): domain Eukaryota; kingdom Metazoa; phylum Arthropoda; class Insecta; order Lepidoptera; family Papilionidae; genus Parnassius; species Parnassius mnemosyne. The sequence continues at coordinate 37,355,053 of CAVLGL010000115.1, forward strand.
ACTGGGTAGATGCCAATTTGATGCCATATAACGTTGCCAAAATACAAGCGCGTCTTATCCTCGCCAAAAGGATCCATTCACCATTGTTGTTACTTTAGAATTTTGTTGTTTAAATTAAACACTACAACACTATTTACGAGAACTCGTACTTTGGTCGTGCATTTTTTCACGTGGTGGAACTATGGTGCCAAACTATGATGTAAGAGGAGTTCCCCTAGTGGCGGGCACTGAAGATTAGAAACTTATCATATCGCTATACTTCAATTTTATGATGAGATATAATCAAGCAAACAATGCAAGAAATCTGAATAAATTAGGAAGTTTCAAATTTCACCCTAAACTAATTAAATATCATAATAATTCTTCGGCATGTATTTAATTTACTTGTACCTAATAAACAGTGGCACCTAGTACCGGACACAGATCTTGAAACCCTAATATTGGCAACATCTATACAAATAAATAAAATTGAAGTGTCTGTTTGTAATGGGTAAAAATAACAAAAAACAATTTTTAAAAATTTTGTCTGTCTGTCTGTTTGTTCCGGCTAATCTCCGAAACGGCTGGACCGATTTTGACGGGATTTTCACTAGCAGATAGCTGATGTCATAGGATTAGTTAGGTAGGGTTCCGCGCAAATAAATTAAACTCGTGAAATCGTAGTAAATTCCACTCGAACGAAGTCGCGGGGTACAGCTAGTTTGAAATTAAATATGTAAAGTGCAAAATCAACCTTATATTATTTATTTATTCTTTATTGTATTCCTTAATCTAAAAGAATACAAAGGGCGGAGGGGCTACTCCATGCGAACGACGTTGAGCATTTTGCCGACGGCGTGCCGCTCGCTTCAATATATTGCTTAGTATGAAATATGTAAGACGCCACCTATTGTAGATAAGAACGTATTATTTTTTCAACATCAATAAACTAATTTATGGAAATACACACAGCGTACAACGATAAATGTATTTTAATTTTTTTATTCGGTATATTAGTTGCATTATATTAGAATTATGTATTTTCATATATTATCTAATTATGAAATTTTATAATTATATATTAAAAATAAAGCATTGAAAATTGTGAGTTTAAAAGATACCTATTCACTATAGGTAAATAAATAGATAGCTCGCCTTTTGTATAAATATTTGGTGCAATAAAGAATAAATAAATAAATAGGATGTTTCGTAGATGTGTTTTTGATTATTGTTAATTTTTACGTGTCACGTATTGAAAAGTACCATACCTACCTACAAATTTTTGAACTGAGCACCTTGTAACTTAGCCTGCTTATTACTTATGCTGGCAGACATTATCCTCGCCTCAATGATTGATGAGGATGAAAATCAATTTTATTTCTACATACGTAATTATATTTATTTATACATAAGGGTAACTTTAATAAAGGTAATACAAAAATCAACAAGAAGTATAAGGGTTCAATCTTTCAATTTCAATTGTAAAAAAATGTTACCCTCACACTAGGATTTTCTCCTGTGTCGTGGAGGCAGTTTACAAACATAAATTGCACAAGGACAAACATCCAGACCCGGAACAATTATTTGTAGGCCATACAAAACTTGTTCTGTGCGAGATTCGAACCCGCGGCCCCCAGCGCAACAACTGATTGCTAAGCCACTGCGCCACGGAGCCGTCGCCGGGTTATAGCTAATGTGACCATACGTCCCGTTTTGAACGGGACTGTCTCTTTTCTCGGTCACCTGTCCCATTGTCCCCAAACAAAGCTCCGGGACACAAAATTGTCCCGTAACTCGTTGGATGGAAGTATTCAAAGTCAACAATCTTCAACATAATTTTTTTTAATCGAATATATTTTATGTCTCCCTGGTACGAATGCTCCGGTAGAAAGAGTATTTTTTTATTTTGAATAAATTGTGGACGTCTGAAAGAAACACTTACGGTTCCAGTTCTAAAGGCGATGTTGTTAACAAAGGTAACAATAAAAAAACTTGAGCAGAATTTTATTCTTATTTAAAATCATCACCAACTTTATTAAAGCAAATTTAATCCACTGACAAATGTAATTAATAATAAAAAAAAATATGTTGCATTTAATAATTACCGTCTATACCGAATATAATTTTACAGTGAATACTAATTGTATAAAGTTATAGTTTTTAGAGTATAAATAAACCCATGTCCTGTTTTGAGTTAAAGAATAAATGGTCAGTTTAGTCTTTTTAGTTAAATTTAGTTTTAATTTTTTTTAGTTTATAGTAAAAAGTAGGTATATTAGTACCTACTTAGATACTTTTTACCGAATTATAAGTATAGAACACCTTATGTACTCAATTATTTTTTGAAAAAGAAGAAAAACCAAGCAATAAATAATATACTATATTTTAGCAAAAAACTATAACTTAGTAATACTAATTATAACTTAGAATATAAATGAAAAACTCATAACTGACTTTTTGGCCCGACCCAGGATTCGAACACGGGACCTCATGATCAGCAGTCGCACTACTACAACCACTAGACCAACGAGGCAGTACTATACCTAATAACTAATATTGAATTAGCCTTTTATAGTGTAAATTATAATATTTGTCGAAATTTTAATTATGGATTCGAACCTTACATGCTAATGGTGCTTAATTTTTTTATTTGCATTTACTTCAAAGAAAATACACGCAAAAGCTTCATCGCGCAGTAAAAAACACAACAAATATATGTATAACTAATACGAAAAATTATACCCAAAACAAACAAATAATACTACCTATAAATAACCTAATAAGTAATAATATTATCGACTGATATGACGTGCGCTGGTCGACGCTCTAACGACACGGGCTTCACGTCGAAGAGCTCAGCGCTCACTGACTTCAGCAAGACCGTGAGCAGTGAATATGCCCAGATTTTAAAATAATTTCTTAAGGCGCAGGTTGAGCAAAATGTCGCGCTAGTCGTTATTTGTGCTGTTTTTAGGAGCTATCTACTTTTTATTTAAAAGACATATCAACAAATAAAAAACACATTATATTTCTACATAATCTTGATTCCATAAAAGCTATATCCAATTTTTTTTAAAGGAATAAATATTAATATAATCTCCTTACAAAGAAACCACATAAATGTGAAATTATTATTGATAACATGCATCTCCTCGTAAAGTAAGTATTATTTTATTTTGCGATTTACACCAATGGATAGGCAATTTATTAATGAACATTTCTATGGTAAATTTTTTTCAAAAGACCAAAATTTGATTTTATTAAGAAATTAATTTAAAATCTGGGCGTATTCACTGCTCACGGGCTTGCTGGAGTCAGTGAGCCCTGAGCTCTTACACGTGGAACCCGTGTCGTTAGAGCGTCTGCCAGCGCACACGTTCACGTCATCTTATCAGTCGATAATATTATTACTTATTAGGTTATTTATAGGTAGTATTATTTGTTTGTTTTGGGTATAATTTTTCGTATTAGTTATACATATATTTGTTGTGTTTTTTACTGCGTGATGAAGCTTTTTGCGTGTATTTTCTTTGAAGTAAATGCAAATAAAAAATGAAGCACCATTAGCATGTAAGGTTCGAATCCATAATTAAAATTTCGACAAATATTATAATTTACACTATAAAAGGCTAATTCAATATTATCACCCAACCACAATATCTTATTAGGTATAGTACCGCCTCGTTGGTCTAGTGGTTGTAGTAGTGCGACTGCTGATCATAAGGTCTCGGGTTCGAATCCCGGGTCTGGCCAAAAAGTCAGTTATGAGTTTTTGGCCCGTTTGTTTTTATTTATTGCTTGTTTTTCTTCTGTTTCAAAAAATAATTGAGTACATAAGGTGTTCTATACGCCGAATGTCAGAGAGAAAAGCACATCTTTTGCTAAACTTTAAAATCTAAAACCAATTTTAAAACAGACGAATTGATCATAACTCCGTTAGCTATAAAATAAGTTATTATCTAATTAATGGTATTTATTCCAGTTTATGGCAGCCCTGATTTATATTAAGTGGCTGAAATTAGGTACTTCTTATTAGGTACGTCAAACCAAATAACAGCCGGGCGGCTGACATTATGCACTCCATACATTTCTTATATTATCTAATTACAGCCCCATTAATTTCCACTAAAAGAAAATAAATAAGTTGTAAATTCAAACAAAAATAACTGCATTGCTATGTCTATTAGTCATATTCATACAAATCAAAAAGCCTATATATGAGATAATGTAAAGTAAGCATAATTTTACCGGGATCATAACTTGTGAAATAATTAGTAAAATGATCGTTTTTCGTTGCGTACCTGTTTTGATTTTAACACTGTTAGGTTTAAAACTGCGAGGTAATATTTGAATAAATATAGTTTCCTCTAGGTACAAAGATTTTTTTTAGATGAAAATATTTGTAGTTAAGACTACTAGAAATCTTATTTATGGAGTAAAAAGGCGAAAAGACTGGAATTAGGGGCATGACTGGTATTAGGGGCTTCCACCCTAATTCGGTAAAAAGTATCTAAGTGTATTAATATACCTACTTTTTACTATAAACTAAAAATTTTTAAAACTAAATTTAACTAAAAAAAAACTAGTGTACATTTATTTTTTAACTCAAAACAGGACATGGGTTTATTTATACTCTAAAAACTATAACTTTACACAATTAGTGTTCAATATAAAATTATATTCGGTATAGACGGTAATTATTAAATGCAACATATTTTTTTTAATTATTAATTACATTTGTCAGTGGATTAAATTTGCTTTTATAAAGTTGGTGATAATTTTAAATAAGAATAAAATTCTGGTTAAGTTTTTTTATTGTTACCTTTGTTAACAACATCGCCCTTAGAACTGGAACCGTAAGTGTTTCTTTCAGACGTCCACAATTTATTCAAAATAAAAAAATACTCTTTCTACTGGAGCATTTGTACCAGGGAGACATAAAATATATTCGATTAAAAAAATTATGTTGAAGATTGTTGACTTTGAATACTTCCATCCAACGAGTTACAGGACAATTTTGTGTCCCGGAACTTTGTTTGGGGACAATGGGACAGGTGACCGAGAAAAGGGACAGTCCCGTTCAAAACGGGACGTATGGTCACTTTAGCTATAACCCGGCGACGGCTCCGTGGCGCAGTGGCTTAGCAATCAGTTGCTGCGCTGGGGGCCGCGGGTTCGAATCCCGCACGGAACAAGTATTTGTATGGCCTACAAATAATTGTTCCGGGTCTGGATGTTTGTCCTTGTGCAATTTATGTTTGTAAACTGCCTCCACGACTCTCATTCTATATTACTCTCACTCTGCGAAACATCCTATTTATTTATTTATTCTTTATTGCACCAAATATTTGTACAAAAGGCGAGCTATCTATCTATTTACCTATAGTGAGTAGGTATCTTTAAACTCACAATTTTCAATGCTTCATTTTTAATATATAATTAATTATAAAATTTCATAATTAGATAATATATGAGAATACATAATTCTAATATAATGCAACTAATATACCGAATAAAAAAATTTAGATACATTTATCGTTGTACGCTGTGTGTATTTCCATAAAATAGTTTATTGATGTTGAAAAAATACTACGTTCTTACAGTAGGTGGCGCCTTACATATTTCTTACGCGATATTATATTGTAGCGAGTCGGCGCGGCACACTAAATGCTCAAGGTCGTTCGTGTGGAGTAGCCCCTTAATAAATACAAATTTTGGTCTTTAGAAAAAAAAATTACTATAGAAATGTTCATTAATAAATTGCCTATCCATTGGTGTAAATCGCAAAATAAAATAATACTTACTTTACGAGGAGATGCATGTTATCAATAATAATTTCACATTTATGTGGTTTCTTTGTAAGGAGATTATATTAATATTTATTCCTTTAAAAAAAAATTGGATATAGCTTTTATGGAATCAAGATTATGTAGAAATATAGTGTGTTTTTTATTTGTTGATATGTCTTTTAAATAAAAAGTAGATAGCTCCTAAAAACAGCACAAATAACGACTAGCGCGACATTTTGCTCAACCTGTGCCTTATGGCATTCTCTACCATATTATCATTCTACAAGAATGTAGGACTATTCCATATGTTTTGTGAGCTTGCTCGCGACAATTGTTACACTGATTTCACAGTTTGGGAGTTCGCAAAAATTGTTCTAGATGACAAGTAACAGTCTTAGTAAAATTGCTTTCCAACTACACCTTTTCAGTTTTAAATCGATGTGAAAACCTTGAGAGAGATAGCTCAATCCTCTCCCCTTACGCGCAGCCGAGGTGGAGTTGCGGGGGAAGAAGAGGGCTAGTATGGTAATGAGTTACTTCACTCGCCCTATCCTCTGCGACTGGCGGGACGTCGGTGGTGGTAGGGCTGCAGGGTAAGAGGAGTGTCGGTATTGCGAGGCGCCGCTCCCTCCTACCCTCCGCGGCCGAAACTTAGTTGGTGGCGGAGCCAGAAACCAAATTCGTCCCCCGCTGGGGTCGGGAAAGATAGTGCTTCCAAGTGCTCGCTTTTCCTGGCGCCATGGCCTCCTCGTATCGGGTTCGGGGGTCCGTTACGCAGGTGGAGTTAGAGGCCGCGGAGTATGCCGAGAATATACCTGAGAAGGAAAAGTCCTCCTCGAGGATTTATTTTGTGGTCAAACTAAGGGATAACAGGTGACGACTGACGATAGCGTGAAATAAAAATGAACACATACATGAACTGTCAAATACTTATTACCTAAAAATTTGAGAAAGCAAATGCATTTTTATATTATGATTTATTATATTTTCATTATATTAATAATTGTGGATAATAGATTGTTGCAGTCGGAATAATTTAAAATAGTTGCCTAAATCATAAAGTTCTTCCATAAGAAGTTACTCTAAAACAATAGTGAAATAAATCTTCATTTTATTATAATTGATAGAATCAGGCGTTACTTTGCGGAAATCCTAAAAAATTAATGGGGTTGTTATAAACTAAGTTGCTTAATTCCGCGTAAAGAAAGAAAATGATGTGTCCTGCCCAGTTTTAATGGAACCTCCCACCCTCCCTCAATCCCCCCCCACTATACCCGTCGCCGTTAATCCCAGTACTACCACACTAGGCACGACACACCACTCTCGAAAATACGACACGTGTTTCGACTCTACACGAAGCATCCTCAGGTGAAGTAGACTCTGCGGAGGCTGGCCAGCAAATTAGTTTATAACAACCCCACTTCATTCTATTATTTTCCGTCTTTAGTAATTGTAGAAACTAAAGTATAAACGTTGCGCATTTCTTTTCTTCTTTCTGAAACATAAAACTGTGGTCTTTTGACAGAAAATGTCCTTTAGTTTATATAGAAGTACAACTAACTACACTACTACATCTTTTATGATAAGAATTAGTTACAAAAGAGATAGTGAATAAACGAATATTTAAAGAACAAAATTGTTTGTATTTCCAAGCACTTTATCTACACTAAGATACTAAGTCTTGACAGACACACTGAGCGAGTTGGATCCCATTTGTAATGAAGTCCTTCAGAAGTTCCTTAATTCCGTCCTCCATGGTGGCACTACAATCGAGGCGTGAAGCAGAAGTGAATTGGTCTTGTTCTTCAAGAAAGGCGACAACGCTCCCTTGAAGAACTACAGACCGATTTCCCTTCTGAGCCGCGTCTATGTGCTGTTTTCGAGAATGACTACGAATCATCTCGCACGCAGACTCGACGACTTCCAGCCTCCCCAACAATCCGGTTTCCGAAAAGGCTTTAGCTCCATAGACCACGTAAGGGTATGTACCCTTCAGCAAATTGTACAGAGGACAGAGGAGTACAATTTGTTACTATGCAAATTCAATACAGCTCGTATTGAAGAAGCGATCGAGCGGAAACAAGGCTCCAAAGTCTTTGCCAGAAATCTGTCTACCAGAAAGAGTCAACTGTCAAAGCTGAAGACAGAGTGTGGCAGCATCGTTTCCGGGACACCTGAGATTTTGAGTGAGATTGAAAGGTTCTATGGGCAGCTGTACACGTTATCGTTGGAGCTACACGCAAGTGTGAGTAACGATCCAAGAGCGAGTTTTATCCGACATTATTCCGATGATATCCCGGACGTTAGTCTGAGCGAGATTAGAATGGCTCTCCAGCACCTTAAAAACGGCAAGGCCCCAGGCGAGGATGGAATTACAGCGGAGCTTCTGAAATCGGGTGGAAAACCGGTACTTGAAGTCCTTCAGAAGCTCTTTAATTCCGTCCTCCATAGTGGCATTACACCGGAGGCGTGGAGCAGAAGTGCGGTGGTCTTGTACCCTTCGGCAAATTGTACAGAAGTCAGAGGAGTACAATTTGCCTCTATGTCTGGCGTATGTGGACTATGATTCCGTCGAAATTTGGACGGTGCTGCAGTCCCTTCAGCGGTGCCAAGTTGACTGTCAGTATATCGTGCTATACCGACCTAATATACTATAACGTATAAGTGCTGAAGTGCTTGTACAGTAGGGCTACGATGGCTATCCGAATACAGAACCAGAGTACGAAACCTATCCAATTGCAGAGAGGTGTAAGACAGGGTGACGTCATATCCCCGAAACTCTTCACCGCTGCATTGTCATCATCATTACAGCCCTTGACAAGTCCACTGCTGAACATAGGCCTCCCCCAAGGAATGCTACAAAGCAAGGTCCTGAGCCACCTGCATCCATCGAATTCCTGCATATCTTACCAGGTCGTCACTCCATCTAGTGGGGGGACGCCCAACACTTCGCCTGCCGGTACGAGGCTGCCACTCGAGAACCTTTCTTCCCCATCGGTTGTCGGTTCTTCGAGCTATATGGCCGGCCCATTGCCACTTCAGCTTACTAATCCGTCGGGCTATGTCGGTCACTCTGGTTCTACTGCGGATATCCTCATTTCTGAGTTTATCACGCAGAGAAACTCCGAGCATAGCCCTCTCCATAGCTCGCTGAGCGACCTTGAGCTTCCTCATCCGGCCAGCAGTGAAGGACCACGTCTCAGTTCCGTATGTTATCACTGGCAACACGCACTGGTTGTACAGTCTCGGTTTCAAGTTTTGAGGTATCTCTGACGAGAAGATGTGCCGTAATTTCCCGAACGCTGTCCAACCCAGTTGAATGACCTCTCGGTCGAAGTTGGACTTACCTAGTCGGACTATTTGTCCCATGTAGACATACTCGTTAACAATTTCGAGCTTAGTGCTCCCAACAACTACCGGCATAGGTGTGACATTAAACATGATCTTTGTTTTGTCCATGTTTATCTTAAGACCTATCCGTTGTGAAGCACTATTGAGGTCATTGAGCCTAGTGCTTAGGTCCTCCAGCGATTCTACCATAAGGACTATAACATCGGCAAATCGAAGGTGAGTGATGTATTCGCCATTGATGTTGATACCGTATCCTTTCCAGTCCAGAAGCTTGAAAACGTCTTCCAAACACGAAGTTCTAAACACGACTACCTCTATTCATTACATTGCATTTTTGCTTTGCATTTTCTATCGCATATACCACGGGGAGTGCTCTGACGAATTGTTCAGATTAATTCCAGCCGCCTAATTTCACGAACGCACATAGCGTCACATTTCACGGTACCATCCTCACTGTGCGTTTTACTCTAGGAGATTTCTTCACCGTACAACTTCTCTGTGGAATAGTTTACCACCGGCGATTTTTCTGGACCGATACGACTTAAGGACCGTCAAGAAAAGATCATACTCCTTTCTAAAAGGCCGGCAAAGGTGTCTATGTGCTGCAGTAAACACTTATCATTAGTTGAGTCTAAGTTCGTTTGTCACTTCAATTTTATAAAAGAAGCCTCTCCTGTACGGAAAACATCCTGCTGATTGTCGAACGGAGTGTCAAGACTAGTTTCATATAAAATTTATACAAAATATTAATCTATAAGAGTGAACAAATAGGGAATGATGTTTTAATGTAACTATCTAGACGACATTCTAGTTGTTACCTAGAGCTTGTAGTCCATTAAAAAGGGTTAAGTGAAGCCTGGGCCTAAACTTCGATACTCTGTATTTTAGCACCGCACCGATTATTATTTCATAACTTTTATAAGTTCTTGTAAAATGAAAATTATCCTTTAATTTACACAATGAAGTACTAATTTAATTACAGTATATTATTCAACTTTTCTTACACAGTTAAACAAATAAATTATTCGATCTACTAGAACTTATACACTTGACAAATAGCGGGGAATTTAATTTCCTTTGTAAAATAGAACGCACCCGATATATGTGGGATCTAAAGTAATAGAAGACGGAGTACATCGAATAAATCAAATTCCTGTGTATCGGTCAAAAGTTATAAACGTGATTTCAGTTTACGTGATACGTAGGGTTACCATGTTTGCTTGCTAGACTTGATTTGTGAAAAGCATTGTTAAAATAAAAGTAAACATATTACACTTAGAACTAAATCCTTCTCAGAGTATACTATCTTTTGTTATAAATAATTCTTTTTTGCCTCTATTTTATGGGCGTCCGCATTATTTATTTTTTATTTTAATTTTTATTGACGCCTTAATAATTAGGGAAACAAAGGGCGGATTATTAGCACTAAGATATGCAATGTCAAGTACACAGATTATAGATATGAGGCAATCGATCTTTGTTGTGATAAAGCAAGCATATTACACCGGGACAGCCTCTTAACCGATATAAAGTGCAAGTTTCTTAAGCGGGGTGCTGCAAAATACCACCTAACAAACTTGGACTTGAGGTGCATGCAAAAATACTTATTGGTGACCCTGATTTAATTGATACCAATATTATCAGCCTCGAGCATAGACACTGGGTTGCCAGACTCTGGGTGTTCTATAAGGAACATTAAGGAGAGTACGGAATTACATGACTTAATTCCTCCCTCCCCCTATATGGCCGGGGTGTCCCCACTCTCCATTCCTTTGTTGTCGATATTCCAAGCAAGTATTCGTTTCAAAGTAAACCAAACGATTTGCTTAGTCTTTCGTAATGCGTAACGCAGAGGAGTGAAACAATTTGCCGGCGTCTGTCTTTCCATCCGATTACAATTTGGGTGTCTTCAAAGCAAGAGTGAATAGTCTTTTTAACCCACTTCAAAAAGGAGGAGGTACTCAATCCGAATTTTCTTTTTTTTATGTGTATTACCTCGTAAATTTTTTCTACGTGAATCGATATTGATAATTCTTTTTTATTTGAAAGCTGGTGCTTCTCATGTGGTCTTATATACATTTGATCAAGGTCCGACCAGTAGCTTTTGAGTTATCCTTAATAATTTATATCAAAGTTGATTGTACCACTTGTGTTACGTTAAGATAGTGACAGTAAAGCAAGTTTAAATTTTTTCTTAAATAAGCGTAGGTGTCTCTTCCTTAAAATAAAAAAGTAAAGAACTAGATATCAGTTTTCTTATCAGACTTCTTATTAGGAGTTTTTCCTAAAATCGCCACGACCACTCAGCTGATTGTAGCGACCGTAGTAGACTGAAAAGTTGGCACTAGTATGGGTAATAACTGTATTTTTGAAACAGTAACTGTGTAACTTTTAGGTTATCGTGCAACTGTCTATGGATTACCATCACAATCAATCTGGAGCAGTCTACTACTGAACATAGGACTCTCCATAAGCTCTCAAATGTTGCTTTGAAATTGATGTAAATCTGTGGAAAACTACTACTAAAGCACAAAAAGATACATGCGTTCAATTTTGATAACCGACATGTGTTTCGCCGTGCAACGAGGCATTTCTAGTAAAGGAACACATCAGTGATCAGATGTGGGCTTTGTTCATTATAATATTCATTATATATAATACATTTTCCCTGATATATATAACACTAGCTGTTCTCCACGACTTCGCCCGCGTGTTGTTTCGGGTTTTAATTTTTTGCGCGGTACCCTAATTCTTTTTCCAAAATAAAAGTAGCCTAAGTTACTCCTTGTGACATCAGCTATCTGCCAGTAAAAATTTCGTCAAAATCGGTCCAGCCGTTTCGGAGATTAGCCGGAACAAACAGACATACAGACAGACAAAAACTTTAAAAATTGTATTTTTGTTTTTAGTACCGTAAATAATTTCATATGCATATATACAAACAGACACTTCAATTTTATCTATTTGTATAGATATGGAAGGAGATTCCTTGAGTGATTTACTTTAGAGCAAGAGTATACGTATTGATTGCAGTAGTCTTATATCAATTAGTAGTGTTACACCGTGTTACCGTATGTATTCTGTGACAGAATACCATCGTAAAATAGCCGCATAATGCTTCTATTACATATAAGGGAGAGTCGAGAGCAGTAGATTCTTTTCATCTTGGACCTCATTGTTGACAACGCATCTGCATTTTTATTCTCAACGATGTTAGATGTAGGTGTGTATGGGCAATGGGTCAGTATCCACATAATATAATTATCATTGATGATGATCTTTTAGCCGATTGTCAATCAAGCAGCAGTGTAGCAAGAGTTCCTGTCGCCCGGAGCCATTATAGCGAATATTCCGCCTCTATTACTAGCGAAATTGTAGTGAAAATAAACAAAATCGTTAAAAAGTCTTCTAGTGTTTATATGTATAATTTTAAATTTAATTAAATAACATAAAGTGTATGTACTTTTGCTTAGTTTTTTGTGCGTGTACGTATACGGGTGCGAGTGTGTGTGTCCATAGCAAAAAATACAGACAGACATCTACATCCAGTCTATACTCGATTAGGAATACAGATGAGTTATCACCCCTGAGGACTTGACTTGAAACTTCGTTACCAATAAAAAAGGGTTTCCAGTTCTCGTCACTTATTCTTCCCCTTCCTCATCATTAGCAAGAGCTTATCAAGCTCAGCAAGAAGTTCATGTTCAGCTATGTACATTTAAGAAAATGTACATAGCTGAACATGTACTTCTTTCCTTGTAAGAGTTCACGTAACTAACTATATGGAAGCAGCATAACGCTGCTAGCTGCAATTTGATGCTGGTATTTATTGCGAGCGTAGTACTTCGATCAAGCCAAACCATTCGCGTTGCAGGGGAAGTTCAGCGAATCAATATAATATCATATCATAGACATTTTACGCTATTACTACCAGTGCCTGCTTTAGAGTTCCGACAGCCCTAAGCTAATTATGAATATGCGCCCCCCACCGGCATGTTCTCTCTATACCTGCCCAGTTCACGAATATATTCACTAGATTTTAATATTTTACTAGCTTTCCACGCCGCGGTTTCGCCTACATTAAACCATTTTTTTTCTGATAGTAAGTGTCGACCATCGCCCATGAACAACTGTAACACCAGGAAAATTGCAGGTGCGTTGCCGGCCTTTATAAAAGGAGTAAGCTTGTAAAGGTTTTTAAATCATATCGCTCCGATAAAATCGCCGTGGTAAATGATTTCACAAAGAAGTCTTGCGAGGAAGAAAATTCCTAGTAAATTGCACAGTCATGGTGGACAGTCAAGCTTTCAGATTGTTGTGGAAGGTACCGTGAGTTTTGTCCCGATGTGGTTTGGTGGAATTTAGCGGCTGGAATTAATCTGAACAATCTGGAAATTTGATAGATAATGAAATTAAATGTAACATCTTTTCGCAGCGGCAGTGAATCGCGCCGATCAGAAAGAACTCTGTTTCACTTTCACTTTCAGGAAACGGCTCCGCAACGTCAAGGGCTATCCTTTCCCATGGTGCACCAACATTGTACAATTTCAATGCACCTCTACTACGAGTCTGAGGTCCCTTTACAGCCGCACAACTTTTGTGTCCTCAACATCGTCACGATAGCGGACCCATTAAAACTGTTCTCGGATCTTCAGTAGAGTTCGTTTAACTCCCAGATGGCCTCCTGAACAAACATTATGGTACAGCTGTAGAACATCCGGTACTTTAGCTTGAAGGACAACCATTTGCAAATGACAGCTGTCTCCCCGACCATTTTCCCATTTACGACACAGGACTCCATCCTGAATCAGCAAGCTGTCCCATTGGGCCCAATAGCTTTTAGTGATCGGACTCATCGCTGAGAAGTCGTTCCACTTGGGCTTAGGAGCACAGGCCTTCATCCATTCCAGAATCGGCTTGATGTTTGAATCTTCTTGCTGTGCATGTTGTAGGCTGTCCTTCCAGTCATTGCCGAGCTGGTCTGTCCTGAGAATCTTCACAGATACCACTTCCTTATCCTCTTGCCTAGTACAATGCTTGCAATCTTCAGGACAAGGTCTTCTTGACAATGCATCTGCATTGCCATGAGATTTCCTGCTGCGCTGGGCGGTGCTGTTTGCCGCACTACTACCCTCTCGAGATCGACCACCTCTCCTTTCTACAGTTCGCTTAGGGCAACTAAATCGAAGATGGCCCATTTCCCCATAGTCGTAGCACCTAGGGCTGTGTCTTTATTGCAATCGCAAACTGTAGCTGCTGCAACTTCCCTGACGCGATGGGGACGTTAATCCTGCCGCACGGCTTCCACCTCCAGTGCACGGGTCAAGGCGTCCATAAGCGTCTCGTGGTGCCTAAGCCTCATAGCAGCTCTAACTTCAAAATCGCGGATCCGTAGATGAATATCAGCACCAGGTTCCCTACAATGAGTGCAGGTACAGACTGGTTTGCTTTTCGAACCAGCTATTCCACCTCAAGGGCCCACTGGTGCAGGTTTTTGTTGCTGCGTTGCACGCGATATTTGAGCTGCGCACGAAAGACGTGTTCCAGGTGAGCGTCGACATATTTCGCAGCAATGCCTCAAGAAGCTGCTCGTAAGTCATTTCCTTATCGAGAGCTTCCAGAACAATTAAGGCCTGGTCACGCAGGCCTAGGCAGGCAGGTTCGCCTTCATGACAGCCTCGAACTGGATTTTGTAGGCCGACCAGGACGAAGTCCCGTCGAACGGCAGCACTTTGAATCCACGCAGCGAAGGTATTGTAGCTATCGTCCTTCATGAAGAGCATCTGCACCTGCAGCATCATCACCAAAGCGCCTAAGTCAGGTGCTGCAGATGTTGGAGCTGCTGAAGGGCCAGCCTCTGTGGTCGGCAGCTGGCCCTACGACGACCAAATCGTCTCTAGTCCGTTACCTGCTGGCGTTGACTTCGGGCACGGATACTCCCCATGTCGTGCTTTGGTAAAACTTAAGACACCAATTGTTACCAGCTTGGGATTGGAGACAAAAACTGCCGAGTGAATTACTAAAATTGACACTTTAATTACAGAATACTAATTACAACTCAAAACCACACTAAGACCAAAACACAATTGTACTACTGATCACTTTAGTTCGCAGTTGTATCGTTTCGAAGTATTCGCTTGTATCGCCAATTCAATACTGACTGGGTCGCGGTCTATATCGGCTTTATATAGGTAATTTCCAGATAATTTCCAGAGCCTTCTACTGTAGAAACATCTAGAATGTTGCAGTACATACCGGTCCCGACTGACTAGGTGTCGATAGTTCTAGAAAGTTCTTCCATGGAAATTTCTAGAACGATCTTGTACCATGTACCATGCATTAATTGTGGCCATGTACCATGCATTAATTGTGGCGCGCAACAATAGTACATTAATCGTGACGTAATCCTTCTGCCTTTGTAATCACAAGATCAAGAAAGAAGTAATCAACTAACACCAAGAAAAAAAATGTATTATGTCTTTCGTGTTGCCGTTTTTTATTTCACCAGTAAAAATTTTCAAGATGATTACTTTAAACAAATTAATTATAGTTACTTATTGGCCATTAAACAGAACAATCTTATTCAACTGATTCCTACAAGTTTCCTTAGTTAAATTATTAAATGACATTGTTCTGCGTCCATACAATGTTCGCCTAAGAACCAACAGTGAAAAAAAATACCTTTTTAAGTCCGAAATTACACGTAATTGTATTTAAAAACAATAACTCCTGACGGACACTTCTGAAAACATAGATATTAGCAATTATCATAGAGATTTTGAGGTTATGTTTTATTTTTATGAAACATTACTATGTTATTGCTAATGTAAGCAGTTCAGTCTTAGCCTAGCACTTATACGGTAAATAAACTCAGGTTGTGATTAGGTCAACTTATCGCATAATAAACCAACTACACAGTTCACTTAGATTCCGAAAACATTTGGAGAAATGTATTTTTTCAAACGAAACGAAAACGATCGTACGTCTGATGTCTATCTATTTTAACGTCTTGTCATCTGTCAACGTTCTTGAGGTTTTTTTTTGCGTGGCAAAATGCTGATTTGGCCAATAAGAGTACAACAGTATTGTTATTTTAAATGAAAACAGATGATTTTACTGTATTCCAGTTCCTTGTGGCATATATTAAACTGAGCTATATTTTAAAATATTAACGTTTTCATAATATATTTGAGTTTATGATAGCTTTTGAAATATGTCAGTGAAGGTATTATGCGATTGGTCAAATCACAGTAGCCCATAAATTAGCATTAAATAGGTACAAATATCAAAATCTAAAAAGTCCTTTTTATTTTGATTTTACAATTCAGAAGTGCCCGTTACTATCTATTTAATGTTATCTAATTCATAATTAAGGATAAGAATTTTGGTAATTGTCAAATATATGTTCGTTCTTAGGCGAGTTTTTACAATGTTCTTTAAATTCATATTTAAGTGGGATGTTAAAATTAACTGTAAATTGTATTTAATTATTAATTACTAAATGTTTGTAATTATTAAAAGTAACATATAAAGTTCTAATAAATCTAAATCAAATATTTAGTCTCAAACGGCGAAGTTCCTTCCCCATCGGTTGTCGGTTCTTCGAGCTATATGGTCGACCCATTGCCACTTCAGCTTACTAATCCGTTCGGCTATGTCGGTCACTCTGGTTCTACTGCAGATATCCTCATTTCTAAGTTTATCAGCAGAGAAACTCCGAGCATAGCCTTCTCCATAGCTCTCGACAAGAATGTCGTAATTTCTAGAACGCTGCCCATCCGACTTGAATCCTTCGATTGACTTCTCAGTCAAAGTTGGACTTACCTGGTCGGACTATTTGTACAATAGGTAAATGTTGTTGACGAGTATGTACTCGTCAACAACATTATACATCAAAATAATATAATATAAAATAAAATAATCTCATGCTGTTATATTTGCTGAAGACTGCAGCTTCATTTACCGTCTAACAGCCATGAGATTAAGAGTGTGATCGGAGAGTTTTTGTGTCTTTCTGCGGCGGGTCTTGCAAAACTTAGTTTCGACCGCATGAACAGTTTCCACGAGCTTGTCATTCATATCGCCCACTTCATTGCTTTCACTCGAGCTGAATGGTTTCGGGTCTTTGGATTAGAGCACGAGAGGGAAGGAGCGTTGTCTTCGTTAGACGACACCTCTTCAATTTAACGTTTTAGGTTCAGTTTGCCTCTCACCATTCGGTGATCGCTACCAGTTTTCACCGTCGTGATCACTGAGACGTCACTGAATATTTGCCGTCTAGTCGCCATAATGAAGTTAATCTCATTTTTTGTCGAACCGGCGGGGCTCGGCCAGGACCACTTCCTTTGGGGCTGATTCTGGAAGAAAAAGTTCATCATAAAGAGTCCCTCTTTCTCTATAAAGTCGGCCAGCTGCTCGCTCTTTAGGTTCCGTTGCCCTATTCCAAATTTCCCTACCCTCAGCTCGCCGTTCTCTCTTGTGCCTAGTTTTGCGTTGAAGTCTCCCATTAACACCGTATAGTGGGTTTTGGAGCAATGCATGGATTTAGAGATATCCTCATACATTTCCTCCACCTCCTCATCGGGATGTGCCGAGGTTGGTGCGTAAACCTATATGACCTTTAACAAATACCGTTTGGTGATTCTGGGTACGCAACCCTCGTCGACACACTCACAATTTTTACTACGTTGTTAACGAGAGACTTGTGGACGCTAAATCCGACACCTCCTAGGGACAGATGGTCGTCCTCCTGGTGATAGAACAAGTTACCGGATTGAACGATTACCATGTTTTCCCCCTCTCTTTGGACTTCCAATAATTCTATGATATCCCAGCGCAACTTGTCTAACTCATCTTCCAGCTCCAGTATCTTCTCGTCAATCCTCAGGGTGCGTGCGTTGTATGTTGCCAGGTCGAGTCGTCTTGCATCTACTTACTATTATAATATAATGTAATAAGTTACAATTACTAATTACAATTAACATTACATTTCTACATAATTCCGTTCAATAAAATAAAAATTACAAAATTGTCATGGAGGGAAATTTACAATTCAATTATTAAATATTGTTAAAAATTGATAGCCGTCTTTTAGAATTTTTATATTGCAGATATTATTTTAAAATTTTTTTAGCTTTAACTGTATGATTCGACAATTATGTCACTTTTTTACGTTTAGTAGATAGGGCGCAGATGGTACTGAATATTCTTTTGTCATCGTTATAATTAATAGCTTTTATGTGCAAACTCGCTAATACTTGAGTTCATCATGGATAAAACTTTCTTTCTCCGTATGTGTGTGATAATTTATAAAAGAAAATCAAAGATATAGTATAGTATAGTTAGTTACTAAATCTATGCAGAAAACCATCCAGTATTTTTTTGTGTGAATTGTAAGTTCATATATAAGACAAGGACATACAGATAACAATAAAAAAATTACTGATTTCGCTTTAGTAACCTTTATACACTCTCCTCATTAAAAAAATAGATTAAGTCCACCGAGATAAGGGGAGGGCAATTATTCTGTTTCGGAGTTTTTCTGCGTAATGAAGAAATTCAGAGTAACAGTCATAGTCGAACGGGTCAGTAAGCTGAAGTGGCATTGAAGCAGCCACTATAGCTCGAAGAACCAGCAACCGATGGGAAGAAAGATTCCCGAGTGGTAATCTCGTAACGCTAAACGAAGTGTAGGGAGTGCATTTGATGGAGATACAACTTGGTAAGACTGACTACATAGTTGATTTCGCAGTTAGCAGTTCGTTATGGGGCGTGTTTTGTGGCATTCCTTGGTTCTCCGTGGCCTATAATGTTCAGCTGTAGATTATGACAATATTGATGTTGATTAGCATCACAGACACAACATATATACGGATTTACTATATGTAAAAATTAAGGGTGCCTTAAAGCTAAACCGTTACTACCGTGGACACGATTTCGCATATTGTACTGATCATGGAAGTTAACTTCCTCTAGTACAATGCTCAGCCCATCTTCTAAAGTCGCTGGCTTTTTTAACCTCACTATCCTAACCATATTCTCTGGAAGATTGTACAGGAATACGTTTAGAGCTGTATTGTTGTAAATTGCCAATTTAGCGCTTTTAAGATTGTTGTCATCGCATATGTATTTACTTTTGAAATTTATTATAATCGAATACTTTGAATGCGGTTACAAAAATCTTGAAAGTTTTTACCAGATTTAATCTTTAAAGATTCTAGTTCGATACTAATACATTCTTCGCTACGCGGGTCTCCGAAATGCTGCGTTAACAAATCTTTCAAGTGCGACCACGAAACGACATCCTCACGTTCCGATAAGAGCGACGCCGCGTTATCTGTAAGTCTACTAGTTACTATACGTATGTCATCAAAAACATAATTGTAAAAGAAACCAAGTCTCGCAACTCAGTTCTTCTACCGTAAAAAGTTGTGAGATCGCATAAAAAGACAATGTATCTCACAATTAATACATATTATATTAAATTAGATTGTTTAGTGCGATGGCCAAGTCAATTTATTTATTTAAAACGTAAAAGATTTTCAATACTGATATGGTCACTATAAGATGTTGTTAGGTTAGCTAATTACATAATTACTTGAGACAGAAGAACCCTTAAGTAGGGACTGAATAAATTAACCGACTTGGTATTACATGGATCTCACTACTTTTTACGGTAGAAGAACTGAGTTGCGCGACTTGGCTTTTTTACAAGTTATGGTTTTGATGGCATATCATTTCTTTTTGTAGATAGTCCTATATTTTTCTCTATCTGTCCTATAGTTCTTATATTTTTCCGGTACCATCTACTCAATGAATACCAACTACAGATTTTCGGTCAATTTAGTCTACTTAATACTTTGCGGGATTTTGGTACAACTTCATAAGACATGTCGACCGTTTTACAAGTTACCTTTGAACATAATTATATCTAGGTACCTATATCCTACCTATACCTACATCTATTATTCCATTATATTATACAAATATACAGGTAAACTGATTCAATCACTGCAAATGTAACTTTGTAATCCTATATATTTATATAAGATTACAAAGTTATTTATGCAGTTGGTGTACTCAGAAAACTAGACCGAAATTACAAAATCTTTTAATTTTTCCTTGATTTATAGACTAAACACTGATTGTACTCTAAATTTGAAGCTTCTATGTCTGCTAGAAGTGCTTTAGAGTTTTGATGATTGGTCAGTCAGTGAGTGACAAAATTAAGAATCTTTGACTAGTTAAATTATAGTAAATTTGAAATATACTGTGTTTATACAATGCATGCTTGGTTACTGAAAATTCAGGCTTCTACTTTTATCTGCAACGAAGTTATTGGTCGAAAATGGCCTGAACTGCTTCGAGAAAAGAATGGTACGGCCGTGCCCCTTTTTTGCTCGACTTGGCGGGGGCACTGCCGTGCCCCTGATAAATTTTGTTCTTCATCACACCTATACCCACGAATGACATAATATTCACATTTCCTTAAAACAAATTTAGCTGTCTTTTGTCGCCATTAAAAGTGGAATAAGCCGTAGCAATTCTGTAGGAATGGGATTAATTACAACAGTTTGTCGTTCTGCTGCCTGTGGCTGTTCCATCGTTATAGAATAATGCACGAGTCAGAGAAGTCAGTTAATATAGCGCGCTATTTTATCCAATAATACAAAATATAAAGTAGAACACACTAAAGCATATAAAAATATAATTTATAAAATAAAAGTTTATATAAAGTATAACAGTTGTAAATGAAATAAAGCTGTATTATATCTCTAGTATTAATAAAACATATATTCATTAATTACAAAGTAAATTTTTAATTTGATTAATTTATTATTTTCATAAAAAGTTATTTTTAAACGTTTAATAATATCTGTCCGAAAAGACTCTCTGTGTCTCTTATTCTTATCAGCGTTATGTTACGCTTACCGTAATAGAGAGTCTATTATAAATAAATTTAATTGAAAGACAAATTTAATTCAAAAATCAATTTAAATCAAATCAGACGTCAATTTAGACGTCCAGGCTAATCTTATATACCTATAAACCTTTGAAATCGCAGAACCGTACGTGCAGCAAGAGGACAATGCCAGGAGAGATCTAGACTATATATTTTCCGAAAAACTTAAAGATTCTTTTGTTTTAAATTCTTTTGACACCCATTGAGCAAACGTGATGAGAAATCCTCTTTCGCTCTCTCTCACACAGCAATAATAATTTATGTTTTTCTACTGTTGTTGACCACGGCTAGTTGACAGTAGTTATGATTCTGACTTGAAACAGTCGATATACTGTGTGAATATTATGTTACTTAAAACCTAGAAAAGAAAAGAATACCAAAACTTTTATGCAATGTTGTACGGTTTAAAGATAAAATTACATGAAAGCACCACTATAAAATTTTCAAATCCCACAGAGGGTGCTTTCAGGTACGTTTCCGCAGAGGGTGCTTTCAGGAACGTTTTAGCACTTTCCTTGTCATTTCACACAGAGAATTTTTGCTTTAAAAAGTACAAAGTCATGTCTCTCGTCTATACGCGTATAAATATTTCGTTGTGTCTTTAAAAATACAGACATAGAAACTGCTCGAAGCCGCCAGCCGCTAAAATATTTCAAGGCGAATATGCGAGAACAACATTTAAAATTAACTCATGTTTATTCTTTGTGGTTATAGCAGAGGAACGATCCACATGTCGTGGATTTTGTAAGAGTAGATTTAACAAATTCTTTGAAAGACCGTGTGAACTCCGAAAAATTGCCTTATAGAACTTTATATGAATAGCAAGCAAAACATTAAAATTTCCGAGAAATGTCTGCGCGAAGTCTTCTTTTAAGCTTGGGGTGGGACGAGGTACCTTACGTACAAATCAAGTGGTTCCCTGCTTCGTGGCAATATATGGAACCAAAGCGCCTTGCTCGAATGGACGTTATTTCTAACAGAATTTCGTAGATTTTAGCGAAGACAATTATCACCTCAAGGTAGGCGAACTCTAGTCGTTTCTACTATATCTACTAGTTTAACTACATATATCCTTTTAATGAATTCAACGAAAGTATTTTATCAATTTATCTCACATTTAAAAGTCCACAGAAACCTGTGTATACGTTGGTGTATACTTTTATACTTTGCTAGGACAATAAACTTTTTCTTTCATATCTCGATATTGCCGTGTAGTAGCGGCGTAGTAGAACCCGTTACACTATATCATCCCGTGGGTGTCGAAAAAGACAAGAGAGGGAATCTAAAACAAGATCTTATTAAGTGTTCATTTCAATCAATTCTGTTTTTTTTAAAATAATAAAATTTAAACTAAACGCATCTAAACTATTCAAGGACGCACTCAAACGCACACAAAAAGTTCCTCAAAATCCTTCGAGCCGTTTTCGAGTTTTAGCGGACAGCAATTGATTTTTATGTATAGAGAATAATGCATATTTCATTTTTAGGGTTCCGTACCTCAAAAGGAAAAAACGGAACCCTTATAGGATCACTTTGTTGTCCGTCTGTCTGTCTGTCTGTCAAGACCCTTTTCCTCAGGAACGCGTGGAGGTATCAAGCAAAATTTATATCAAATACTCAACTCTACCGTCCCCAAGAGCTGTGAAAAAATCAAACTTATAAGCCAACGCAATCAAGAGATACAGCCGTTTATGCCGCAAATTTTCGACATTTGCAAGGGAATCAAAACCTACAGGAACTCCCGTGAACTCAGAATCTTAAAATTTGGTACGAAGCAACCTATTATAGCACAAATAAAGAAAAAAATTGCGAAAAGCATAAATTATTAGTTACATCATACAATAAAAATATATATATATATATATATATATATATATATATATATATATATATATAAAATAATTTTAAACTTATATACCTACGGATTTGTTCGGAAGCCTCGGTGCGCAAGTCCGATTCGCACTTGGCCGGTTTTTTTTCTGTTAAATTACTAAAGAGCTTACGTTAAAATAATATACATATTACATTATTCATGTATGTAAATGTCATGGTGCTATTTAAATTCAAATGGAATTCAAAGCGTCCAATAACATGTAATGTGTTGAAAAGTTTTTGAAAGCACTTTCATTTGAATTTTATAATTTTTATTGAATTGTAATGCAATATTTTATATATATGAAAAAACTATATATGCATTATGCACTATAAATGATTCAACCACGTAAGCCTATATTAGTAAAATGTATAAAAAATTGTATATGTCTATATTTCATATGTATAGTTCTTTTAATTTCATAATACAAACAGTTCAAAACGTTTAAACTAATTTTTTTTTACTTTTTACTTTTATCGAATCTTATCGCTAATCTCTAATCGCGTATCTCCAACCAATACTGAACGCTTTACATACATCATGTTCATTCTTAATAGGGCAAACTCTCTATATTTAAATTAAGGGAATACACACCCACTAATCCAGTAAACTACCTTCTTTCAATGACGGTCGACACAGGGATATTCCCAGCAGAACTTTACCGGCGTGAAATTACCTATGAAGTGTATAAATACCAGAGCCTTTTTTCTGATATTTCATTTAATTGATTGATTTTGTAACTAATAAGTTAACACCTCATAAAAAATAAATTTTATGACGAAAAAAGCATGCAATTTGTGAACAATTCATATCGTTTCGTCAAGAAAATACACACTGAAGACTAATAGGGTGCGTTGCAGAAAATGTAAGAAAGAACTTGTTGTATTTACCATCTGTCAAGTACCATATCCCTCTACAAGATGCAGGAGTGTACAAGCTGGATTGTGAATGTGGTGTCTCTTACATAGGGCAAAGAAAAAGTTCTATAAAAACCCGCGTGAAAGAACATATAGTTGACTTGAAGCACAGAAGTTCCGGGAAGTCTGCAGTGTGTGAACATGTTCAATATCGTCCCCACAGTTGATAGGCCACAAACCCTCGCAAAAGAACACCGATTCCTACCAAGGATGATTCGCGAGGCTATTGAAATTAAAAAAAAAAACATCCTAATTTCAATAGATAAGATGGATTGGTGCTGCCATCTGCTTGGGATCCTATAATTAATAAAATTAAATTCAAGCCCAAGCATACCACTGCAAGACTTCAAGATACTGTAAGTTCATTCTGCGTAGATCGGACCAAAAATTTATATCCAAAAACTGAAGGTAGCCGGGCTAACTATAAAATCGGGACGTCAAATAGAGTAAAACATCCAGTAGTCAGCCTTTTAGTGAGAACTAAAATTTGATTCAACTGTATTTTAAAAATTAAGCATTATGAATAAAAACAATAATTATTCCCAGTAAGGTTGTGTATTAAATTTACTAAAGAAATTAACAAAACATTGTATTTATAATAAAATTATATGAAAAATCAATAACATTATACAAATTATGGTACTTTTCACCAGTAGTCAGCCTCATTTCTCCACAAGTCAGCCATGTCTTACCCTGTAGTCAGCCTCTCAATAATTCTTGCATATTTGGCATAGAAATTCTTTATTATGTATATTTTCAAATACCATCATCATCATCATCATTATAGCCCTTCACAAGTCCACTGCTGAGTGTTCAGAAGGCCTATCTAGGCATCCCCCAAGGAATGCCACAAAGCACGGTCCCGAACCACCTGCATCCATTGACTTCCTGCATGTCTTACCACGTCGTCCCTTCATCTAGTGCTACTCGAGAACCTTTCTACCACATCGATTGTCGCTTCTACAAGCTATATGGCCGCCTATTGTCACTTCAGCTTACTAATGCTCTGCGGATTCTACTGCGGATATACCTACTCGTTTTTAATTTATCACACAGAAAAACGCCGGGCATAGTCCTCTCCATAGCTCGCTGAGCGACTTTTAGCTTCCTTATATGACCAGCAGTGAAGGACCACGTATCAAATCCATAGGTCATCATTGGCAACACGCACTGGTTGTACAATCTAGTTTTTAGGTTTTGAGGTATGTCTAACGAGAAGATGTGTCGTAATCTCCCGAACGCTGCCGAGCAGAGCTGAATCCGTCGATTGAACTCTCGGTCGAAGTTGGACTTCAATTTGCCGACGATATAGTCCTTATGGCAGAATCGCTGGAGGATCTAAGCACTATGCTCATTGACCTCAATAGTGTCTCCCAACGGATAGGTCTTAAGATGAACATGTACGAAACAAAAATCATGTTTAACGTCCATGTCACACCTATGCCGGTAGTTGTTGGGAGCACTAAGCTCGAAGTTGTTGACGAATATGTTTACCTGAGACAAATAGTCCGACTAGGTAAATCCAATTTTCGTATACGTCCCCAGCGAATTCAGTACATTTCAAACGTACTATGCAAGTGTCACATCCAACATTCTTTAAGTCAATCATTTCTGTATCGCTAGTCAAGTCCTCTTCACAGTTTTTGCATCTTACTTTGTTTATTGTACATATAGTATTTTTCTTCCTCTTTTTGCTATTTTTGGAATTCAACAGCTTTTCCGCTTTAATTTTTTGTAATTAGTCTTTAATTTTTTGACGTTTTTCTTCTTTCTTTGGTTTAGCTTCAAATCTATTAATTTTTTTAATCAATATATCGTTATTTTTCTGTTGCTTCACTTCTTTTTTTGTTTCTAAAATTGTCTCCATTCTTTGGGAGGAATGGGATGAAAAGAATAGGAGCTATCCTATTCTTTTCATCCCATTTCTAATCGCCGCCATAGCTTGTGTTAATTACTCTTCTTTGTATTGATGCATGAATTTTTGACATGATAGAATTCTAAAACAAGCTTTAAGGTACTATTTTGTGCAAGAGGACTAACGGCTGACTAGTGGATTTGTAGACCCATTGGTCGGCCCCTGACATGCAATTACATTTGTACGCGGCTGACTACTGGTAAAATACACTTTTCACCCTATAAGAGTTAATCCCAAAGTAATGAGCAAAACTGGTACTATTAAGCAAATGAAATGCATGTAATAGTTAATTTTATCACAAAATAAACATTTTATTGTCACACAGTATAACAATCCACCACAAATTACAGCAAATACACACAAAATTTACCGAAAACTCGAGCACCGCATCTGGTCATGGCTATGGCAGCAGTGCAAACTAACGGGTGTAGCTTGTCAAACTTACATGACATTGGTTCGTAAGTGTGCGCATTAGTCAATAAGGAGACACAGAATCAAACGTTATTTTAAAGGGCTAAACAAATTTCAACACTATTTATATGGCAAAAATGTCTGTAAAGGCTGAGTACTAGTGCGGGGCTGACTACTGGGTGTTTTATCCTACCTCAGTCCCCCCCGTGACCATGAGTGCAGTAAAGCACCCGAAACGTCGGGAATTAAAAATTTTAATTAAACGTCACAAAGTCCGTAAAAATTAGTTTCAACGTGTTTTAATCATGCCAACCCTGTGAATAGGTATATCTACTACTACTTAAATAATAATACCCCCAAATGCAGGGCACGGGACTTTCTCATCGTTACAATGATACTTTACACAAAACATAAAAAATGTTTTTTTAAATAGTTTACTCGGAAGCAGGAAAACAAGTTTATCCCGATGGTAAGTGGATGCTCTGTACCATAGATAATCACATTTATCCTCAATTAAAAATCAAAATGCAGGTGCGTTAATAATGCATCACGGACCTAGACGGAATACTCGTAAAAAAATTCCGTTTCTTATCACTCACCAATAACATACAGCAGCACTAGAGAGTAGTCCTCCGGCCGAGCCGACCCATTCATGCTGCAGCAATAATACGTTACACCGGAGATCTACCAAGTTTCACATGAATAAAAAGATTTAGCATAAATAGATATTTATATTCTTGCGTAAACTTAAAGCGCAATACAAGATAACTATGCTTTTTATTTGTAAATTTTATTTTATTTAACATTAACAAAATTTATTACTTAATTCTTATTATAGTTACTACTTCCTTTACTTTACTAATTAGTGTCTTTTCAGTACTACCACTGCATCTACTCGTAAATATGAATAAAATAAAATACCTGTAATGTAAAGTGTATAAAACAGCTTTTACTAACACCTAATTTACCCCTAACCTCATTCAGTTTGACCTCGCTTGGTTTGGATTATTTCTCACAACCCTCGTATAGTCGCAAATGTTTTCAAGTGCCCTCAGCCGCACCACTGCGCGGCATAGGTGGCGCTTGTCGACACCATTGCACACCATTACAATGTCTCCGCCAGCGATAATGACGACAAAATGAGGACGCATTTACACTCCCATTTCTTTTTTTTTTATTAATATTTTTGGAAATCAAATCGATATGATACGGTGATATTTTGACAATACATGTTTTGTATCCTAAAAAATTAAAGCATTTGTAGTGTCTAATTTTTAATTTACTTTTATATATTTTTAAATGTTAAAAGTGTATGAAATACATCATACTAACACCATGTTTGGATGGATATTCCGCCCGTCAGTCACTCAGTTCAAGCCTCGTCCGTTAGTCAGTGTGACCTACACGTAAGACATTTGGCATTAGAATATATAGTTCACACATTAATATGTCTTAAGCCGGCGCCAGATACAGCTTCAAACAATTGGATACTTGTTTCAAGCTACGTGTGGTACGGGACTTTGAATCAATGTTCAAATACTAAGTGCACAAAGAAATGCACTTTGCCAAGCGGCTTTGGTTTTTTAGCGCACTTCAAAGCGTTCAAAGTTGACAGTGTTCAAATGTTTGCGTAACCTGCCACACTTGCGCAAAGTTCATTCGCGCGAGCGTTGTCCAGCGGGACGGTCGTGCGCAGTACATTTTAAAAATAGGTCCAAGCATAAAGACAGTAAAAAAATCTAATTAATGTTTTTTGTATGGTCAGCTATCATCTGAAAAGATAAAGCCCTTGGATGA
Source organism: Parnassius mnemosyne (assembly GCA_963668995.1). NCBI lineage: Eukaryota > Metazoa > Arthropoda > Insecta > Lepidoptera > Papilionidae > Parnassius > Parnassius mnemosyne. Next base: position 37,383,047 of record CAVLGL010000115.1, read on the forward strand.
AGATGACAGACTAGAACTTATGAATGAAATAGATAATCTTGTATTTAAATATTTTATTGTACTGTATATTATCGGGTAAATTAATAAAAAAAAAATTAAAGAGTTATGGATTATCCACTACTCGTTGGCAGCAAAAGTGTGTTTTAGATAAATAAATTCGAGTGTTGTCAAAATAGATCCACTGAGTATAAAAGCTTTTTTAGCTTCGTTTAGCACAAGCGCTGATTTTCAGTGAAAGCAGAAAAAAAGTAAATAGTCGTGATCTTTATCTATAAATTAATAAGTACGAGCCGGCTACAATGTGACTACAATAAACCCACAAGGTATTAGAAAAAATCTCTTTTTACTTTTTTTTTTATAGGAGAGGGGGCAAACGAGCATGCGGCTCACCTGATGGTAAGTGACTACCGCCGCCCATGAACAACTGCAACACCAGGGGAATCGCAGATGCGTTACCGGCCTTTTAAAAAGGAGTACGCTCTTTTCTTGAAGGTCCCTAAGTCGTATCGGTCCGGAAAAATCGCTGATGGTAATCGATTCCACAAGGAGGTCGTGCGAGGAAGAAAACATCTTCTAAATCGCACAGTGGTGGACCGCCAATCATCCAGATGGTGTGGATGGTATCGGGAGTTCTGCCGCGATGTGCGTTCGTGAAATTTGGCGGCTGGGATTAATCCGCACAATTCCTCAGAGCACTCCCCATGGTAGATGCGAAAGAAAATGCAAAGGGATGCAACATCTCTTCGCAGTGCCAATGAATCGAGCCGATCGGAAAGGGCTCGGTCGTCGACAATTCGAGCCGCTCTGCGTTGGATGCGGTCAAGTGGAAGGAGCTGGCACTGGGGAGCCCCTGCCCAGAGATGGGAACAGTATTCCATGTGAGGCCGAACTTGCGCCTTGTAAAGTAGCAGGCGGTGTGCCGGCATGAAATACTGTCCCGCTCTGCTGAGCACGCCAAGCTTTTTAGAGGCCAATTTGGCCTTCCCTTCCAAGTGACCACGAAACTGCACGTCACTCGATATGTCGACTCCGAGGATACCGATACTGGCTGAGGCAAGAAGGGGAGTGCCTTGAAACTGAGGAGATACGACAAAGGGGTTCTTTTTAGCGGTAAACGCGCAAACTTGTGTCTTCTGAGGATTAAATTGGACTAGATTTAGTCGCCCCCAATCCGAGACTTTGTTCAGCAAAGACTCGACTTCAGACACAAGTTTGTTCCGGTACTCAGCGACGTTTTCCCGAGAAATATTGGCACGGCCGGTGTATAGAGCATCACCAGTGCTGTCATCCGCATAGCAATGAATGTTACCAGTTAGCAACATATCATTGATATGCAGAAGAAACAGCGTTGGTGATAGCACACAGCCTTGTGGAACACCAGCGTTAATAGGCTTGTAGTCAGAGCATGCACCGTCTACAACGACCTTGATGCTCCGATCTACAAGGAAGCTGGTGATCCAATTGCAAAATGCAAAAAAAAAAAGAAGCGCTTTGTGCCAAACCCGATCGAAGGCCTTCGCAATGTCCAGACTAACGGCCAACGCCTCCCCCTTGGACTCTACTGCCTCCGCCCATCTATGGGTCAGGTAGACCAGAAGATCACCAGCTGATCGACCCCGACGAAAACCGTATTGGCGGTCACTAATCAGCTGGTGATCCTCAAGGTACCGGATGAGCTGGCAGTTAATAATGGATTCCATTATTTTGGAGAACAAGGAGGTGATCGCGATAGGCCTATAGTTGGATGGGTCTGAGCGGTCGCCTTTTTTAGGGATCGGGTGGACAAAAGCTGTCTTCCATGAATTCGGGACTACGCCTTGGGAGTAGGAGTACCGGAAAAGACGCGTTAGGACCGGTGCCAACTCCGGAGCACACGTCCGTTACTTAATTAAAACAAAACTTTACACAGCCGAAGCATAATTCTGTGATTTGTTTGATGTATTTATAAACAAATAAATAGGACACTAAGTATTATTATCATTGTTACGGCCCACAGCTGCCCCTGCAAAGGTCGCCTTGGCTAAGGCCCATAGTAGCCTCCTCGACGGGCAGCCGAGGGTTCGGGCCCAAGTGGCCTTATGGAAAAATGTCTTATCATACTACACTATAGGGAGAAGGCTAGGAAAATAAATAGTACGTACCTGGATCCGAATCTAAGACCGCCCCAAGGCTCGGTCAGGCCGTAGGTAGAGTAGATGCATGTAAGTAGTGTTTAGTGGTGTGTATGTGTAGGTGACCTGGCCCAGCTGAGGTGACCTGGCAGCGGCCGGTTTTCATGCTGCCCCACAATGCTGCATCACTCCAGCAGGCGTCCACAATGGACCATTTCTTTCTTCATTTCACTATTTCAGTCTATTAACTTTATTGTACATTTAACTAACTTCAACTCGACTAATTCAACGTTCTTCGTAGAATCGAATACGTGATACCCGACACAAGAAACGGACAGCAGCTCAAAGTTCAACATTCAATGTCCCGGATTAATTTATCACCAAATTACAAATAGGGAACTAACGCGATCTCTTCATGAGTCACACGTTTCAGGGTTACAAACACAACTAAGCTCCTTCGTTCGATATTAAACACCACGCCGCAATAAGAATTCAAAATCAACCTAGCTGACACGTAAACTAGCTACCGAGTCAACACACAAAAGGCTCTTAACGCGACGGTATAATTAAACGATGATTTCCAAACAATCAACCGGGAGACGCCCTCGAAAAGGAATGCGCGGTTTGAATTCTAGACCGTATATATACTCGGCGCACGCGCGAAATTCCACGTCACACGAGCAAGTTAAATATTGTAAAATGCACTTCAACACGTAATCACTATATAATTTGCACAATTACTTTTAAACGAAATTACTTTAATCAGTCCAATACAATACAAGCCTCTTGTCACGAACTTAAAACCTAGACAACCTAACCCGAGGCGGTTTTCACGAAACCACAATTACGTAGCGAAGTAACACGCACAAATTCTAAATATCTAGACCATAAACAAAAACCGGTCACGCGAAACTTTTGCAGCGGTAAACGAGATACGCTAATTAACTGTACCGCTGCCCGCGAGCTACTGTCTCTCGCCCACGAGCGCCACACGCTGGGAAGCTGCCTACCGCTGCCCCTTCCCCGCGATGCGCGTGACACCTGGTACCATCGGGCGATTCACTAAGTCGAACGTGATTGGATGGCGTCTCAAATTACCATTTTTGGGCCTAAACAATCATAGACGTATAAGTAGTAGGTATGGTAATGGTAATGGTAATATTATCACATTTGATATTTGATATAAGATGTTGGATATTAGATATCCGATCCAATCGCATTAGATTTCAAATTAAGTATAATTTTTAAAATTTGATCTTGACTAGCTTGCAACTGACGCATAAGTGAATTCATGTAGATCAATATTTTTACCTCCTGGAATGTTCAAGAAATAATTCATTCTGGATTATTGAAGTCCGAAGATAAGTTTTATTCTTAATGTTCTTTATAGGCTTCCGTATCCAAAGGATCCGTCCGTCCATCCTTCAGTCTGTCTGTCAGCGGGCTGTATCTAATTATCCGTAATAGTTAGGCAGTTGAAATTTTAATAGAATGTGTATTTGTCTTGCCGCTATAACAACAAATAATAAAAACTAAAAGGGGCTCCCTTATAAGAAACGTGTATTATGATGGTACGGAACCCTTCATGCGCGAGTCCGACTCGCACGTGACCGGTTACCAACTAGAACTTTCACCTGTATCGTGGGCAATTTAAATACATACATTTTACAAGGACAAACATTCAGACCCGGAATAATTATTTGTAGTCCACGCAAATAGTTGTTGTGTGCAGGATTCGAACCGTAGCCCTCGCCGCTACATAGACATAGACGGCGTTTAGTTCCTATACATCTCATAAATAATTTACTTTCAAATAACTGGTGAATGAAATCATATAACGCGATAGCATAGAAAGCAAACCTAACAAGGATTTATGGCTTTGGTTTTTTGAAACGTAACTGACAACCATTGTTCGTTAAAATGTTTTTCGTAAATATATTACTCCACGTCAAATATAAAGACCATAAATTAAGCTCGCGTTTTGTGATGCGCGTTAAATTAAACGGAACGAAACAACTTTAAAACGTTATGTTTGTGACAAACCCAATGTTTGTGACGGATTCAAATATAACTTACGATTTATATAAGATAATGCCAATATTAATTTACTTTAGTTTTCATCATTTATTTACCCTATTACATTTAACGTATTACCTTTATGTGTTCAGTAATTTGGCGAGGGAGCACAAAACGTAGCAGTAGTTTTATTTACGGTTGACAATTCACGCGTGACATGTTTGCGAGATATGGGAAATGAAATTGGTTTCGTAACTATAATAAAAATATAATAAATAAATTTTATTGTTCCTGTAGTCAGTGCCGTGTGGTGACGGCATAAGATAATTAATCACTCCATTTCATTCGGTGGGTATCGTTAGAGGTGACTGTGGAAAATGCTGGAAAGATCTCATAATTTTTTTTTAGAAAGATGGCGTTTTTATTATGGATCAAGATTGACAAACGAGCACACAGTCTACCTGATGGTAAGTGGGTGCTGTGGCCTATAGACATCTACATTTATCTTCAATTAAGAATCATAATGCAGATGCGTTGTCAGTCCTCAAGGGGACTGAGATGGAATGCCTTGTTTTCAGTGCAAAGGGTCTCCGGTTCTCTAAGCCCACCATATATGTATAACACTGCTATTAAACTGCTATTTTACGCAGGTATTCTGTGGTGTTATCCTGGTCATTCCCACCCATCCGTGCTACAACAATAATATAGCAGCAGCTTGGCTCTACCACGTAACCAAGCGTAACGCCTGCCAAGCGTGTCGATAAAGAAAAATATTGGTAAATCCAATTGAGCATGCCTTCGCATTAACAAAATTACGTATAGCATAATTCCACGGAATTTTTTAAAGTAGTTTATTTAAACATTTCGAAAAAACTATCGGCTTCAACACCCTCGAAAACCATAAAAATGACGCCCATGATGAAAAAATTTATACCTACTTCAGCCGCCATCTTGGATTTACATTTCGACAGCACTATCGGCTTCAACACCCTCGAAAAACATGAAAATGACGCCTATGATGAAAAAATTGAAACCTATTGCAGCCGCCACCTTGGATTTACATTTCGACAGCGCTATCGGCTTCAACACCCTCGTAAAACATGAAAATGACGCCTATGATGAAAAAATTTATACCTACTTCAGCCGCCATCTTGGATTTACATTTCGACAGCACTATCGGCTTCAACACCCTCGAAAAACATGAAAATGACGCCTATGATGAAAAAATTGAAACCTATTGCAGCCGCCACCTTGGATTTACATTTCGACAGCGCTATCGGCTTCAACACCCTCGTAAAACATGAAAATGACGCCTATGATGAAAAAATTGAAACCTATTGCAGCCGCCACCTTGGATTTACATTTCGACAGCGCTATCGGCTTCAACACCCTCGTAAAACATGAAAATGACGCCTATGATGAAAAAATTGAAACCTATTGCAGCCGCCACCTTGGATTTACATTTCGACAGCACTATCGGCTTCAACACCCTCGAAAAACATGAAAATGACGCCTATGATGAAAAAATTGAAACCTATTGCAGCCGCCACCTTGGATTTACATTTCGACAGCACTATCGGCTTCAACACCCACGAAAACATGAGAATGACACCCATGATGGAAAAATTGATATCTATTGCAGCTGCCATCTAGGATTTACATTTCGACAGCAATATCAGCTTCAACACCCTCGAAACCCATGAAAATGACACCATTGATGAAAAAATTGATACCTATTGCAGCCGCCACCTTGGATTTACCTTTCGATAGCACTATCGGCTTCAACACCCACGAAAACCAAGAGAATGACACCCATGATGGAAAAATTGATATATATTGCAGCCGCCACCTTGGATTTACATTTCGACAGCACTATCGGCTTCAACACGCACGAAAACATGAGAATGACACCCCTGATGGAAAAATTGATATCTATTGCAGCCGCCATCTTGGATTTACATTTCGACAACACTATCGGCTTCAACACCATCGAAACCCATGAAAATGACGCCCATGATGAAAAAATAGATACCTATTGCAGCCGCCACCTTGGATTTACCTTTCGATAGCACTATCGGTTTCAACACCCACGAAAACCAAGAGAATGACACCCATGATGGAAAAATTGATATATATTGCAGCCGCCACCTTGGATTTACATTTCGACAGCACTATCGGCTTCAACACGCACGAAAACATGAGAATGACACCCATGATGGAAAAATTGATATCTATTGCAGCCGCCACCTTGGATTTACATTTCGACAGCGCTATCGGCTTCAACACCCTCGTAAAACATGAAAATGACGCCTATGATGAAAAAATTGAAACCTATTGCAGCCGCCACCTTGGATTTACATTTCGACAGCGCTATCGGCTTCAACACCCTCGAAAAACATGAAAATGACGCCTATGATGAAAAAATTGAAACCTATTGCAGCCGCCACCTTGGATTTACATTTCGACAGCACTATCGGCTTCAACACCCACGAAAACATGAGAATGACACCCATGATGGAAAAATTGATATCTGTTGCAGCTGCCATCTAGGATTTACATTTCGACAGCATTATCAGCTTCAACACCCTCGAAACCCATGAAAATGACACCCGTGATGAAAAAATTGATACCTATTGCAGCCGCCACCTTGGATTTACCTTTCGATAGCACTATCGGCTTCAACACCCACGAAAACCAAGAGAATGACACCCATGATGGAAAAATTGATATCTATTGCAGCCGCCATCTTGGATTTACATTTCGACAGCACTATCGGCTTCAACACCATCGAAACCCATGAAAATGACGCCCATGATGAAAAAATTGATACCCATTGCAGCCGCCACCTTAGATTTACATTTCGACAGCACTATCGGCTTCAACACTCTCAAAAACCATGAAAATGACATCCATGATGAAAAAATTGATACCAATTGCAGCCGCCATCTTGGATTTACATTTCGACAGCACTATTGACTTCAACACCCTCGATACCCATGAAAATGACACCCACGATGAAAAAATTGATACTTATTGCGGCCGCCATCTTGGATTTACATTTCGACAACCCTATCGGCTTCAACACCCTCGAAAACCATGAAAATGACACACAAAATGAAAAAATTGATATCTATTGCAGCCGCCATCTTGGATTTACATTTTGACAGCACTATCGGCTTCAATACCCTCGAAAACCATGAAAATGACACCCATGATGAAAAAATTGGTAGCTACTTCAGCTGCCATCTTAGATTTACATTTCGACAGCACTATCGGCTTCAACACCAGCGAAAACCATGAGAATGACACCTATGATGAAAAAATTGGTATCTATTGCCGCCGCCATCTTGGATTTATATTTCTATTACCCTATCGCCTTCAACTCTCTCGAAAACCATGAAAATGTCACCCATGACAAAAAAATTGATACTACCTTACTTTTAGTACGTACAACTATTATTTATTCTGTGCTTTTAAAATATTGTAATAAAAAAATCTCTTATTATTATTATAATCAAGTATTTAAGAAATTTGGTTATTCGAATATTGTGTATTTGTACAGAATAGAATAGAATAGAATAGAAAGAATAGAATAGAATAGAATATATTTTTATTCAATATACATTACATGTGTAATTCTTATTGAAAGTCATTTTTTACTTTACCACTGCACTGGTTCGAAAAAAACCCTCTGTCCTGGGAAGAACCAGCAAGAAACCCAGCGGGACTTTTTTTTTTAAATAAATTTTACAATATAAATGATTACGAACTATTTACAAAATTTATTTTAGAAACTGCTTGGAAGCGACCACCTCATTCCCAGGGGTTATTATCAACCATGTATTCATTTATACTATAATAACCCTTTTTATACAGTTTCAGCTTAATAAAACATTTAAACTTGGTAATAGAGAGAACCTGTACACTTTACGGGACCTTGTTGTAATAGCGTATACATTGCCCCAAGAATGAATTACTGACTCTGTGGAGTCGAGAAACTGGCATCACTAGCTTGTGTTTGTTCCTAGTGTTTACAGAATGTATACCACTTTTTTTACTAAAACTATCTTTGTTTTTGTGAACATACATTAAATTTTCGTAAATATACTGAGAGGCCAAAGTTAATATATTAATTTCTTTAAATTTATCTCTAAGAGACTCTCCCGGTTTTAGATTGTAAATAGCTCTAATGGCCCTCTTCTGTAAAACAAAAATAGTTTCTGAATCAGCCGCATTTCCCCATAGCAAAATCCCATAAGACATTATGCTATGGAAATAACTAAAATAAACTAACCTAGCTATCTCGACACTAGTGAGACCTCTAATCTTTTTTACAGCATAGGCTGCAGAACTTAGTCTGCTTGCTAATTTGGATATATGGGGGCCCCACTGGAGCTTTGCGTCAAGAGTGATGCCAAGAAAAACAGTGAATACAACAGGGCTCAATTCCTCCCCATTTAAAAACACATTGGTATTCAGATTTTTAACATTCGTTGTTGTAAATTTAACACGATTAGTTTTATTTCCATTCAAATGCAGATTATTAACGTTAAACCAATACACTAATTTTGATATAGCATTATTCACTTCGTCACATTTAAATGATTGACGTTTAAGTTTAAAAATCAAGGAAGTATCATCAGCAAATAATACTATATCATGACTATCCCCTACAAGGTGAGGTAAGTCATTAATATACACCAAAAACAGGAATGGGCCGAGAATCGAGCCCTGAGGAACACCCATTAGTACAGGTGACCCGGAAGAACTTTTACCATTGATAATAACCTTCTGTTTTCTATTTCTTAAATATGAAATAATAAGTTTAAGCGCTGTGTTCTTGACACCATAGTACTGTAGCTTCCTGATTAATGTCTCATGGTGAACACAGTCGAAGGCCTTGGAAAGGTCACAAAATATACCCAAAGCATCCTCTGAATTCTCCCATGCACAAAAAATATGTTTAATAGCTGTGCCCGCGGCGTAGCTCGCGTATACAGGTTTTACATAAAGAATTTGTCGTTTAGGTAAGAGAATATTAAACGATTTATTTCATTACTGTATCAATAAGTGGTAACAAAATAAATCATTATCATCAAAGTTCTAAGTCGTTTATGATAGAGCTTCTGTGTAAACGACGTTAGAAGTAGGCTTAGCCGGGGTATACACAAAAAGGTAACGGGGGCTACTAACGCGGGAAAAAGCAACATAGAGTTGGCCATGTGCAAAACAGTCAGTACTGAGCACAGAACACTTAATATAGATATTAGGTGTTCTATGGTACTGAGGTACACTCCTACAACGCGTAAAGTTTGACCTTGCGCTTTATTTACGGTCATCGCATAACACACACTCACTGTAACTGGGAACTGAACGCGCTTAAAACTGAAAGGAAAGTTACTTCTTAATAGAGGGTTTTTGGGCAGTGCTGCCAGATAAAAAAAAACTCATTCAGCTCTAGGACAACACAAAAAGCGCTAGATTTCATGAAAACAGCGCTTTAAAAAAGCCCTAGTTTTCGCGCTAAATTAACTACAAACAAAGTTTGTGTTTTTTTATATAATCATAATAAAGAAAACAACATTACGTTTTTTTCTGGCAATATTTTTTTGATGTATCAATACTTCGCAGGACATCGACTTATAATTATAGCAATTGCTGTCAACAGTAGTTAGTATTGTACGAACAATAAAAATGTCATTAATTGTTTTAAAGTGCAATGTATTTCGCAACTTAGTTTCAGATGTCAGCATATGATTGCGGTTGCTACACAGTTTCTTTGTGTTATAACTTCTAAGTAACTTTTAACTTAGCTGTGCTCTAAACAACTGACTGAAACTGAATAAAGCAAAATAAATGCGTTGCCAAAACCATGAACGAAAACTTTAATAAAGGGGATTTCTCCGCTTATAGTCGTCGGTAAAAAAATCAAGTTGATCATCCTAAAGGGGAAGCCAGGAGATCCATAGCACAGGGTATCCTAGTTTGTACTCGTCTCCCATGCTCTTTGTTTTGTGGAAAAAATATGTTTGAAAAAGATAAACTGCAATGTACTATTTGTGGGAAAAAATAATAAAGGTCATTATTATTATTATCGGTAATGTGGACTAACAGTGCTGCTATAAAAGAGTTAATAACCCGCTAGTCGCTAAAGTATTGAAATGTGTGCTAAATACACCAAAAAGCGCTGGATTAAGCGCTAGGTGCTAAAATTTCAACATGCGCGCTATACATTCCAAAAAAGTGCTAAATCTAGTTCCCAAAGCGCTAAAATGGCAGTTCTGATTTTGCGTATATTTTAAATACAATATCACGACATTTCGTTGCAAAATTTTTATTTTTGTCGGGTTCCGTTGTATGGCTTCGATGGATACAAATTTCTTCAGTAAGTCTCAATACGATTCATCGGCGAAAAATCTCAACACCGCAATTCAGAAAAGTTTGTAATTTGTACAACTCCATCTATTACGTCCTTTGTGTGAGAAAACATCCTATCTCTTTTTGTGTTTTAAGTATAAATATATTAATTATTATGGAACGTTTTTTTTACACAGAAATCTTTTTATTACTATTTCTGAGATTTTATGGCGCCATTGAACAAATTCGAACCTACATTTCAAAATTAATGTTTTCAAAAATTATTTTCGATAGAATTAACCAATTTTAATAAAACAAAGATTAAATGTAACTCGAAGATACGCTTTATGATATTCTTAACGATTTGTTTGAAAATAAAAGATGTTTACTTTAGACGTGATGCGTTCATGCGACAAATAGACAGACAGACAATTCTAAAAATTATAAAATGTTCTTATTTAATTATTTTCAGTTCCCCATAATGATTTTAGCCACCAAAATATATATACAATGTACAGAAAGAGACACAACATGTTATCATCATTTTTATTATATGTTTATATTTAAAGAGAGATGGCGCTGCTAACATCATCAATTCTAAAAATAAAAGAGATTAATTGACGCGATTGATACATTATATAAAACGTAAGAGAACTTATAAATCAGTGCCTGCACAGTAAGCAAAAAATAAAGTTTGACTCTCGCCAAAACCAATGCAATTGTTAATAGCTCTTTTAAAATTTGATTTACCACATAGAGTACTCGGCGGTAAAGAATAAATTGAGTTTGTCAACACGCAGTAGGGCAGCGAGTAATATAATAAAGATTAGCAGTAAATATGAAAACTCATCTACAGGAAAATACCACATTTGCAATTGCATTACATTTTCACAACACCACCATCTATCGAAGAAATGGGTTAACTATTGTGCTACAGATTTAGTTAATAAGGTTAATATATTTTTGTATAATTTATTTAATACGTTCTTTATTACTTTTGTTTACTGCGTTTTAGATATACATAATTATATCATTATTTTACATAATTTAACTATGATTTATGATATGATATTAGTTTAAAATGCACTTGATGACTCAAACAAAGCCACCGTTGAGCAAATTCGTACCTATACTTCCCTACCCATACTTCAGAATATTTATCATAACTTTTGATGGAATGAACTGATTTTAATGAAATAAAGACTAAATGTAACCCGAAGATACACTTTATAATTTCCTTAACAATTCTTATGATATAAATTAGTACTTTATGCGTGATACGTTAACAAACAAACAGACAGACAGACAGACAGAAAATTCTAAAAATGGTAGAAATGTATTTAATTACTTATTTTTAGTACCCCTTAATCACTTTTATTACAAAAATATAAAATGTACAGACATCTGCTATTTACAGTTTTATTATATGTATAGATAAGCTCAACTCCAGCGTCAGTTGTCGAGCGACCCCTTGTAAAACCAAATTAATTTTTATGTAGCAATTTATTAATATTAAAGAAACTTAACATCTGATCTAAAATAATTTTTTCAATGTTTTTAATGTTGGTAGTACAGAAATTGGTCTAAAATTGGCGGGGTCTAATGTACTACCAGGTCTAATGTACTACAGCGATCTTTTTGAGCCGCTGCAAACAACCGAAACAATGTCCACTCACGACGGCGACTGAGGCAGAGTACATTTTATAAACTGGAAACTGAGGCCGAACTGAGTTAGTGAGTAAACTACTCTGTGGCTGTAGCTCCCCATTTACAGAAATAATTTACATACAAGGCTACCAAATCAACGAAAATTTCGCCATTTTGGAGCCGAAAAAATTAATTATAGCTAAACAAAACAAAATTACACTACCATTTACATTCAGTGGCTTCCCACATGATAGATGAAGAGATTAAAAAATAGATTGAGTTAAACAATTGATATTTTCGAAAGTTAACGCGTTTACAAGCCTTGGGGACATGATAAATCCACACCATAAGCCACTAAAACCCCTTTTTTTATTTAAAAATAGCAATTAATGATTTAAAAAAAATATTAATTTATTCAACAATCATTTATCTTTCTAACAATGTGCTTTTTATATTATTTATATGTATAATATGATTGCTGGATACGATTTCATGCGACAAAACGTTGGAATCTTGATTTTTAGGCGCTAGTAGAACATACTCACGCGCTTTGCGCTCAGCATGCAATAAGGAAAGAAACGTAAATAATAGTTCGAAAATAGTTGTATTATTGCTTGTTCGATGTGATAAAGACAATAAATCAAAACGAAGGTATGAAAACTTTATCACCTTATACTATTCTTTTTACCGAAAAAAGCAGCATAATGCTGCTATGTTTTGTATGGTGAAGACCCGAAGACCTATTTACTGATGGTGAGGCTCCCCTTCTTATTCTATTCTTAACCAAGTATCTAGTGGGTATCTATTAAATATAACTTATTAAATTATGTATATACATATATACCCTGTCCCCTGCTGGGCACAGACCTCTTCTCATTTCTGAGAGGGTTTTGTATCTACTTACTGTCATATAATATTATAAAAGTTACAATTTCTAATTACAATTTACATTAAATTTCTACATTATTCTGCTTTATAAAATAAAAATTACAAAATTATTAATTCTTGTTAAAAATTGATTGGCGTCTTTTACAATATAATACAGATATTATGATTACAATTTTTTAGCATTAAATTTTACTGTACGATTCGAAAATTATGTCTTTTTTATCTTGTCGGATTGAACGTTTATTAGGTAGAGTGCTGGTACTGAATGATTCTGTTGTCATCGTTATTATGAAGAGCTTTTATGTGCAATCTCGCTAATACTTGAGTTCATCATAGATAAAACTTTCTTTCGTCGTATGTGTGTGATAATTTATAAAATCTTGTGTTGTTCAAAGGCTGATGAAAAAAAAAACCACAGAAAACCGTCCAGTAATATTTTTTTTGCGTGAATCGTGGGTTCATATATAGTACAAGGACATACATACAAAAATCTAAAAATTACTGATTTGGCTTAAGTAATCTTTATACAGTCCCTTTATTTAAAAAAAATGGAATGAGGAAAGGTCCAGCGAGATTTGCAGAGGGAAATTTTCAGAGGTTTTCTGCGTAATGAAAACATCCGAAATAGAACCAGAGTAAGAGTCAGCCCAACGGGGCAATAAGCAAAGTGGCATTGTCCCGGGCACTATAGCTTGAAGAACCAACAACTGACGGGAAGAAATATTCTCGAGTGGCAATCTCGTACCGTTAAACGAAGTGTAGGGAGTGCGTTTGATGGAGATACAACTTGGTAAGACATGTAGGCAGTCGATGGATGCAGTTCGCTATGGGGCGTGTTTTGTGGCATACCTTGGTCCCGGGGCCTATAATGTTTAGCTGTGAATTATGACAATAGTGATGATGATTTGCATCATAGACAAAACATATATACGGATTTACCTACTATATGTAAAAATTAAGAGTAATTAACCGTCCGTTTTATAATTTTGAATTTTTGGTGTCAGTTAATTTTAAATTTGAAAAATATGTTATATATATTTTAGGGGCTGCGCCGGAACCCCACGTTTGTTCGTTTGACGTTTTGCATTCATCGATTGTTCAATTTTAATCATCTTTTTGTTGATAGTTTTATGATGCTTTTCCATGATCAACTCTACCCTCTTGAAGACATTGAACTCCGCTTCTACGACTGACGTTTGATTCTTCCACAACTGGGCTAGGTGTCCTTGGTTTTTTCTGATTAATTCGATATCTTCTTCATATTTTTCAGCAAAATTGCTATCAAGCAACCCAAACAACGCGTTTGCGATATTACCTACACCATTGATGTGGCCCCGGCGCTTACGTATGAGTAGGTCACCCTTATCTTGCAACATGATATTGTAGCGCTGTAGTTCCGACTGCTCCTGATTCCATTGATACATGACACCCTCGCAGTGTGAATGCTCTCTTATCTTCGAACAGATGGTTTCTAGGTATTCCATGTACTTCAAGGACGCGGCAGTGCCTTCCCAATATGGGTAGAGATCATAATAGACAACGAGTCTCCAATCATCAGCTATCAATTGCATGTTTACAATTTTGTCGAAAAATAGGCTAGTATTATTTTGTAGTTTATTTATAGTATATAGTCCGCTAGTATTAGTTATAAGGGTCATAAAAAATAATAAGATAGAAGTTGCAACTGTAATGAAACTGTATCTTCTATTCCTTTGTTTTATCTTACTTTTCGTTGATTTCTGTTGCTTTAATTCTTGGTCTTGTGTTTCTTCTGAGATGATAGGGAGTATTGATAGTTTGATAACAGGTCTTTTCGTATAACCATTTTTGGTTTTTAACGTCACAACACGCACGTAGCCGTCATTACCAGGGTGCAATTCTACCACCCTACCGAGGGCCCACTTGCTTGGAGGAAGGTTACCATCATTGATGAGTACGATGTCATTTAATTTGATATTTTCTTGAGGTTGGCACCACTTGCTCCGGGCTGATAGATTTGTTAAATATTCTTGTTGCCACCTTTTCCAAATGTCTTGGAATATTTTTTGCGTTAAATGCCACCTAGTTCTAAGATCTCATTCTGTCTCATAAATTGATAGAATTGGACCGCTTGATAGAAAATGTGATGGGGTTAAATAATTTAAATCATCAGCGTCCTCCGTCAATGGACATAGTGGTCTCGAATTTAAGCAAGTTTCTAATTGTGTACCTCCAGCAGCCAAGTGACATATTTTTGTTATTGTACGAACTCTATTTGCCACAAACGTTTTCCATCTAGTTGGTTCTCCGTTCAGCCACCCCAGTACTACCATGGAGTCAGTCCAACCATATATTTTGATATTGTACCCACTAAGGCACTCTTGGACTTTACCTATTAGGAGTAGGAATAGGAGTAGTGCTCCGCTCAGTTCTAACCGCGGTAACGAGACTGTCTTGCTGGTTGGTACAAGCCTGGCTCTGCCGGCTACCAACACTACAGATGATTTATTGCCCTTGTTGATACGACAATAGATCACACATGCATAAGCTCTGACAGACGAGTCACTGAACCCATGTAACTCGATACTGTCGCACTCATGGATCTGCAGCCATCGAGGTAACTGAAGGTTTTGAATATTGTGCATGTCCTCTCTGATCTTCTTCCACTCTACATATACTTCATTCGGTATAGGATCATCCCAATTAATATTATCTGCAGCCCACATTTGTTGAAAAATAATTTTTAACTTAGTTGATAGTGGTGATAGCCAACCAAGCGGGTCAAAAAGTTTTGATATGTCTGATAAAAGGTTTCTCTTTGTGACCTTGTTGGAGACTTCCGTTGGTTCTAAATTTGATTGAAACATAAAAACATCCTCTTATGGATTCCATCTTAACTCAAGGGTTTTTGTTTGCCCTGATTGCTTGAAATTAAAATTGTCGCCCTTTGATAGAGCTGACTCCTCCTCTCTGATCAAGTTATCGGAGTTTGATCTCCATTTCCTCAAATCAAATCCAGCTAATTTTAATAAATTGATAAGGTCTTGTTGTAATTGACGTGCGGTTCTTATATCGTGACAGCCATGGACCAGGTCATCCATACAAAAACAGTTGTTTAATACGTCGATAGCCTGACTGTTTTGATAGTTAGGTTGTTCATCACATACAAGGTGTTTGAGAGTTATCATCGCGAGGAACGGCGCTGCTTTCGTTCCGTATGTGACCGTGGTAAGTTGATAGGTTCTGAGGAACCGCGGTAACGAGACTGTCTTTGATAGGTTCTGAGCAAGAGTCACGCCAAACGATTCTTAATAACTGCTGATCATCGGGGTGGATCCAAATCTGCCTGAACATTTTTTCAATGTCGGCTGTGAATGCAAACTGATATTGCCTCCACTTGATTATGAGAGACTGCAGATCCTGTGGGAGATTAGGACCACATTTCATGACGTCATTCAAGCTATTCCCCGATGATGTTTTACACGAAGCATTAAATACCACTCTAAATTTAGAATTCATGATAGTGTCGTCAGCACGCACACAATGCCGACGTCTCTGCGTCGGTTTACCGGTAGCTGGAATCATGTGTCCGAGGGCGCGATATTCGTTTATAAATGATTGATATTGATTTTTAATGTTTTCTTGTTTTCTGAATGTGTTTTCTAACGATCTAAATTGAGCGATAGCTTTTGATTTTGACTATCCTAGTTTATCCGAAAAGTCGATGGGCAAACGTACTTCGTATCGACCGTCTTCACGCCTGATAGTAGTAGACTTGTAATAGTCGATGCATTGTTGATCATCTAATGATAGCGTAGATTCTTCACTGATATCCTCCATCTCCCAGAATTTTTGGATCTCCTTTAAGTCGTTAATAATCACGTTACATTGTAAAGTTTTGACGTTACCAGTTAAAATCCAACGTAAACGAGTATTGTGAGCTATCGGTATATTATCATTCAACCTACAAATTCCCTCCAATAAAATCAAAGAATAAACATCTGCTACTAATAGAAGGTCGACCGGGCGACTGATATTAAATTCGGGATCTGCTAACGTGATGTTATTTAAATATGTCCAGGACGGTTTTGAAAAGCTAAAGTTAGGTAAGTCAAAAGATAAGGCTTTTCATTATGTATACCTCAGGTTTAAATTCAAAATCGTTATTTATAGCTTTGGATTTGATAGTCATGACACCCTTACAATTGCTTTCCTTAGTACCTATTCCAGATATCACTCCACGACATCGAAGTCGAGGTTGGCCGATCAACTGAGCCGCATGTTCACTAATGAGAGAAGCTTGGGACCCCTGATCTATTAGAGCACGCATGTTGAAGAAACTCCCATCATATTTTTGTACCTTAAGTATAGCTGTAGCTAAAAGAATTTCAGGCACATCACATTGCATCGACACGTGTGAGTTGCTTCGTACTTGACCCGAAGTTTCAAGTTTCTCGTTGGTTCCGCGGGTTGCTACCTTCAACGAATTATTATAATTATGTTGAAATGATTGATGCAAAATAGAATTATGCGTTTCATTGCACTCTGTACATCTTTTGTCGGAAATACATGGCTTACCATTATGTGAATAAAGGCAATTTTCGCAAACATTCAGTCTTGATACAGTTTTAAGCTTTAGGTGCGGTGTCATGTTTAAAAACTGTCGGCAATAATAAAGACAATGTTCATTGGTTTTACAAAGTCCACACTTATAAAATTTCCAAGAAGTATTGTTATTCGCGTTTGATTGTTGTAAAGTGAATTTACCGTGCATCGGAAAGGCTTGTTTATTCAAGTTTCTTTGATACCGATTATTGAAATGTTGCGGCGAATAATTGTTGTTGCTATGTACATTTTTTGCAGAGGTCTCAGGTTTCTTTCGAGAAGATTCTAAACTTGTAAACTTGGCTTCTAAAAATGATAGAAATTCATGCATATTAGGTAACTCGCGGGGCTCCTTGACTGACGCCATGTATTCATTATGCGTGACAGCATCGAGCTTTTGCGAAAGGAGATGCACAAGCAATGAACTCCGCGAATAAATTTTTGATAGCCTTTAATGTTTCTAGGGTTGTGTCGTGAATACGTTTATATGATTTAATGACGTATGTTGCATTACGGGGATATTTAGTAAGATATCGATATGCGAGTGGAAAATTAAGCATTTGTTATTATATCTGTTGTTAAGTATGTCCCAACATATTGGATAATTATCAGATGATATTGGTAGATGTTGAATAAGTCTCTCCGCTTCACCTCTAACTTTAGTTTTAAGAAATTGCATCCTTTGTGCGTTAGATAATGACGGGTTGCCGTGAATAGTCTCCGTGAATAGGTCTTTGAAGGAACTCCACTGATGGTAGCTACCACTAAATATAGGTATCTCTACGTGAGGGGTCGATTGCTCTCGATGTGATGCAGACCACAATTTACGATTGATAGATTTGATAATCTCGTTGTATTTTCTTTCGTATGTGAAAAATGTTAACTCATAATCTGGATTCCTACCCCCAAGCTCACTGTCTAACTTCCAATACATATTATCAATTATAGACGAACGCGATTGTATAGCACGTAATAAATGATCGAATTCCCACTTTTCTGATATCGAATCTAAGTTGATGTTTGATACTGTGTGTTCGAATGCCTTAAAGTTACTATTTTGCTTGCGTAACATTTCGTCCGTCTTGCTATTAGTCCCCTGGGACTGGGACAGGGTAACCTGTGGCGAAGGCTGCCAAGATGGTCCAGGCAGTTGCAGACCTGTCATCCCTAGCCTGATAGGTAGCGATTGCTGTTCTAATTTTCTCGTATTTATTTTTAAACGATTCAAATTGGTTACTCGTAAAATAGGAATGAGACTTCGCATACTCTATT
The DNA here is from genome assembly GCA_963668995.1 of Parnassius mnemosyne. Classification (NCBI taxonomy): domain Eukaryota; kingdom Metazoa; phylum Arthropoda; class Insecta; order Lepidoptera; family Papilionidae; genus Parnassius; species Parnassius mnemosyne. The sequence goes on from CAVLGL010000115.1 coordinate 37,401,922, forward strand.
CCACTTAATATACCATGATTAGATTGAAATTCTGCCCAGTATTTGTCTAGAGTATCTAACCTCTGTTTGATATAATCTGCCGTCTTTCGATCGGCACTATCCTTTTTAAAATTGGTAAAAGTCTGCTCTATGGCACCGAACATCTGTTTTTGATTTGCCAAAATATCCTCCATGTTGGACATAGTGATAATAAAAAAGGAAAGATCTTACTTGTTCAGATCTGCTCAGCTGTTTGCAGTTCACCGACTCCCGATGTTGATAATCCGATGATAGCTCACGTCTCCTGCTGGTTGCTCTCACTTGTGATGCACAGTTTTTGTATTCATCGAAGAACCAGAAAAATGTAGGGGCTGCGCTGGAACCCCCACGTTTGTTCGTTTGACAGTAGTTGATAGTAAATGATAGGCAATACTGGGAAGTTGATAATTGATAGTTTATGATAGAACCAACTAAATCTTATTTAATGATAGATGGGAAATGATACTGCGAGCACGCGCGACCGGTATTGCTGGGCTCAATTAACGCACTGATTCAAAATGCATTATGTAACGTAATAGCGTAAACTGCTGACGCTACAAAAATGTACGTGCTGCAGCCCGTACATATATATTTTTGAGAGAACTATTCTTTTATTAAAATTTTAAAACCCATCAGTGTTAATTCCAAATAGGAAGCTTGATAATTTAATTGGAAGTAAAAACTTTAGAAATGAGTTGGACTCGAACTTTACGCCTAGTCAGTTTGAATACCCTATCATGTAGAGGATGTCATGAGGGTCATGGTTGAATACAGGCAAAAAGTTCTCATTATATTACTATAGAGCCGAAATGGTCAAAAATCAAAAAATTTAAAATTCTTATTTCGGCTATATCTCCGCCTCCTTCGGAGGTTCTTACAGTCTTTACTTCCCGTACCCCACTACTTTAATAAAATATACATCATATATTATACTTATAATCTCTTTAGCTAAAACTCAATTGCTGGCCGCTAGTCTCGCAAAAACTCGAAAAAGATTTTGATGAAAGTTTTTGTGTATGTTTGATTGGGTCCATGGATGGTTTAAACACATTACAATTGGACTCGGTAGGTGGCGCTGTTCACGAGATTCAAAATTCACATTTTTCTAATCATCGAGTTACTATCAATATTACCTTGTTTCGTTACTTACATTCAGTAATAAATGCATCATATTTTTCATTATATTAGCATTTTTCTCTTCATTAACCCTCTATCACTCAAGAACGTGGATTTTTCAAATTTTTTGGATCTGGATTTTTAACGACAAAAAAATACACGTGTTTCAGTATTTTTCATTTATTATAATAGTTTAGAAGTTATTTAAAAAAAAGGGAAGTGTTGCTTTAAAGCAGCACTGAACCATAAGACTAAAAATGTATGTTTTTACTGGCGAATTTTCTCAAATTTATTCAATGGCATAGTTTCTTGAATTAGTGTTGTACCTAGTATTGGGCTCCAATGATTGGTAACTCTAGGTAACTGGATAAGAGACATTACATATACCACACCTATAAATTGCCTGCAACTGGATTTCTGTCATACGTGAAGTGCTATTGGGATCCTTTTGAACTCGGTAAAGGTTTGTCTCTTCTGCAATCTTTTGTACGAGTTCTTGAGGAAACAGGTATAAAAAGAACTGTATGGGAGTATCAAGTTCTAGAAGATCAGAACCCAAGGTCTTGTTTCCCTTGAACATGAGCTGCTCGACATTTAACTCAAGATTTTTCTTCTTCCAGCGTAATATCAACTTGGCGGGCTTTTTCTTACCTTGGGATTGTTCGTTGCTCATTTGTTGGTTGTCTTGAGCTGGATAAAGCTGAGGAACACTTACGTTTGATGGGGAAATTTCTGCGCTAGTCGATGGGTTTTTGTGGTCATCTTCTAAAGTTTCGATAAGAGAATCCATGTCAATGTCCAACGCCACATTGTCATCTTCCAATGTTTCCAGTTTGGGTACAAAATCAGGGTCCGTAAGGCTGTCATCGTCAAAATCTAGCCCATCCTCACTATCCGCACCATCTTCCAGCGCTGCAGCAATGTACTCGTCCGCAAGGGATTGTTTCCGAGCCCTCCTAGAACATAAAAAACTCCTATAAACACTTATGCTCTAATACAGAACTACTTATAATAAATTCTCCTTTTCGATCAATGTTGCCTACGAGCAACAAACAAGAATTTAAAAAAATAAACAAAACAAGACAATATTTTCGTAAAGATAACTTTAGATATTAAAATTCAGACACTTATCTATCCATTTTTCCAAACTAACACCAAAACACTTCCAAAAACGAATTATTTACTATTTTTCAAATCGAAGCACGCACGCACTTGTTCAAATTATCAACAATTGACAAATGAAGTTTGATTTGCGACACGTAACGCCATCTAGTAACATTTATTAGTACTACTTCTTTACTTCGGTTTGTAGACCACGTACTACAGTGCAATATGACGACAAAAAATGAACCATTTTAATTTTATGGGAGGTCAAACGGTATGTTGCTTACAGTCTACAATATGCTAGAGAGGGTTAATTTGCACATGCCGTGTAGTGGCGCTTAAGAATATCCACTACCCCATATCTTTCCGTGGGTGTCGTAAGAGGCGACAGTGGGTAACAGGCAGGAGATGGGCAGCAGCATCTTCCTGATAACAGCAATATCACAATAAAAAACTGCGGTTGCCGACCCGCTCGCCAAGCGTGGCAACTATGGAAATATACCCTCCAAATGAATAAAGGAACTAAGAGAGTGCCTCCAATTCCCGGCGGCCCCGCTATTCCTGGCTACGGTGGCGATCATGGTAACGGCGGGACAGGGGGTGCTAAGAATCTCCGGTTGAGGTTCGTTTGCCCCTACGACGACTCGACGTAGCAACTTATAACGCACGCACCCTGAGGACTGACGAAAAGATCCTGGAGCTGGAAGAAGAGATAGACAAGTTGCGCTGGAATATTATAGGACTATCTGAGTTTCGAAGAGAGGGGGAGGACACGGTAATCCTCAAATCCGGCAACTTGTTCTATCACCGGGAGGGCGACCATCTGTCTCAAGGAAGTGTCGGATTTATCGTCCACAAGTCTCTCGTTAACAACGTTGTATATATATATATATATATATATATATATATATATATATATATATATATATGTGTGTGTGTGTGAAGTCTGAAATTACATTATAGCTAACGCCATGCTCGATTGGATAATGCTTCATATTGTTTGATTACTGTGTTAATTTAATGGACTATGTCCGTTGCATTAAGTACCTGCTTATGTAATTTAATTAATCCGCTCAACCTGTTGTTGTTAGAGTTGTGACAGTCGTAGCATGAGTCGTAACCATAGAATATTATAGTATTCTATGTTCGTAACGGTCCTAATTTGTTCTAGTTGCTTAAATAATATCTATTTTGTTCTAATCTGTATATTAAACCTTAAATACGTTTCTTTTTTGTTTTAATATTTTTAGCCGACTGCGAAAAAAGAGGTTTACAATTCGATATCTTATATGGCGATATCTTCGTCATTCGTGAACCGATTTTCATGACTTTAACTTTTAATAAGATAATAAGCCAAGGACTTTTTACTGTCCTTGGCTTATTATCTTATTAAAAGTTATTTTTTACTTCACGAAATAAATCGTAAGTTAATGTACGAATCACTGTTTTGTTTAATTTTACAAAAAATACTGTTTTGGTCTCCTGTCTAAGTGTCCACTGTTGTAGTCGATGGGAAACCTTCCTTCTCTAATAGCCACGCTTATGGCCGACACACGGTCAGTTAAACTGACATCAGTTCAACTGATCAGTTCAAACTAGGACTGTTGATATTTTCAAAATATCGGATTTTCAATATATCGATAGATAATTATAAATTTATCAATATCGGAGTTTTATATATCGATAAAATAGCAATATATCGATATATTGGCTTTATTTCAAAGAAAACGATAATTTATTATGACTTTCGAAGTGGTTTAACACAAAAACAGTGTGTAGACCGGATGATTTCTGCATTTGGTGATGAAGCCCCATCCAAAACCACATTTTCAACGTACGTCCACGTTGATGAAACGCATGAACAATTAGGTGTAAAAAAGTTGTTTTCCCGATGGATACCGCATTCGCTCTGTGAAGAGCAAAAAGCGGCTCGCGTTACTTGATACATCAGAACTCTCGAAAGATTCCACGCAGGATCCTCAAATGCTGTATACAACATCGTATCAGGTGACGAATCCTGGATATACGCGTATGATCCCGAAACAAAAAAACCAGTCACGAGTTTGGGTGTTCGAAAATGAGTTAAAGCCAACAAAAATTGTTCGTTCACGGAGTGTTGCAAAAAATGGTGGCCACGTTTGTCTCCAAAACCGGCCATGTTACGACTATTCCTCTTGAGGGACAAAGAACGGTTAATGCAGAATGGTATGCTAGCATTTGTTTGCCACAGGTCGTTTCTGAACTCCGTAAAGAGAACTGCACCCGCCGCATCATCCTCTATCACGACAATGCGAGTTCCCACACCGCACACAGAACAAAAGAGTTTTTAGAGCATGAAAACATAGAATTATTAGACCATCCTCCGTACAGCCCCGACCTAAGCCCTAATGATTTCTATACTTTCCCTAAAATAAAGAATAAATTGCGTGGACAGAGATTTTCATCACCTGAAGAAGCTGTGCACGCCTACAAAACGGCCATTTTGGAGACCCCAACTTCCGAATGGAATGGTTGCTTCAATGATTGGTTCCATCGTATGGAAAAATGTGTCAAATTTCGCGGAGAATACTTCGAAAAGCAAGAAATACATTTTTAAAAAGTAATGTTGTGTGTTCGGGAATCAAGGAAGTGCCTTGATTCCCGAAATTTTCAGTGCCGCCCTTATTATTATTTTTATTATCACAGATTTTTATTACAATATTTTGTTTCGCTAAAAGTACACAGGATTTATAAATAAATATTGTCTTGGATTGGCGTCTTGGACTTTATGGAGACCTGAAGGTGTACTTCGATATCTGCTACTGGAACTCCTCGAAGAGTAGTAATAGTAATAGGCGTGCTGAGTTTAGGCTCGTTTTGTTAGTTATAATGAGACCTTACCTCAACACTTGAACTTGAACAGTGACGGATTATCCTTAAGTCAATCTAAGCACGTGCCTATGGGTGCAAGGTTTAAAAGACGCGAAGGAAAGTTACAAACGAAAAAAAAAATCGTCGTATTTGATTACTTCTAGATCGCTCTTACTTTCTCATCACATTTTTTTGTTTATGCCCCCTGTTAATGGTACTAGTATCCTAATTATTTTGCAATTATTAAACTATATTATAAATTATAATATAGTTTATTTGCATAATGAGTGTATTTAATTTATAATAGATATAATAGGGACCCTATACGGGCGCCGATGATGTGCTAGGCTAGCCTAAGGCGCAATCGACATTAAATCAGCCTCTGTCTCCAGACTTGATAGAGTTACCTGAAAGTGAACTGCGATGAATGCTACTGAAACTCCTCGAAGAGTAAAACTAGGTGTGCCGAGTTTGGCCCCATTTTGTTAGATATGATGAGGCCTTACCTTCAGACTTGAAAGAGTGATCTGAAGGCGTACTTCGATGACTGCCACTAGAAATCCTCGACGACTAGTAACAGGTGTGCTGATTTTGGGCTTGTTTTGTTAGTTAGAATACCAGCGAAAAATAGCAGCTTAATGCTGCTGTGTTTTATATGGTGAGTGTAGAGAACTGGAGACCCTTTTTTACTGAAAATGAGGCGTTCCATCTCAGTCCTCAGGGGTAACAACGCATCTGCATTTTGATTCTTAATTGATATTACATGTAGATGTCTATGATTCACAGCATCCGCTTACCATCAGGTGGACTGTGTGCTCGTTTGTCACTCTTATTCTATATAAAAAAAAGTTATGATGAGACCTTACCTCCGGACTTGACGGAGCGACTTTGAACTTTTTGACGAATAGAACTACAATTTAAATTTTTTTTCATTATCATATGAGCTGTGGAAGACCATGTACCTTCCCTGTTGGACCTTCTGATGACCTCTCATCCGAACGGATATCAGGTGTCCGTCGATGCCCCTCTGGGCTCTTCGGACCATTGTCTGATCCGGAGTACGGTGCCACTCACGCTCCAATCGCAGTTGCGATCTGCAGCTTGCCGCCGTGTTTGGCACTATAGGTCAGCTGATTGGGACGGGATGCGGTCTTTTTTTGCATCCTACTCTTAGGTGCGGGTTTGCTTCTCGCCGGAAGATTCCAGCGTTGTTGCCGATTCTGTTGCTGATGTGGTACTTCAGGGCATCGAACTTTTTATTCCACCCTCTGTGGTGTCCATCGGAAGCAGATCCCAGCCATGGTTTGGTCGCTCCTGTAAAGTAGCATCACGCTATAAGCAGGAGTGCTACAGGGCCTGGGCTGACACTTCAACGTCTCGGGATGTAAGCACCAGCGCACTTAAAAAGAAGTATAATTCCGCCTCCAGGTCCTTCAAAAGCGTCATTGCCTAGGCAAGGTCTGAGCACATCGGCAGAATTGGCGAGAAGCTAGTTCGCCTTCCTTCGGGAACCCGTGCATTCTGGTCTCTCGCTAAGGCTGTCCAAGGGAACTTCTGTCAGCCATGTCTTCCATCTCTGCACAGAGAGGACGACTCACGGGCCAATCCGGAAAAGAGAAAGCCGATCTGTTGAGCTCTCTTTTTGCGTCCAACTCGACTCTAGATGACGGGGGGAATACACCACCGACCATCCCGCGATGTGAGTGCTCCATGCCGGATGTGCGGTTTACACAGCGCTCGGTTCGCAAATCACTTTCCTCCGTGGAGGTCAGCAAGTCGAGTGGGCCCGATGGAGTCCCTCCCATTGTGCTGAAGACGTGTGCTCCGGAATTGGCACCGGTTTTAACGCGTCTTTTCCGGTACTCCTACTCTCAAGGCGTAGTCCCGAATTCATGGAGGACAGCTATGGTCCACCCGATCCCTAAAAAAGGCGACCGCTCAGACCCGTCCAACTACAGGCCTATTGCCTTCCTTCCACTTCCTTGTTCTCCAAAATAATGGAATCCATTATAAACTGCCAGCTTATGAGGTACCTTGAGGATCACCAGCTGATTAGTGACCGCCAGTACGGTTTGCGTCGAGCTGGTGATCTTCTAGTCTATCTGACTCATAGATGGGCGGAGGCAGTAGAGTCCAAGGGGGAGGCATCATATACATGGCAACTGAGCGGATCCTTTCTAGCGCGGAGACAACTTTCGGGGTTTACAGTGACTCTAGGTCTGCTCTTGAGACCATTGTAAACCAAGACTCCCAACACCCTTTAGCAGTCAAGACCCGTAAAAACAGCGTCTCATTCGATCGGAGACGCAAGATACAAGAATGGAACCGGAGATATGCAGAAGGAGAGACCGCTAAAACAACAAAAGTTTTTCTGCCGGACGCTGAGTCAGCCCACAAAGTAATAAGGGAAACAGCGCTGTCTCCGACGATGGTTCAGGCAATGACCGGACATGGTGGGTTCCCCGAGTACCTGTACCGGTTTCGTTGCAAAGAGAGCCCATCATGCATGTGTGAGCCCGAAATCGAGGAGACAGTGTTGCACATCCTTCTGGAGTGTCCTCGGTTCGATAAAATCAGATGTTATTTCGAGTTTGAAACCAATCTACAAATTAAAAAAGATAATTTGCATATATTGTTAAAAGAAAAAAGGACAAGAAATAATTTTATAAAATTTTGTGAGGGGGTAGTAAAACAAGTTATTAAAAATAATCAAAAGTATTATTATTATTATTAATATTATTCATCTATATTCTCCCTATTACAGAGGTAGCTTAAAACCTAATCACACGGGCCGAAGCCTGTTGCCTGAAGGTGCTAGGTGATGGTGTAAGCGGAGGTGACGGATGAAGTGGTGAGGAATTTGCGTGTGAGTCGGCAGGTGTTGAGAATGACAGCTTTCTGCAGTGTGTACAGTGTGTGTTGGGGTACTTGCAAAATATCTAAACTGCGTTGTAGGCTTTTAGGTATGACTCCGGTAGATGAGATAACTATTGGGACTATATGGATGGCTTCTGCTTTCCACTGACGCTTCAGTTCTATTGCTAAATCTTGATATTTTGTAAGTTTTTGAGCAATGGTGGATTGTATGTTATGGGTGTTTGGTATGGCAATGTCAATAAGGTAAGTAGTTTTGTTATTTTTGTCATACATTGTGATATCTGGCCTATTGAAGTGGATAGTTTTATCTGTGATAATGGTCCTGTCCCAGTAAATTCTATGATTATTATTTTCTAATATAATGTCCGGTTTATATTTGTAATATGGTGTCATTTTTTGTATAAATTTGAATTTAAGCGCAAGATGTTGGTGTATTATGGAAGCTACCTGGTCATGCCGGTGTTTATAGTCGGTTTGTGCAAGGGCTCTACAGGCGGATGTAATGTGTTGTATGTTTTCGGAACTAGAGTGGCAATGTCTGCAAGTATCGGTGGGAAGGTTAGGTGCGCGTATTATGTGTCTCTGGAAGTTTCGAGTATCGATGACCTGGTCCTGGATCGCTAACATGAAGGCCTCCGTCTCTGGGAAGAGTTCACCGCGCCTCAGCCATGCGTTCGACGCTTTTTTGTCGACATGTGGCTGCTGCAGGTCGTGATAGTGCCTTCCGTGTAGGGACTTCTGTTGCCATGAGGCGATCTTCTCTTTTACGTCAGTAATCCGTTCGTTGCGTTGTGTATTTCGGTCTGCAAGGTTAAGTGGTGTGAAGCGTTTGTCGGCTAAGGTTACTATTTCGTGGAGAGGTGAGTGTTCTGAGCGTTGATAGAAATATTGTCGAAGGCATCTGATTTGTTTGTTATGCAAGTTGAGGACATCTATTATACCTCGTCCTCCATCGGATCTTGAAAGAGTCATCCTTTGTACGCAGGATCTAGGGTGGTGCTTGCGGTGAGCCGTTAGAGTGGTATTTATAATACGTTGTAGATTGATAAGGTCACCTTGAGTCCAGTTTATTACACCAAACGAATATGTCAGTATGGGGATTGCGTAACTGTTGATAGCTTTTGACATGTTGCGGGAGTTGAGCTGAGACCGGAATATACTATTGAGCCGATGTTTAAATTTCTTTTTGAGACCTTCTTTTGTTTCCTTTTGATGAATCTGTCGCGCTTGTTGGAAACCTAAGTATTTATATGCGGCCAAGGGTTCTAAGGGTTCAATCGTGTCTCCTGATATTAGGCTATAGCTATTACGGTTAATTTTTCCGTTTTTAACCGAGAACGTTTTGCACTTGTCAATCCCAAACTCTATATGAATGTCGTTTGAGAAAGATTGGGTGATGTCTGCAAGGCGGTGCAGTGACTGTGTAGTGTTACTGTATAGTTTTATGTCATCCATGTACATCAGGTGTGTAAGAGTGGTGTGTTTCTGTGGAGTGATGATAGAGTAACCATGATTGGTTTTGTTCAGCATTTGCGAGAGAGGGTTTAGAGCGAGACAGAACCATAAAGGGCTGAGCGCATCACCTTGGAATATTCCTCGACGTATTGGAATTTCTGGTGTTTCTATACAAGAAGTTCCTATGGTTTTTAAAGTAGTTTTCCAGTGCTGCATTGAGTTTTTAAGAAAATGTATAATTTGTGGGTGAATTTTATAGTGTTGTAATATATATAGGAGCCAGCTGTGCGGTACGGAGTCAAATGCTTTTCGGTAGTCTATATACATTGTGCTGATGTTTTTCCTATTAGACATAGCTTGTTTCATTGCTACGGAGTCTATTATGAGTTGCTCTTTGCACCCCTGACAACTTTTTAATTATTATTATTATTATTACTGATTATTTATCAAATAGTTTTAATAATTTTAGGAATTATTGAATTAATTAATTATACAATTTTATTGGCTCTAAAATGTAATGACAACTATACACTTGGTGCTTCCTTGTGTTTATACGATGTATATACAGAGAAGTTTTATAATGAAATTGAAAGGTTAATTACACCAACGCATTAAAAAAGAATCTGAATACATTCGTCAGAGGGCTGCAGTGTGTAAAAACACATTTGATTAAAAAAAAAGGGGGAGGCATTGGCCGTTAGTTTGGACATAGCGAAGGCCTTCGATCGGGTCTGGCACAAAGCGCTTCTTTCGAAGTTTCCTTCCTATGGGCTTTCCGAGAAATTGTGCAAATCGATCACCAGTTTCCTTGCTGATCGGAGCATTAAGGTCATTGTAGACGCTGCATGCTCTGATTTCAAGCCTATCCACGCTGGTGTTCCACAAGGCTGCGTGCTATCACCAACACTGTTTCTCCTGCATATCAATGATATGTTGCTAACTGGTAGCATTCATTGCTATGCAAACGATAGCACTGGTGATGCCTTATATACCGGCCGTGCCAATATTTCTCGGGAAAACGTCGCTGAGTACCGGGACAAACTTGTGTCTGAAGTAGAGTCTTTGCTTAACAAAGTCTCGGATTGATGCCGACTAAATCTAGTCCAGGTCAATCTCCAGAAGACATAAGTTTGCGCGTTTACCGCTAAAAAGAACCCCATTGTCGTATCTCTTCAGTTTCAAGGCACTCCCCTTGCTGCCTCAGCTAGTATCGGTATCCTTGGCGTCGAAATATCGAATAGTGTGCAGTTTCGTGGTCACTTGGAAGGGAAGGCCAAATTGGCCTCTAAAAAGCTTGGCGTGCTCAGCAGAGCGAGACAGTATTCATGCCGGCACATTACTTGCAACTTTACAAAGCGCAAGTTCGGCCCCAGATGGAATAGTGTTCTCATCTCTGGGACGGGGCACCCCAGTGCCAGCTACTTCCACTTGACCGCATCCAGCGCAGAGCGGTTCGAATCGTCGATGACCGAGTTCTTTCTGAGCGGCTCTATACACTGGCACTGCGTAGAGATGTTCCATCTCTTTGCGTATTTTATCGCATCTATCACGGGGAGTGCTCTGAGGAATTGTTCGGCTCGGTGAAAATTGAGCGGCTGGTAATTCCAGCCGCTCAATTTCACCATCGCACATCGCGACAAAACTCGCGCTACCAATCCATACCATCTGGATGATTGGCGGTCCACGACTGTGCGATTTAGAAGAAGTTTTCTCCCTCGCACAACTTCCTTGTGGAATCAATTACCACCAGCGAATTTTCAGGACCGATACGACTTAGGAACCTTTAAGAAAAGAGCTTACACCTTTTTAAAAGGCCGGCAACGCATCTGCAATTTCCCTGGTGTTGCGGTTGTTTATGGGCGGCGGTAGTCACTTACCATCAGTTGAGCCGCATGCTCGTTTGCCCTCTCTTCTATAAAAAAAAAATATGAGCAATATGAGTCGTGCGCTTTTGGATTTTCCAGACTTTTTTTAATTGAAGTTTGACATAATATTATCAAAAAATTGGAAGCATAGTAATAAGGTTATTAATGAAAACTTGTTTGTAATTAAACTACAAAATCAGGTATAATCATAATATACGTATTTTTTTAATGTGCTTGAGGCATGCACAATTGGATTTACCAATAGTTTTTAATAAACGGCTATTTCTGATAACACAGAAGTAATGTGTAATGTTTACTGTCATTATTGCTACCTGCGTGAAATAATTACCCACAATCGCGAGGCGCCCCCGGGGCAGAACGCAGTCGGGACTATCGCGCTCTAGGCGATTGATGTTAAAGTTTTTTTTAACGCTGTTTACGTAAATAGTTTTTTTGTAAATACTTGTTGAAGTACTCATCGAATTAGTTTTTGTTTGGTGTTTAGTATATTTAATTGTAGGATAAAATAGTTGAAAAAGTTACAATGTAATTTAATAGTCCAGTCAAATAAGGGTTGAAATCAAAATTTAACACTCAACTTTGCATATTTGATACAATGATACAAAACCAATGTTAAAAGGCAAAGGCAATGGTTAAAAAATGTCAAGTGTTTTTTCGCAACTACTCGAAAACTTATAAAAATAATTTTTTTGACTCCGGTCAAAATTAACCGAGTTAGGGAGGTTTTGAGTTTAAGGGATGAACGTAAATTTTAAAACATCGTAGGAACTAGAAAAATAAGCGATTTTTTAAATTGCTTAAAAAATCTAACTTAAAGGTTAGTTTTTAAAATTTTAGATACAAATTTATTTTATTGTTAAAGAAATATGACAGTTTGAAATTTTCAAATTGAAATTTGAATGCTTTAAAATTAATGAAATATTTTTTTCCATATTTAGATTCCTCGTAAAATTTCATTAATTTTACGATTAAAAAAATTTCCTACTATATCTCGCCAGTTGTGAATTTATACAGGTATAAAATATTTTTAAAATCCTACATCATTGTATTCAAGTAAGTCCCGAGTTAAAAAGAGAGGACTATTGCTTACCCGTATACTACGTATGCTTACTCATATACTACTACGGACCTCGTACCGAGTAAGAGTGAGAAGGCATCATCGGTGAATCGTAATTCTCGCACTCTCCATTTTACGATCTGTTCATTAAAATAGATCAGGTTATATTTGCCTACTTGGTAATTGAATCCGAAACCAGGAAGTAAGTTTTTTAATTAAATTTTTAAACGTTATTATTTCTTTGTGAACTGTACAGTATGACACACTTGTTCCATCCCGACGCCTTAACAATTTAGCGATATTTCGTGTACCTAAGATTCCGGCGAACGACATCTAAAATGCGCCTTTGAGTGAACAGCCACTTGACTTCCATCTCCTGCCGCCACCAGAGCAATAGGCCGATTTTCCAAACTCGCTGAAATGCTGCTGTTATCAGACGAGAGTCAGCTGGATGTCGAGCGGTCGGGAATTTCTCTCGGTAAATTCGTAATGCACGCGAAGCATTCCCGCGAGCTTCTTCAAGGCACATTAAAATGTTGCCGTATTAACGAGCACTATAAACGTATACGTTAGGCATTATAAAAACAAAATAAGAAACTTAAAACGTAACAACAAGAATAATATCATTAAGTAATAAATAACAAGTAATAACTACAATAACTTAATAAACAAAACAATTGAACTGTTTCTCTTGATGGTCAACACGGAACTGTCTCAAAAACTAAAATTATTAATCAATTCTGCCAAAAAAAATGCGCACAAGGTAAAGTCCTTGAAGCACTGGAACATTCCACACACCGTTAAGGCGTTATGTATGTTAAGACATCGCCAACGTTTATTTTATTTATAAGTTTAGTTGTCCCTACGACTAGTCTTCATATGGAATTTGAAAGTTATGGTTGTCATTTTTAATACAATTACACAATCAATTGTACCCTGACGCAACAAGCAGTTCTTTACTATAAAAAATATTGAAATTAATAAACGTACCTAATTGGGTACTCAGTACTCATACAATTATAAACACTATTTCATCGTTATCTTTGATTTTTTATAAGAAAATAGAAATGAAATGGTACTGAATAATTTAATAGTTAAAATCAATTGCAATTAAGATCCACAGTTGATTAATCTCAGAATTAATGTAAAAAATAATACTTTTACTTTATTTTAATTGACTTATTTAATCCGACCAATACTTTGAGTTTAAAAGAGGTACGTTAAAATTATTAAAAATTACTTGCAAGCTTTATAGAGATTGCCGCCTTTAATTCTTATGTCGCCGGCAAACTAAATTTCAGTGCAACATGGCAGCGTTGCCAATACCATACAGTGGAGGCAGTGTGTCTGCGCATGGGTACAGTCGCGTTCTAAAGTACTACATGGTATTAGGCTATTGTTTTATAATATTATAGTAATTAATTGTTTTATTGTCGACTCATAATAGGTGTTTTACTAGCTACTTAGAACTTTGGAAGAGGTTGAAATTAAAATGAATAATGTTTACTTGAGCATTATTTGTTATTTCTATCGTAAAATATAAAATAGTTCGTAACAAGAAAACTTAAGCTAAGGGTGACACGCCGTCCATTTGGGTCACATGGAAGCCAGATGTAGATGGTGTGTTGGTGTTACTGGATGCTACATCATCATCACTTTCATCTTCGCTTAAGCTTCCGTTATTAGAATCATTATCATCAATGCGAATGACGAAATTCCTCAATACTTTTAACTTTACTGCACAACTTTCCCCATTCACCTTCTCCCATTATCTTTACCTTTTTGTTCACCTATAAGAGATCGGCACCCGCGAGGATATTGACCCTATTGCCAGCTGATATTCTTTAAAGTTTCACTGCTGGTTTTTTGTTAAGTATTTTCATGATTTTTTATGAAATTATCGTTTCATTTAGCTGTACTAACATAATGGAGCGTGAATAAAGTTAATAAAACGTTGTGAAAAGATGATGTTTTTTTCCTCGGAATCAAAATTTGTGATTCATGTTCTGAGGTATATTCCCTACTATCATCTGTCTTCGTATTTGGGAGCGTTTCACAAACACCCGGTATAGTAAAATAACTATGGTAAACATACAATAGAGTTATGGCTGACAGATGCATAGAATAGTTTACCAAAATATGTTAGCAACAAAATTAATTTGCTGTAGTAAAAGGTAATTATGGGAAAATACTTATACACATAATTTTGATATGAATAGCTACTCTATATTTGGCATAAGCCATTTAGGTTGCTATCAGTAATATAAGGCTAATAATGTTGTGTTTTTAACTATTTTGTACATAATAATGTATATGGAAGATATATTCATTTGCAAATTTCTGTTCTTAGATGGTAGTGAATAATATTACAAATAATAATATTACATATATGTGTAGCAGAGATGTGTACTACTTGAACATGTTGTGAAATAGTCACAAATAGAAAAAAAACAATAAAACTCTGTTGATAAAAGTAAATATTGTATAAAGTAAAATTTTAGTGTATGTACTTGTATGCAACGGGTGGTGGACTTTTCTTTGAAATGGTCGGATAGACATCAAATGAATTAAAAGATAACTCTTTATTTGGAAAGGTATGTTTGTCAGAAAACTGTTTGCTGAGGTGTTTATTTGAAGAGTTAAGAAATAAAATAACAGAAAACATTTGTGATGTGCATACTGCATTTAAAAAGGGAAAGAGATTTAAAAGGGTTGGGATGCACGCACCGGGTATTTTCTTTGCGCGTGATCACGGAGAAGTTTTGGCAAAAAAACACAGAAAGTTTTCTTTGCATTTTAAGACTTGGAAAAAGCATATGACAGGAAGTGAGTGTGAGTACTTTATGGAAGATTATGAAGAAAATATAAAATCAAACGAGTCGATTTTGTTTGCTTGTTAATAGCACATCAAAACAATGCTAGAATAGCTAGACTATTTACTTTTTAAATATGCAGTATGATAAACAATTTGCTTCGTAACACCCGTCGTAATGACACGTCTTACATCTTTAGCTCCGTTCTTACTAATACATAGAGCATAGTTATATTTCTTTATAGGAAAGGGGAAACGAGCATACGGCTCACCTGATGGTAAGTGACCACCACCGCCCATGAACAACTGCAACACCAGGGGAGTTGCAGGTGCTTTGCTGACCTATTAGAAAGGAATAAACAGAAAGTACCGTTTTATATCTAAAAGCAAATTATACACTATATGTTTTATTTGTCTATAATCGTGTGTGACTCATTCTCTGATACCTTTGCTAGCTCATACTGAAACAGAATCAGAAACTTTTTTATTCAATTACATTATAAATAATACTTACGGAAAGTCGATCTTTTCTTTGATTACCACTGGTTTGAAAAAACAACTGTCTTGGGAAGAACCAGCAAGAAACCCAGCGGGACATTTTTTTTAAATAACAGCTTACAATTATGTATAATACACAATTAACCACACAAAACAAATTAGAAATAGCTTGGTAGCGATCACCTCATTCCCATGGGTTATTATCATCTATAAGTTCCTTAATATTATATTTACCCAGTTTATACAAACTTTGTTTAATAAAGTTTTTGAACTTTGAGCTGGTCAAATTTTGTATATTTTCTAGGATTTTGTTGTAAAAGCGTATAGAATGAATTACTGACTCGGTGGAATAGAGTAACTGGTACTACTAGCTTGTATCTGTTCCTAGTATTTACAGAATGAATATCAACTTAGTTTTGGAAAACTACTTTTATTTTTGTGTACGTACATTAAATTTTCATAAATGTATTGAGAGGCCAAAGTTAATATATTAATTTCCTTAAATTTTTTTCGAAGCGAATCTTTAGATTTTAAATCATAGATTGCTCTTATGGCCCTGTTCTGTAAAACAAATATAATTTCAGTGTCATTCGCGTGTCCCCATAGCAAAATACCATAAGACATTATGCTATAGAAATAGCTAAAGTTAACAAGTCCAGCTACAAGTGTGGAAACTGGTGAGACCTCTAATCTTTGTGGCTCCATTGAAGCTTCGCGTCTAGTGTTATTCCAAGAAAAATTGTGGTATCGACAAGATTCAGTTCCTTCCCATTTAAAATTATATTATATTGTTATATATATGTTTGACATTTGGAGTCATGAATTTTATATATTTCGTTTTAATGCCATTTACATGCAAGCTATTAACATTAAACCAATTTAATAATTTAGCTATTACATTACTTACTTCGTCATATTTTAATAATTGTCGTTTTAATTTGAAAACTAATGAAGTGTCATCAGCAAATAGTACTATATTATGGTTATCTCCTACTATGTAAGGTAAGTCATTAATATACAAGAAACAGAAAGGGGCCGAAAATTGAGCCTTGAGGAACGCCCATTTGTACTATCGACCTGAAAGAGCTCAAACTTTTAATGACAACTTTTTGCGTTGTGTTACTTAAATACTAAACAATTAATTTAAGAGCATTATTTCTTACACCGCAGTGTGGTAGTTTCCTGATTAATGTTTCATGGTGAACACAATCGAAGGCTTTGTATAGGTCACAGAATATACCCAAAGCATCCTGTAAATTCTCCCATGTATTGAAAATATATTTAATTAGGTCAACACCAGCATCAGTTGTAAAGCGACCCCTTTTGTGAAACCGAATTGATTTTTATGACGTAATTATTTACATTAAAAAAATTAACATTTGATCAAGAATATTATTTACAAAACTTTTATTAAGTGTTGGGAGTTTAGAAATTGGTCTAAAATTGGTAGGGTCTAATGTACTAACATATTTAAATAAAGGTATTACTCTACTATGCTTTATTAAATCAGGAAACACACTATCTTCGATCCTAGTATTAAAAATAATAGCTAGTTGAGGCTCGATTATATCTATTATAGACGCAATAACTTTAACGGAAATCCCCTACAGATTTGCAGTTTTCAAGTTTTCAATATCAACAGTTTTAAAATATTTTACAATATCTTTTGATAAAATTTTATGAAACGTAAAACGTAATCAAGACACTACCTATAATTAATGTAAGATTCCATTTCTTTCATCGTCTCATATTCTGTTCCGGGGAGATGATAAAAAAGAAAATACGAAGACATAAGAGCAGGATTCTAATCTCCCATTTTTTCTACCAGTATAAAGTACTGCGCAGGCCACTAAATTTTTCAGTCATTCTACGATTCTCGATTGGTGGTGTGATTTTGTCCGTTAATTCTTCTAGTATATAATATATAATTTGTGTGTTACATCGAAATAAGCAGTGTTGGTATTTTTTTCCTATTTCTGGTGTTATCATGTTTATTTTTATTTTATAACAACAAAAATACATATTATACATAGATCATAAGTTAGTGCAACATAAACCTATATAAGATGCAAGATAAATCTATATAAGACTATGTAATTACGTTTATTACATTCATTAATGTGTGATTATGGTCGAATTGTAACTGCTTTACATTGAATGTATACGGTACGCCATCTTATTTCTGATTAATTGCGCATTATTTTTAAATATAACCATTTCTAACATCAAACATCGGAAGTATAATAATTTCATATAAGTAATAAAAATTTTCCAAGAGTAAATATATACAATGAATATATTTTTTTTACATTTTAATTACGTTAAATTATGTTTCTATGTTTTCGTCATAGATTTAATATTGATATCCGCAGAAAAACGAGCGTAACTGACATATCCCAGCGGATTAGTAAACTGAAGTGGCTCCGTACCGGCTATATTATAGAAAAAAGTTTCTCGAGTTACAGCCTGATACTGGCAAGTCAGTATTTGGCCTGATAAGATGAAGTAAAGACCTTATAAAACAAATGTACATGTTAGTCCTCTAGTACGGTATCTTTTCTCCTAGGTTACGAAAAAGGTACCATAGACCGCAGAGAGACGGAAGCGATGTGCGGGAGCCCTGCCTATTGAACGCGACCCGGATACGCACGATGGTAGAGCAGAGCAAATTTATCGGTAGGTTGAAGTGTAGACGTCGTTGACGGTCTCATAAATTTATCAGGTCGAATTTTTAAACTCGTTGTCTGCGCCCGGCTCCCATTGCACAAACTTATCCTAGAATTCAGAGTGTATATTTACGAAAATTTTATGTATGTTCACAAAAACAAAGGTAGTTCTAGTAAAAAAAGTGATATACACTCTGTAAACACTAGGAACAAACACTAGCTCGTGATAACAGTTTCTCGACTCCACAGAGTCAGTAATTCATTCTTGGGGCAATGTATACGCTAAAACTACAAGGTCAAGGAAAGTGTAACAGGCTCTTTCTATTACCAAGTTTAAATATTTTGTTAAGCTGAAAATGTATAAAAAGGGTTATTATACTATAAATGAATACATGGTTGATACTAACCCCTGGGAATGAGGTGGTGGCTTCCAAGCAGTTTCTAAAATAAAAAATTTGTAAATTGTTTGTACAACCAATAATGTAAAATTTACTTTCAAAAAAGTCGCGCTGGGTTTCTTGCTGGTTCTTCCCAGGACAGATGGTTTTATTCGAACCAGGTTAGGTAAAAAACTACTTTAATAAGAATTACACATGTAGTCTATATTAAATAAAACATTATTCTATTCTATTCTATGGTGCCGGAGAATATATCCGGAGACACTGTAGTGTCTCACGCCAAGTACACGTTCAACATATGTATATGTATGTAAACGTGTAGACGTGAGACTACAGTGTATATATTCTCGAATCAGATGTCAACATAACCTCACCAAATTTTTAACTTCATATATTTAATTAATAACGAAACGTCAACACTTTATACAGTCATTTATCATTTTGTTTATCAATTGTTTCCATATAACACTAAAAATTATTTCTATCTATCAATTATTTCATACTTTTCAATATCTCAAATTTTTGCTTGCGCACTTTTTCGATTCCACAAAACCAAAGAGTATAAAACTGTCCTATACACAAAACATTTTATTAATTTCGGTGAAATTTTCTATCTTTTTAAAGACTGTTGACTTGAATGCTTGTCTATTAAGCCATGTTTTCATTTATTTATTTTCAAGAGTTTTGGCTTTGATGCTTGTCTTTTAAGCCATGTTTTCATTTATCCCAGCATTAAATGATTATAATCTTTTATAATACACTGCTTTACAATATGTTGATGCGTCACATTGCGCAGCCCTTTGGCGATTTCGACGGCAACTTGAGCCAGCAGATAGTTGGCAATATTATCTCAAGGCGTCTAAGCAGATAGACACCTTATCTTGAGAATATTGGTATGGCGGTAGGGATGCAACATCGCTCATAAAAAAGCGATATTAGAACCTCGATATTTTCGAAAGTGAAACATCGATTTAAAAAAAAGGGTTATTATAGTATAAATGAATATATGATTGATAATAACCCCTGGGAATGAGGTGGTCGCTTCCAAGCAGTTTCTAAAATAAATTTTGTAAATAGTTTGTAATCATTTTGTATTGTAAAATTTATTTAAAAAAAGTCCCGCTGCGTTTCTTGTTGGTTCTTCTTAGGACAGAGGGTTTTTTCGAACCAGTGGTAAAGTTAAAAAATGACTTTCAATAAGAATTACTCATGTAATGTAAATTGATTAAAAAATCATTCTATTCTATTCTAAAAACATCAAAGTATATGAATAATATATCGATATTTTTGATGTTTTTATCACCATATAAATATATATATCGAATAAATAATCATTTTGAAGATATCCGGAAACACCGTAGTGTCTCACGCCAAGTACACGCTCAACATCCTTATTGCATGCCGTAAGCGCAACGCGCGTAGGTATGTTTTATCTTGAGAATATTGGTATGGTGGTAGGGATGCAACATCGCTCATAAAAAAAGCGATATTAGAACCTCGATATTTTTGAAAGTGAAATATCGATTTTAAAAACATCAAGGTAACAGATAACAACATAGTCTCACCTAATTTTTAAATTCATATATTTAATTATTAACGAAACGTCAACACTTTATACAGTCATTTATCATTTTGTTTATCAATTGATTCCATATAACACTAAAAAGATTCCACTATGGAGTGTAGAGTAGAAGGAGGACCATCTCTATATAAAAAGTGTTCCTAAAAATGCGTCCAATAAGGGTAACGCTTGCATTAGCATAGGATAAATTAAAAAAAAGCGCCTAAATTAATTAGAATAAGATGGAAAAATAAACAAGGACCGACCAATCTGCTTGGTATATGTAAATAGTTGAGATTTTGTATACTGGCATTTTACTAACTACTCTAGTCATGAAATTTTTTAAATATTTGAATTCAGCTGACTTCACTCCGTCTACAACAGCTATATTCATATCGTAGTTTTTAAGATGCTAGCGCTATTGTGGTAGGTTTTGGAATCTCTATTTTCAGTATATAATGGGACACTTTTTCAACTTTCGCACCTTATTATGAGTATAGCTATTGTAGACGGAATGAAGTCAGCTGAATTCAAATATTTAAAAAAATTCACGACTAGAGTAGTTAGTAAAATGTCAGTATACAAAACCTCAACTATTTACGTAGTACAAAACCTAGCAGATTGGTCGGTCCTTATTTATTTCTCCATTTTATTCTAATAAATTTTGGCGCTTTTTTTAAAATGTATCCTATGCTACTGCAGCGCCACCCTTATTGGACGCGTTTTTAGGGACACTTTTCATAAATAGAGATGGTCCTCCTTGTACTCTACACTCCATAAATCTTTCGTAAATCTATGGAGTGTAGAGTAGAAGGAGAACCATCTTAATGGTAGTTTTTCAGAAGCCAGCGCAATTGTGGTAGGTTTTGGAACCTCTACTTTCAGTATATAGTGGGACAATTTTTCAATTTTGAATGAATGAATGAATGAATATACTTTTATTGTACACCACGAACAAATATACAAATGTCATAACAAAAATCAGATTATTATATGTACAATTTGGCGGCCTTATCGCTACATAGCGATCTCTTCCAGGCAACCAAAGGTGTAAAGTAATACAAACAATGAATAGGTAGGTGGTAGGTGGTGCAATATAAATATACAAATAATAAATGCAAAAAAAATGATATAAATATCTAAGTAATACATGAAATAATATAAATTACTAACACATAATAAAAGATAAAGTAAAACATATAATATATACATATACATACACATATACACATATACATACATACATATATACATATATATATATACATATACACATATATATAAACATATTATATATGTAGGAAGTATAGTGGGTATAGTACAGAGACTGATTTTGTAGTTAGGAATAATAATTAATTCATTTACACGAATTAATTATCCAACGAGTCGAGGATAAACTAGTAACGGAATACGACAAGCGCACCGTTCCACGTCAGAGCCAAGACTGTCTTAACGGCGGCCGCTCCGTCCGTTTTATACAAGCAGGACGGGTGGCAATGCAGGTGCAATGCCGCAGGTGTGCGGTACACGTGTCGTTTACAAGAATTTTGTCTAGTTAGACCGACGCCACCGCACCTACAACGGTGCAGGTGCCATCACGGCCATACTGACATGCGTGCGTCCTCGCACGCGCTCCATCACAATTTTAGTTATCTGTAGACTAAAAAACATCGTTCGACTATCCTGACACAACAGCGTCTGGTCCGGTCTATATTGACCCTTCAGACTTGGGTGACAGTCAGTTTTGTTCCGGCAGTAAGCCCTACAAAACTTTAATCATCTTTATGTTAGATCGGAATGATTAGTCTGTAGCTTTTTTTATTTTCTCTTTTTTTTTTCAAGTACTGTTTTCGCTAGTCCGGAATCACTATTCCCTATAGCTATATCATTGGACCGGCACAAAGCCCTGCAATGATTGTAAGAACTATTCTTTTTTCTTAATCTCTTTTTTTTCAGTACTATTTATGCTAGTCCGGAATCACTATTCCCTGTAGCTATATCATTGGACCGGCAAACGCCCTGCAATGATAGTAAGAACCACATTTTTTTTCTTACTCTCTTTTTTTTCAATTCAGTATAGAACAGTTACAGACCAACCATACCGCAAACATGTCCCCGTCACAATCACACAAAAGTGTATCGTGAGGGACGTAGTGACACGATAACACCTAAGTATGTATACCAACAGCAACTCTATACATATCCCAGTGCAGCAAAGACCAGCCTCCCTGAAACTTCATGTTCCTTTCCTGCACTAGCATAATTACTTCGTTAAAGTGTTGCAATGTCTCTAGTATTTTCTAGATGCACAGACACGGCTACCTCTGACTGTCGCACGTCCTCGTGCGGTTGACAGTGAACAGCATACGGTCTATCAGTTATCACCATCTGCTAACAGATATTAACTCTTGATAAATATTACAACGGTCGACCATCCCAGACTCCATTTAAGTCATGAACGTGCCGATATAGCCATCTCCAGGCAAATGTACTCCAACTTTCCGTTCTGCTGCGTTCGTGCCACATTCGCGCTAGCGAGCCGTCGCGCCGTACTTGCGCTAGCGAATCGTCGCACTGCTTTGCAAAATTAAAAATTAAGAGAAATGGAGATAAATGTATTGCGAACCATGGAGTTCAGAGATTCTCTTAAGAAACGGCAACTGTATGCCATTTGAAAACATTGCAAAAAACGGAAATTATGCGTAGAGACAAATACTACAACATATTTCAAAGGGAAGGAGGCAACCGCGCAAAATCTACGAAAGCCGTCCAAGCCACCGACGTCCATTTACAGCGTCAAAGCACCATTTGTTCGGCGGCCGCTTGAATTGCCTTGCCGTAAGATCAGCCGATAAGTTACCGACTGTAGCAGTGTAGGCTCAATTTTACTAGCGCTCGGCCGTACCTGACCATGTTCGATTAGCCGTCACAACATCTTCCTCATTGATCATTGATGTAGAGATTTCTACGAATCTCTCGACATCAAACCCCAATCTTGTCGACCACACAGTATTCGGAGCAACCTGCAGCACTGATCAACACATTAGAACACAAAAATGCTACTTATTATTTTCAATTCCTAGCATGTTAAAGTTAATCCTTTATTTTGGTACATCGCCTAAACGTTTTGAATTTCAAAATATAACAGATGATAATCATGTTTCGCATGAACTATCAAAATACAACAAAGCTTGAACAAGTTAATTTTTCATTCAATGCAAACTATGACTCGTCTAGAAAGCCTCCGACATTTCTTCCATTTGTTAACATATTTAGGTACGTCAGAAATAATGAAAATACTTGAGGGTACTTTTAATACAAATCGAAATAAAGGTTTTATCTTTTGGCTTAAATAATTTCACTTTATTTTTTCTCTACACTTTAATGATACGATAATATCGTAAGTAGGACAGCAAATTTCATTTCGGTATTTAACATAAAAAGAGATCCATCAATGCAAAATGCATTATAGCCTTTACAAATGTAATAATTCTCATACCATTCGAAGATTATATGTGGGCAATAAGAGGGACTTTATCCCACTTCTGATGTAGGAAGTATAGTGGGTATAGTACAGAGACTGATTTTGTAGTTAGGAATAATAATTAATTCGTTTACACGAATTAATTATCCAACGAGTCGAGGATAAACTAGTAACGGAATACGACAAGCGCACCGTTCCACGTCAGAGCCAAGACTGTCTTAACGGCGGCCGCTTTGTCCGTTTTATACAAGCAGGACGGGTGGCAACGCAGATGCAATGCCGCAGGTGTGCGGTACACGTGTCGTTTACAAGAATTTTGTCTAGCTAGACCGACGCCACCGCACCTACAACGATGCAGGTGCCATCATATACATAAATATACACACAACACATATATGTAGGAAATATGATGGGTATGGTACTGAGACTGATTTTATAGTTAGGAATAATAATTAATTCGTTTACACGAATTAATTATCCAACGAGTCGAGGATAAACTAGTAACGGAATACGACAAGCGCACTGTTCCACGTCAGAGCCAAGACTGCCCTAACGGCGGCAGCTCCGTCCGTTTTATACAAGCTAAACGGGCGCTACCGGAGGTGCAATGGTGCAGGTGTGCGGAGCAAGTGTTATTTACAAGAATTCTGTCTAGCTACACCGACGGCGCCGCACCTGCAATGGTGCTTGGTGCCGTCATATACATCAATATACATATATATACAAAATTCCTCAAACAATAATATAAAGCTGATACAATAAATACATAATCACACAATCTATCCTAACGGTGTCCGAACGATTGAGACAAGTAATGCTCTTTAAGTAATCGCTTAAAGATAACAATAGTTTGTGCCTCACGTATATGCAAAGGTAGCAACTTTCGCACTTTATAAGATGGTTCTCCTTCTACTCTACACTCCATAAAAATATTTTAATAATTTCGGGCAAATTATTTATCTTTTTAAAGACTGTTAACTTGGATGCTTGTCTTTTAAGCTATGTTTTCATCTATCTCGGTATCAAATGATTATAATCCTTTATAGTACACTGCTTTACAATTTGTTGACGCGTCACATTGCACAGCCATATTTAATTGTTAGTAGAGTTTTATTCAGAGTTACATTGAAATTCAAAGTTAAAGTTTTATACCTACGTTGACTGTATAATGAATGGAGACTTTTTTATATAAAAAACATCACTATTGTTATGAAATAAGTACCTAATTAATATAATTCTTAAAAAAAAAACAAAACCAGGTCTCGATACGTTAAATTTTTCGAGAGTTATCGTGACCATGCAAAAAAAATCCAGACGTCCACGAAATTTTTTTTCAGTTTTCTTAAAATAGCAAAATAAAATTGATTTATACAAAATATGAGATAGATTGATTAAATTTTGTTGAAAAAAAATCTACTCATATTATCTTATGAGTGCAAATCAGTTGTTGTAGAGGTAGTTAAAGAGCAAAAAATTTCTTGACCTTGACGTGTTGAGAGTAAAGCACAAACTCAACCGCTTCGCGGTATGAGGTGTGCGATATTTGAAAAAAAAAAAGAAATTGCGTACTTTACAAAAAGATATGAAATCCGAACAAAAACAGTTTCACTGTAAAGCATTGCGCCAAGTACACTTTCAACTATAGTTACAAAAACAATAATTACATTTTTACAAAAAATTATAAAGTAAAAAGAAACCACGTACATACCCGTTTTAGATTCGAAAAAAAATTTTGCTGAAAAAAGTCATAATAAAAATGATGTACTTGGTGTGCATTATACTTTATAGTACGAGCATAACTCAAAAAAGTTATAAAAAAACGGCTTCCAATGTCAAGTTGGGTGATCGATACTCTTAATCATGCACACCAAGTGCACCATTTTTTTATTATTACTTTATTCAGCAAAATTTTTTTTTCGAATCTAAAACGGGTATGTACTTGGTTTCTTTTTATTTTATAATTTTTTGTAAAAATGTAATTATTATTTTTGTAACTATAACTGAAAGTGTACTTGGCGCGATGCTTTACAGTGAAACTGATTTTGTTCGGATATATTATGTTTCTCGAATGTCACGTCACAAGTCTACGAGAACGAGGTCGCGATACAGATAGTTTTGTATTACTTATCTGGGAGTGTGTTTTCAGAATACAAGCCATAAGAGCACTGCAAACAAATAATAAAGTTATTCTACAGAATTGATTCAAAGATAAATATTTAATAACACATTGTTGCATTTATTTATGCACACATAACAGTTGTTTGTTATTTGTACACCGTAGGTAAAATCATATTTAACTAAAACAAAATTATAAAATCGTAGTAAAATGCAAAATAATTTGTGCAACTAATCATATTTCTATTTGGTTCAACAGAGGTAAAACAAGTTTTTTACGAATATATGTCCACTATTTGTATCAAAATTAATCATTTTAGCACTGGTTTAAACAATTTTAATGTTATTCACGGGACCTTATAAATATGTACACAATGGTTAAGTAAATTAAAATAAATTATGATTTATTAAAAAAAAACTATTTAATTTATAATTTATACAATATAATAATCCAAGGAAATTATTTTTGAACCGATTTAAACTATTATTTTTCATAAATAGGTTATACTTAAGGTCCGCTCCCATGTAAAGAAATAATTTTTGAGCTGCGAATTGCAAATTAAAAGTATAGTTAAGAAACAAGAGATAAAATTAAAAATGTTATACAACCCACTTCAATTTTTAAGGATAACTCAAAAACTACTGGTCAGATCTTGATCAAATTTATATAGGACTACATGAGAATGAGAAGTACCAGGAACCGGCATTCAAATAAAAAAAAGAATCATCAAAATCGGTTCACCTAGAAAAAAGTGCCTCATAGGCAACACAAAAGAATACAGTCGGATTATCTCCTCCTTTTGAAATCGTAGAAAAATAACAATAGGTCGTTTATATATAATACCTAATAAATAATACCTAACCAGACACGCCAAATAATACGTCACTTTAATAATACATACCTACTTAATTGTGTTGTGCTTTTTGGCAAGACCACGGAGGGTCGGTTTACTTCCTTTTCTATATTCCTTGATTACAAATCGAAGAATATAAAATGTTCTCAAAAGTTAAGCTATTTTACAAACGTGGTTTCTCTAATGTATTTAAAATAGAAATGAATAGAATAATTTTTATTCAATATAGATTACACGAATACTTATTGAAAGTCATTTTAGTATTTACCACTGGTTCGGAAAAAACTTCTTTCCTGGGAAGTATTTTTTTTTATAGAAGATGGGGCAAACGAACATGCGGTTCACCTGATAGCAAGTGATTACCGCCGTCCATGAACAACTGCAACACCAGGGGAATTGAAGATGCGTTGCCGGCATTTTTAGACAGGTTTCTTGAAAGTCCCTAAGTCGTATCGGTCCGGAAAAACCGCCGATGAAAAACAATTCACAGACAAGTTGTACGAGGAAGAAAACTCCTAGTAAAACGCACAGTCGTGGATCACCAAGCATCCAGATGGTGAGGATGGTATCGTGATTGTAACGATTTAATCAGTGATACTAGTAAGAAATCCGGCGAACATTTTTTTAAACATTAATTTAAAATATAACGTTTACAATTAAGTATGATAATAACTGAACTAAGATCAAAGATGAGAAGACTATTCGTGACACAAACGGACACAAAAACATACAATTTGATTGAAATGTAAGCGAATCTTTTAATGAATAAATATATAACAATAATTTTATGCGCTCAGAACTGCTAGTTAATCCTGTTTAAAAATGCAAAGTCATCACGATAAGTAATCATAAACTTGAAGAACGTGATCGTATGGCTTGAAAAGAAGGGGTTGTCAATTATTTTTATTTCAAATATAATATTAGAAATGAAAATAAATTAATACTACTGCCTGTAAACATCGAAAAGTTAATGTAAGCCTGTAAAATATAGTACAACGAAAATCTAATATATATATGTCGTAATGCGTGTTGAGGGACCTCATATTGTCTTCGAAATATATTTTTTCTCACACATGCAGGTTACCTCAAGATGTTTACCTTCATCACCAAGCACGTGTTAAATAAGCACTTAAAATTGCAATTAACACTTTCATTGGTGCCGGCGGGGATCGAGCCCGGGTTGCTCGTCTACTGTGAAATTTACAGCGAGTGCTAAGCCCTTGAGCTACCACGACTCAATTCACTGTTATTAGCCCCAAGTTATAATATAATGTAGTAGTTTCGCCTACCATATATTTATTTAAGAAATTAAGTATTTAATATTTAAGTAGACCCCTATTAAAGTAGGATAATATATTATAATACGAGTACCTACAGTAAAGTCGGCAACCCTAGGTGCAATAAACATTCGTAACTGCGGCAGTATATTAACAGAATACCTACCTTTTAGTCTTTTAGAATAGCGTCGCGTTATGTGGAAGTGTATCGTCTTATTATGTTTGATATCGGTGCTAGGGGGAGCGCAAACACGAGAAGCGAAGCTAGTAAATATAGCCCAGGGGCCCGTTCGCGGATATAAGGCACAAAATGATAATTTCTATGTCTTTTATGGCATACCGTACGCAAGAGCACCTACCGGCGAGCACAGATTCAAGGTACCATTTTTTTTATACTAATATTCTATGATCTATGTTAATTAAGAAACAAATAACTACCTATGAATAATCATTCCTTCCGTGCGTATATCGCAAATTATCTGTGATAGGCATCATTAATAAAATACGTAATAATCGGTCTAATCTAATGGTAATATTAAACTTTTTTATATACTACAGTCTATTTTTACACTCACAAACAAACAAAATATAACCGAACCGGAACAATTAAAGTGAGCCACACAAACATTTTCTCTGTGCGGTATTCGAACCCACAACTCTGCAGCGCCACAACTAAACGCTTAGCAAATGCGCTACTGAAACTATGTATTGAATATTGTTAAAAAATCTATAAATATGTTGATTAGCAGAAACGTCTCGTTTTTAGCTTCTAATATGTAAGGCCAAATTCATCATAAATCATCTTGCGTATCCATTATTGTTTCTGTATTCATGTGACAAATTATCAGTCGTGAAATTCAGTTAGTTTGCCATACCTTCCGTTAATTATTTGTTTATGCAATTAGTGCAGGACTAATATTAATAAAAATTTAAAGCTAATACATTATAAAATAATTAAATGAGAATGTAAGCTTTTAAAATAATATTAAATTTTTATTATAGGCACCACTTCCTCCGCCGCAATGGACAGAACCATTCGAAGCCGTCAATAAAGATGTAATTTGCCCACAATGCGTACTACCTGATTTGCCTTTCGAAATAAAACTTAAGCAACAGGAAGACTGCCTAATCGCCAATATATACGTACCTGACACGGATAAGAAGGATTTACCTGTGGTTATACATGTTCATGGAGGGGCATATCTAGTAGGATATGGCGATTTAATGACTGCAAAACAACTGGTCAAAGAAAAGAATATAATAATAGTTAATTTCAATTACCGTCTCGGTGTACATGGTTTTCTATGCCTAGGCACAGAAGATGTACCCGGTAATGCTGGCATGAAGGACCAAGTCGCATTGTTTCGTTGGGTGAAAAAAAATATTGCCAGTTTTGGCGGAAATCCTGATGATATTACAATCAATGGATTTAGTGCAGGTTCATCATCGGTTGATCTTCATCTTGTTTCGCCGATGACCAAAGGTCTTTTTAATAAGGTTATACCCGAAAGTGGAGCAAGTCTCTCTGTTTTTAGTGTACAAACTGACCCAATAGGAATTGCTTGGAAATATGCGAAAATGCTTAACTTTACAAATAAGAACAACGATATTTATGATTTAGAAAATTTTTATAAATCAGCATCATACGATACGTTAAATTCTATTAATCTTTTAAATGAGCCCGATTCTACGTTTCTTTTTGTACCTTGTGTTGAAAGAGAACAAGGTGAAGAAAGATTTCTTGACGACGCTCCATTGAACGTTTTGAAAAGTGGCCGCAATCATAAACTACCAATGTTATTTGGATTTGCTGAAATGGAAGGATTATTTAGAATGCCGCTTTTTGAAACCTGGTATAGTAAAATGAATAAAAATTTTGCCGTTTTCTTGCCCGGTGACCTTAAATTTTCAAACGCAGAAGAAAAAGTAGAAGTCGCGCAGAGAATTAAAGAGTTCTATTTTGGTAAAAAACCAGTTGGCAAGGATACTATATTTAGATATATAGATTATTTTACGGATGTTATATTTGCATATGGCACACTAAAGTCTGTTCAGTTGCAAGTGGAATCTGGAAACAGCGGTATATATTTATATGAATATTCCTTTGTGGATGATAACGTTCCGTTAGTACCCTACACAAGTGTGCGTGGTGCTAACCATTGCGCACAAACAATGGCTATAGGAGACGAATTTTTCCCAAATGCTCCAGCTGATACACAAGATTTTACAAATATGAAGCAGTTGATGAGAGAACTATGGTTCAACTTTATCACAACAGGGTAATGTGGTTTAAAATATCATCATTATCATCATAATTATAGCCCATAACTAGTCCACTACTGAACATAGGTCTCCTCCATAGATTGTCACAAAGTATGGTCCTGAGTCATGAGCCACTTGCATCCAGTGCGTCATATCATCACTCCATCTATTGTAAAGTTTTGCAACATTACCCGTGTCAGTATTAGATTGCCAATAGAGAACCAAATTAATCTCTTCGTTACTTGTAACGACATGACTGATTGTGGTCATATTAACACTGGAGTAAGTGGGCGTTCGAACATTGAAAAAAATATCTCAGGGATGAAACCAATCTGGATACACTTGAAAAGTAAAACGTTACCTAAATTCATTTAAATCATTAGAGCAAAATCACAAATAGAATTGCTTACTTAAAATACAAAATACTTTTTGTTGAGGTGATGGCTCACAGCTTTGCTAGAATCTGATATGTGGCGCTGAAGTTAAGTTATAAACAAATTCTCTATTTGAGGACTAAAATGACTCATATACACAAGATATGCTTCTTCCACTTGACCACATCCAGCGCAGAGCAGCTCGAATCGTCGACGACCGAGTCCTTTCCGATCGGGTCGACTCATTGGCACTGCGAAGAGATGTTGCATCTCTTAGCATTTTCTTTCGCATTTACCATGGGGAGTGCTCTGAGGAATTGTTCGGATTAATCCCAGCCGCCAAATTTCACGAACGCACATCGCGGCAGAACTCCCGATACCATCCACACCATCTGGATGATTGGCGGTCCACCACTGTGCGATTTAGAAGATGTTTTCTTCCTCGCACAACTTCCTTGTGGAATAGTTTACCACCAGCGATTTTTCCGGACCGATACGACTTAGGGACCTTCAAGAAAAGAGCGTACTCCTTTTTAAAAGGCCGGCAACGCATCTGCAATTCCCCTGGTGTTGCGGTTGTTCATGGGCGGCGGTAGTCACTTACCATCAGGTGAGCCGCATGCTGGTTTGCCCCCTCTCCTATAAAAAAAAAAAAAAGATATGTTGGTTAGGTTTAAAAACAGAAAATCACAAAATCTTGTCCCGATAGGTGTAGTTATTAATACTCGTACATTGGGTAGTTAGTTATTAGTATTTGCAATATTCACACCGTAAAAGTCCTGGAGTGAATTGACACAAATTATTCCAGCTAATACTCAATATATTTAATAACAAGCTATTCCCCGCGACTTCGTCCGCGTGAAATTTTATACGGTTGGATTGTATGGTTACGATTTTTTCACGCGGAACTCTAATTGATTTTCTAAAATAAAAGTAGCCTATATTACTCCTTATATTATCAGCTATCTAACAGTAAAAGTCCCATCATAATCGGTCCAGTCATTTCGGAGATTAGCCGGAACACACTGACAGACAGACAAAAATTAAAAAAAATTGTATTTTTGTTAAAAGTATCGTATTATATTATATTACTATATTATATTATATCATATATTTGTCTATTTGTCCTATTTAATTATTTGTACTATTTGTCCCAGGTAATATCACTATATTACCTGGGACAAATAGTCCGACTAGGTAAGTCCAACTTCGACCGAGAGGTCAATCGACGGATTCAACTCGGCTGGGCAGCGTTCGGGAAGCTACGACATATCTTCTCGTCAGACATACCTCAAAACCTGAAAACGAAATTGTACAACCAGTGCGTGTTGCCAGTGATGACTTATGGAACTGAGACGTGGTCCTTCACTGCTGGCCGTATGAGGAAGCTCAAGGTCGCTCAGCGAGCTATGGAGAGGGCTATGCTCGGAGTTTCTCTGCGTGATAAACTTAGGAATGAGGATATCCGCAGTAGAACCAGAGTAACCGACATAGCCCAACGGATTAGTAAGCTGAAGTGGCAGTGGGCCGGCCATATAGCTCGAAGAACCGACAACCGATGGGGAAGAAAGGTTCTCGAGTGGCAGCCTCATACCGGTAGGCGAAGTGTAGGGCGTCCCCCCACTAGATGGAGTGACGACCTGGTAAGATATGCAGGAAGTCGATGGATGCAGGTGGCTCAGGACCGTGCTTTGTGGCATTCTTTGGGGGAGGCCTATGTTCAGCAGTGGACTTGTGAAGGGCTGTAATGATGATGATGATGATATACTTCATATGCATTTAGTTAAAAGCTGTTTTTTTGACATTACAAACAAATACTTCAATTTTATTTATTTGTATCGATCTTTGGATATATTTTATTACGTTATTAAATATTACGTGTCACATTGTTTGTCCGCGATGAACTCCTAAATTAATGAACGGTTTTCAATGAAATATTGCACACTGTGTGCAGTTTGGTCCAACTTGAGAGATAGGATTGTTTTCATCCCGATAAGTGACGCTCAATTTTTTTATTGCTAATTTCAGAAGTTTTTTAGGGAAGCGAATGGTCGTCGGAAAGGGCAGAACAACGTGTGCCTGGTCAGCTAGTAATATATATGAATTTGCCTGGCTTAGCAGTCGGCATACTTAACTGCAAGTTGTAGATAATAATGGTTTTTAATCATATCCGAAATCATTGTTTGTTTTTGAGTCTGGAGATATTAAGATCATGTAATATTAATTATGTAATATCAATAATTTTCGTAAATTTTAAAATTAACTTTCATAGCTAATTTTCTCCTCCTCGTCGTTCAGCTGTAAACATTCAATAGCTGGACACCAGACTTTTTCTCTCAGAGAGTTTTCCTAAATCGCTACACTTTACAACGTATTTTACACCCAGTGGAGGTATATACGCCATCTACTTAATACCTGCATTTCCCGTCTTACAACACCCATTGGACAAACCAGGGCGTTGGATTTGCAACCACCCCGAGCGAAATGCTGTCCTGTGAATAAATGATTGGCGGTCCACCACTGTGCGATTTAGAAGATGTTTTCTTCCTCGCACAACTTCCTTGTGGAATAGTTTACCACCAGCGATTTTTCCGGACCGATACGACTTAGGGACCTTCAAGAAAAGAGCCTACTCCTTTTTAAAAGGCCGGCAACGCATCTGCAATTCCCCTGGTGTTGAAGTTGTTCATGGGCGGCGGTAGTCACTTACCATCAGGTGAGCCGCATGCTCGTTTGCCCCATCTCCTATAAAAAAAAAAATTTCAACAACTTGCTTTAAAGTAATTTTCGCAACTTCCTAATACTGTTAATACCTTGTTAGTTTATTTTAAATAATTTCTCAATGTACAAAAAATTACCTCATATGTTCTGATTGTTGCAGGAAACCGGTTCCAGAGGGTTCAGACCTTCCAACGTGGCCGCCTACCGATGCAAACGGTGGACCTCACATGTCTCTCGATAAGACGATGAAACTGCGCGGACCTCTGATACAGCAACGCTTTCTTTTTTGGGATGCTATTTATGAGAAATATTATGCAATGCCCACCGCACCTCCTCCTCCAACTCCAAGACCTAAAACTGAACTATAATTCTAATAATTCATTACCAGATATCACTAGGTACCTTAAATATTTTGTTAAATATTTATATTTTATAGTTAAAGAATGAATGTCAAGTCAGTGTTATTTTATAATATTTAGATAATAATTAAATAATATCCTTTTTATTCATACTTAAATGTATACGATGCTTTTTTTGTAATGTCATTTTGGTGTCATCATATGTAAAAATGTTTTTAGAAATATCTCGTGAATGTTAAATGATAAAAATTCTACTAATTTCCCGTTTACAAGAAACTTTAAGCAGTTCCGTGTGTGGAATATATGTTAATTGTGCGGGTCGAAAGTTCGAATAATGACGAAATACTGTTGTATCAAATGAAGGACTAGGATGGAATATCTTATTACTAGTAAAAATGGCCTCCGGCTGTCTATACTCACCATACTTAATTATTTTACTGTGTTCTAAGTATCCTGTGAGACTTGAGGGTAACTTATATCTTTTTCTGGACGGAAGCGGAAGTAACGTTAAGTAAAATCTATAGTCCGTTTATGCATCTACCGTTATATAAATTCAGTGACTGTCTACTAGTATTTCGTTGGTGTATACGTGTTATACATACAAATAATACACAAATTCTTAAACTTATATTTATTCTATTTTTAAATAGTTAAATTTTAACAATATCAGTATTGTATTTTAGAAAGGTATTTTGTAAATTTCAAAATTAATAAATAAATAATAACAATAATAAATACAACAAAAATATTGTACTTTATTAATTTAATTAAGTTTAACCTTGCTGAAGGCTGCAATTTTTTTCGGATTTTTCTATGGTATTTATATATTATAATTAAAGTTATAATTGTATTAGTGCCTTTTACCTTATTGTACTTTTGCTTTTTTAATTTTTATTATAGTTAATATTAATAAAATGCCTTTACGGCGTTTTCCAACTTGTAACTTGGATGACAAAACATGATATTATGCAGCCTTCCTTGATTGAAGTTGGAAGCTGTGGTCTATAAGCTACAAAAACCACTCAGCATCAGGCTGATTATTAGTTTACTCGTAAAATTATAATTAATTATTATTTTTATTATTTTTAATTAATAATATTATTACTCTGAATTATTGAATTTATCATCGTCATCATCATCATCATTACAGCCCTTCACAAGTCCACTGCTGAACATAGACCTTCCCCAAGGAATGCCACAAAGCACGGTCCTCAGGCACCTGCATCCATCTACTTTCTTCATGTCTTACCAGGTCGTCACTCTATATAATTGGGGGCCGCCCTACACTTAGCCTACCGGTAAGAGGCTGCCATTCAAGAACCTTTTTGCCCCATCGGTTGTCGGGATATATTTTTATTAATTAATTATTTTGTATTATTATAAATTAAATGCAATGAATAGACGTACTCGTTTTTATGATAAACGATTATGAATAGTAAGTTTTAGCGAGAACAAAGCTTAGATACAGCTAAACAGTTTAATTTGAAGAAATAAATGCTAAAAGCAAGTGACTGTTACTACTGACTACTTTCGTACCAAGTACAGTTTCGTATAAAGGAGAGCAAAAAGACGATGAGAATTTAAAAACAATACATTATGTGCTTAGCAATAACTGTGAATTGTTCTTTGTCTTCTAGTCTTCCTGTTGCATTTCTACGGGGAATCACAGAAACTTGGAAAAATGTAATAATGGAAAAAATTGGCAGTTTGATGCCCGACAACCGTAAAACTTTCGTTATAATTTCTACTTTTGGTCAACTACCTCTCCCGTAGTAGGGAGGATTTTCCATGATCTTCACGCTTGGTAAACTTGGATTTACTCTTCTTGTCTCGCACATTTGACGCTGCTGCCTACCTCCACCGGTCTTGGTATTTTATGAATGGTGTAATGTAGATGGTTGTACTGTAATCTATTGAAAACCTCTGGCATTTTCTATTCCCATGCGGTGACTGCATAAGAGAATCTTTTACCACATTCTGCTCCACGGATGTCGTAAGAGGCGAGCATGGATAATGCTATGAATTTAGTTATTTTTAAGTTTTAATTTTTTTTTTATAGAATTAGGGTGACAAACGAGCACACAGTCCACCTGATGGTAAGTAGTTGCTGTGGCCCATAGACATCTACATCTATCCTCGATTACGAATCAAAATGCAGATGCGTTGTCACCCGTGAGGACTAAGATGGAATGCCTCGTTTCCAGTAAAGAGGGTCTCCGGTTCACTACACTCACCATACGAAACACAGCAGCATTAAGCTGCTATTTTACGTTGGTATTCTGTGAGAGCGTGGTCCTTCCCCGGTCGAGCCGACCCATTCGTGCTACATCTATACTATTAATATAGCTGCAGCATGGCTCTACCACGGTCAAAAAGTTGAGTATGTAGTGGTATAAGAACATCCACTACCCCATATCGTCTCGTGGGTATTTTAAGGGGCGGCAGAGGGAAAGGAACCAGGAGATGGGCAGCAGCATCTTCCTAATAACAACTAAAGAATTAAAATAACTGCGGTTGCTATCTCACCTACTAAGCGTGGCCATTATGGCAAATATTTCTCCCTATGAAGCAAACTATGGGGGAGGTCTTTGTTCAGCGTTGGAGTTTCTATAAGCTGTAACGTTGTGTGTGTCACGTGTCTCACAATAAACAAGATGTGTATATATTAACAATCGATTTGTGTCTTTTCTTTTGTACTAACTTGTATTTGGTTGATACGTAGTAATTCGTATTTGTGTAATTTCTATTCAACTGGATTTCATAGAAACTGCATTTATTAACTGTTAATTTTTTGTTGTATTTTTTATTTGTTATCTTTGTAATTTGTGCTCGAGCCGCATCGTAATTTGTATTTAGTAGTGATGTCATCATCCAAGCTACTAACCCGTTGCCTGCGGACTGAGTTACGCTGGGCCACAAGTGCCCATGCTTTGATAGGTCGACCGGACAGGGTCCATAACTTGATGAAGAGGTTCGAGTAGGTGAATGCTTGAAGGGCCACAGTGGAGGAGGCTTACGCTGAGCTCGAGGATTCGGATGTGGAAAGAGGAGTCCTGGACTCCTGCTTCGCGGACTACGAGCAGTTCTTTTCGCTCACGGACGAGTTGATCGAGGCTGAAGGCAGGTATGCCGAGGAGGCGCGTGAAGCTCGGATGAGTGGCCTGCCCGAGTCCTCTCGGAAGCAGCTTCAGCCGGAGCTGTTGGGACGGCTCCCAACTCTGGATCTGCCAAGGTTCATTCATTTTATTAATTATTCATTAACATTATATATTATTATATTCATTAACATTATATATTATTACGAATTACTACGTATCAACCAAATACAAGTTAGCACAAAAGAAAAGACACAAATCAAATCAACAAATAACAAACACTAGTGCGATCAATTCAAGTTAAATTCAAATTGCGCAAATACAATTAGTACTCTTTAGTTCAAATACAAATTACAATACAAACGAAGATACACCTCACGGCCGATCAACAAAAAATGCCTAGCTCGGAAATCGACCCTTCGATAAGCAATCCACTACAACTATCTGACAACGATAATTAACCGATTACGTGATAATATCCATCTACCTACATGACGTAGAGGTATCTCTAAAAAAACTCCCGCTTGCGCACTAAAAGGGCGCGGCTTTCAAATCTACCTGCTAACCAAATAAGCAAGCAACAAAAGAAAATAATTTTATTATTACGTTCAAAAAAATATTTTTACGTATTACGGACGGGCGTGATTGTAGATACAAATTAAACAAATCAAACCAACACTCCCTGCCACCAGAATTGTTTAATTTTTATCAAATACTATGGTCGGGATCGACCAGGGAATCGAACCCGGAACCACGCCCTG
This sequence comes from Parnassius mnemosyne, assembly GCA_963668995.1. Lineage (NCBI taxonomy): Eukaryota > Metazoa > Arthropoda > Insecta > Lepidoptera > Papilionidae > Parnassius > Parnassius mnemosyne. The sequence continues at coordinate 37,439,522 of CAVLGL010000115.1, forward strand.
CTACCATAGTGTTTGATAAAAATTAACATGAATGAATTATCATTATATAGTTAATTAATCATTAACATTCATACCAGTTTGTACACGGCCCTAGCTGCCCCAATCAAGGATGACGGGATTAGGGCCCATGAGTAATCCCATCGACGGGCAGCAGAGGGACGGGGCCAGAATATGGCCACGTGGAATTTCCTAATTACAATAAACAATGTGGGAGGAAGCTAGATACCCATAGTACTTACCATTATCCGAAGCTAACTTCGCACCAAGGCTTGGGTAGGCCGTGAGTGTGTGTAATAGTGGATGGCGAGTAGTGTACAGTAAGGTGTGAATGTGTGGGGCCTTGTCAAGCATAGGCGACCAGCAGCGGCCGAGTTCCAGGCTGCTCCAAAATGCTGCACCGCTTCAGTCCATTAACTCTATCGTACGATTAATTAACTTACAGAAGCCACTAACTCTCGTTTGTTATAAGGTTAACGCACAAAACGAACACGGAGTGTCCGGATCAAAGGTCACTACCGTTTTGCGTAGCAACAGTTATTTCTAGAATATCAAAGGCTGCACTAGCTAATATAGTCGAATGCAACTTATACAGATTTTGAGTCGGACCCAATAAGTCCCGGGAAAGGCTATCCAACAAGGAATTCGCGTTATAAATCCTAGACAGGATGTTTACTAAACGTCTAAACTATTCCGCGGTTCCCGAACAAAAAATGACAGTGTGCTAGCGTTAGCACAGCTGGCAGACGACTGACTTGCACTCGCGCACGCTCGACACATCCAACTGTCAAACCGGTATGATACCGAGCCGCGCGCCCCCTAGATGTCGATTCCGACAACAGCGTTTTGCGCGAACAAACCCCCGTCCCGGACATAAGGATTTAGGTCCGCGAGCAAACCGGTCAGCGGGACAACGTCGCGACGGCAAGTTGCAAGACCGAATCTACAACCAAACTAGGCCACCTTAGGCACCCGATCAGATCTTGCTACCCTAACCAACGCCTCAAAATTACCGCCCCAACGTGGGCAAGCCGGAGGGTTGAACTGGATGCCCTTCCTGGACATCGCAGCCCATAAATAGGTCCTATTCTGGACAGAAGTCCGATGACCTCTTTCAAACACCTATCTGTGCCCCTACGATTAGTTCCGCAATCCGACCGGATCAGGTCTGCAAACAGCGACGCGACACGAAGCGGCCCAAAACGGCCTCCTAAGCTTCAGTGCAGAGAGCACCCACAAATTCCACATGAACGTCGTCTGTGGAGAGCCGAACGAAACGCACAGATAGTCCCTAGTATGAATTTTCAACAAGTAGACCTAGCCAGGCCACCCACCATATTATCATTTACTAAAATAGTGCGGCAGCTGATTTCAATCTGATAATCTCCAAAACTAGCTAGCCTGTTAGACAAGCAGTCCTATGCTCATATTTCAACTAATTTTTCAAAGCATCAATGTTCAACTACAGAATCAATTCAACCAAATTAATCACCGATGCACATAGGTCAACTTGACAAATTAAACAAAACAATAACGTAAGAGACAGCCCTATTTCTCATTTACGTAACTTAGACAGTGCTTACAAAATGTAAACCAAAGGAGAACATCTACTGGAACCTAACTTTTATTTACCTCGGCACAAATAGGGTTATCTAATTTCAGCCTTCTTTTTCACAAAGCAAAATGATTAAACACTATCACAAAACATATACATAATTTTCCAAATAGCGCCACATTCAATTTCAAATGAATTAAAATTTTCTTTTCAGCAACCAGGTGCAACAATCAAATGCAGTGATTAAATATATTTACAAAACATATGCAGCAGCATTTAGAGGAGTAGATTAAATTCAATTCTTTTAATCACAACCGCTGCAAATAGGAAAATTTCGCGGAAAGCCCAAAGCATTTTTTAATTTTAATTCAAAGAATTTTTAACTAAGTGCTCGACCAAACCAAATCTAATACCCCTTGACAGCGTGATTCAACGCTCCAGGGGGTAGGGCCCCCCACCACACGTTCCCACCACCAAGGGGAGGCCACACGGCGTGAACCCGAGACCAATAGAGCGCAAACCGCTAACAGTCGCCACTCGGGTTGTACGCCTTCACTGAAGCCGTCGGCAACAGAACATTTTGACAAGTGGACTGTTGACGGCTTAAGGCTCAGTGGAGGCGGCTGTGGTGGGAGCTAAGGCGGCAGCTAGCCAGGGCCGACTCCATCAAATGGGGAACAGTAGGACACCAGTCGCAGCCACTCAACTAACGGGAGTGAAAAGGGTCCAGCGGACCGATGAGTGGCCGTGAAGTTCCTCTCCACACGCTGAGGGGGGTGATGATACCCCCGCCTCTGGGGGAATTACCCCCGACTGGTCGGGGGAGGGACCCCTTCCAAACCTAGGGGCCTGGTGGCCGGCCGGCGGGCGCCGAGAGTCGCCCGGCAGAGGGCGTGGCTGAGCGCCCCCGCCCGTGGGGGTCGAGGGCCTGGCAGAGCCCCGAGAGGAGACGCCGTTCGCACCCAGACACAAAACTGCATGGTGATTGCCCTGGCAATGCAGACAGGGCCGCCGATGCGGAGAGTCTCGCTGGAGGTGCCCTTTTAAACATGAGCAGCACCAGCGGCGCTCCTTGGCGATAGTTCGCCTCGCCGGAACCGGCTTAACTAATAATTTCGGGCACGACGTTACCCGGTGATCAGATGCTCGACAATAGGAGCAGGGGGGGGGGTTTGACGACGACTTGCCTGGCGGATTCAGCCTCTCACTGGGCACGGCTCGTAAGTCGTCAACGGCGCCCGTCGCGTTCTCGATCTGCCAGCACTGCTCCTCCAAAAACTGCAGCAGGTCATAGAAGGGCGGAATATAGGAGGCCTCGTCCCCGCCGTACCTTTCCTTAAAATGGATTCGAAGGTCGAGAGGTAGACGGGACAGCACGATGCGGAGCAACAAAAAAGCCCATTCGCCCACTGGTAAATCCAGCCGCCTCAACGTATTACAGGCCATCAAGACTGGATCCAACAGGTCTGGACGTAGTCTGGCCCGGTCACTAAGCAGCGGGAGGCTTAGAAGCTGCTTAACATGTTCGTCCGCAATTCGCCGGACGTTGGCGTATCTTATGGCTAGGAGGTCCCGAGCAGTCTGGTAGGCGTCGTCCGACAATCTCAAGTGGCCGACGACGTCCAGGGCTTCCCCCTCCAGTGAGGCCAGGAGGTACGCCATCTTTTGGCTCGGGTTCAAGTCACTGCCGGCGTCCACTAGGCTGTCGAAAAGACCAATGAAGGTCAGCCATTCGGAAAGGACCCCGGAGAACTGTGGCAGGTCCAGAGTTGGGAGTCATCCCAACAGCTCCGGCTGAAGCTGTTTCCGAGAGGACACGGGCAGGTCACTCATCCGAGCTTCACGCGCCTCCTCGGCATACCTGCCTTCAGCCTCGATCAACTCGTCCGTGAGCGAAAAGAACTGCTCATAGTCCGCGAAGCAGGAGTCCAGGACTCCCTTCTCCACATCCGAATCCTCGAGCTCAGCGTAAGCCTCCTCCACTGCGGCCCTTCGAGCATCCACCTGCTCGAACCGCTTCATCAAGTTATGGACCCTATCCGGTCGTCCTATCAAAGCATGGGCGCTTGTGGCCCCGCGTAACTCAGTCCGCAGGCAACGGATTAGTAGCTTGGGCGATGACATCACTACTAAATACAAATTACGACGCGGCTCGAGCACAAATTACAAAGATAACAAATAAAAAATACAACAAAAAATTAACAGTTAATAAATGCAGTTCCTATCAAATCGAGTTGAATAGAAATTACACAAATACGAATTACTACGTATCAACCAAATACAAGTTAGCACAAAAGAAAAGACACAAATCAAATTAACAAATAACAAATACTAGTGCGATCAAATCAAGTTAAATTCAAATTGCGCAAATACAATTACTACTCTTTAGTTCAAATACAAAATACAATACAACGAAGATACACCTCACGGCCGATCAACAAAAAATGCCTAGCTCGGAAATCGACCCTTCGATAAGCAATCCACTACAACTATCTGACAACGATAATTAACCGATTACGTGATAATATCCATCTACCTACATGACGTATACCTCTAGAAAAACTCCCGCTTGCGCACTAAAAGGGCGCGGCTTTCAAATCTACCCGCTAACCAAATAAGCAAGCAACAAAGGAAAATAATTTTATTATTACGTACAAAAAAAATATTTTTACGTATTACGGACGGGCGTGATTGTAGATACAAATTAAACCAATCAAACTGGTTCGGCTAGTTTAATAAGCAGCCGAAATTTCTTTGTTTATTTTGCTCTGAATACTCGCAACTGTTACACCAATGTTACTTTGGTTTGGATGTCCGTGTATTTCGCGGGTCGATGTGATTCTTGCGTACTATTGGTCCGTTAAAATTATGGACATCTTCCCGTCACGTGATCACATACTGTCAACGCCGCGCGTCGTGAGAAATGGCACGTTTTTTCGCTGCTCCCTAATATATGTTCCGCCGCAAGTTATTCCTCGTATTGGATAATCGTGAGTGACCGAAATCCGTGTAGCTGGGATCCCCGAAGAAGCGCACGAGAGCAGGAGCATCCGCCTTCGTATATTCAGGTACGTCCGACCTTAGTAATATTGCCTAGTTAACGGTATCGAGTAGAATCAGCCAGCGTCTATGCAAATTACAGTCCATTTACCATTTTCAACCAAAAATTGGTCCATCTCCCCGGATGACATTCGGATTGGAACTATTAAATAGGTAAATCCGATTGTGATTCGACTCTTCGACGTAATTGATACTGAACCTTATTGTGGCATACTTGGGTTGATGTCGACTATTTATACTGTTAGTTGTCGACTTGTAAATACTACTTAATATTGATGTATTTTCCGCATCGCATACAGCCGTTTACAAGATCGATTTTATATGTTTATTACTAAGAAACATTCTTATTAATCGCATCGACTTTTAGACAGCTGTCGCATTTAATTTACTTAATCGCATTTAATATTGTTATCATATCGCTCCGTAAATATTTGAATCGGTTCGATTTAATTTACCTAGTGGGTAGAAATAACCGCCGCGCCTCGCCGCCAGCCATTGTGCAGTTTATCTAAGTACCGTATCGCACCTTTTTCTTAGTTTGGTACATACACGTATGCAGCGCATTACATATATTAAAACTGATTTGAATTTCTAGTGGAGTTCGCAAACTTTGTATACTATAAATACAGTTAAATTACTTAAATACTTATTAACTAACCTGCTCATTTATATTTCTTCAATCACGCATGAAAATTTATTTACATTTAATTCGTAAAAACAAGGATAATTTACTCACTTTGGGGTAATATAATCGTGTTCTAATAAATATATTTACAATGACGGAAAAGGGTGCAGGAAAAGATAGACGCCTTATGCAAATTAAATTGTTAGAAGCTAAGCGTCAATTGTATTTCTCTCAAATAAATAAGACCTTTCAACTATCATCGAAAACAGATGAAAAATCACGGCATAATTTCTTATCACAAGCTCGCGCCGTCGATCAATTACGTAAAGAGTTTGTAACTTTGGTTGATGATATAAATTTATTAAATTTGGAAGTAGATCCCGATTATAGTATTAATTACCAGCCGTTATCAGCTTTTGACGACTTATATTACTTTATTAAAGATATCCTGAATAGTATGGAGAGACCAAACCCACAATCGCAAGCCGTCACACATGCAATTAATCAGGAACATACTATTAAGATTCCTCGTATTGAATTGCCTATTTTCGATGGTGAATTACAAAACTTTCCTTATTTTTACGAAACGTTTAAACGTGTTATACACGAAAATAAAACGTTAACGGATTCGGAACGTATTCACTATTTAATGAGCCACCTTTCCGGAAAAGCAAAACATATATGTGCTGGTATAATCCCGGCGGCAGATAATTACGTAATTATTTGGCAAACTTTACAAGACAAATACAAGGATAACAGAGCTTTAGCTACGACATATCTAAATCAGTTATTTGCATTAAAGAATATTAACGGTCCCTCTGCAATAAATTTAGAAAATTTGGTAGATAAATACGCGGCCACGATCGCAGTACTCAAACAACTTAATATAGATAATTTAAGTGACTTTATTTTTGTTTACATGGGCCTAAAGCTTGTAGATTCCGATACTGCGAAGTGTTTCGAAACAACAGTTCGTAGTCAAACGGACATGCCTAAATACGACGATTTTGTTAAGTTCTTACGAGAACAGGTAAAAATTTTGTATCGAACCAGCACTTCATCACAAACTCGTGGCAGTTCCATGGCACCGCATCCCAACTCTGGTAGTCGCCCATCTAGCTCACGGGCTTTAACCGTGCCGCCACGCGTCTTAGTCTCCACGCAGCAGACCCAAGGTCGTACTAGGCCATGTAAGCTTTGCAACAACACGGCGCATACGCATCTCTATGCATGTAAACCCTTTGCTAACCTTTCGGCTGCCGACAAATTTAAATTCGTTAAGGACAATCGTTACTGCGTTAATTGTTTGAGTAACCAACATACCTCTTTTTATTGCAACTCAAACACTTCTTGTCGCAAGTGTAATGCCAGGCATCACACGTTGCTTCATTTTGGAAATGAACCATTTGCGGCGCAGTCTTGCACCGCCACTGTAGCCATGAACGAGGAACATGATACTAGTGAAATACTGAGCTCACTAGAACTTGAAGAAGAGTCCTCCTCCGATCAAGTGCGTGACGGTTATTTGGTTGGAGAAGGAAATCCAGAAGTGTCGTATTGCTCGTTGTCTTCTACAAAATGCGATTCATCATCAACAACGCAAGTTCTCGCAACCGCAAAGGTTTATGCCACCGGTCGCGATGGTTGCGATGTAATAGTTAGATGTTTACTGGATCCTGGTTCCCAGAAACATTATATAACAACAAAATGTTGTTCAAAACTACAGCTAAAGGTCGAATCTAATTCGCCTGTAACGGTGAAGGGAATAGGTGGCTCATCACAGATAGTCAAGGGGGCGGCAAATATTTCTTTTCGATCTCGATTCAATAATACAAAATTTAATATTCAGGCTCTAGTGTTAAATCGAATCACTAGTAATATACCAACGTGTAATATCGATACTAGATTCCTTGAAAATCTACGTAGTATTCCCATGGCGGACGATGGCTGGGGTATGCCAGGAGAAATAGATTTATTAATCGGTGTTAGTCTTTTTGCAGAGATGCTACGACCTGGTAAAATTATCGGGGAACCCGGTTCTCCGGATGCGCTTGAGACCGTTTTAGGATACATCGTTCTAGGAGATGCTCCAGCGGTTATCCAGGCTCAAGCCCCAGCAGTCGTAGCTTTCATGCTATTTCAAAATCTGAGGTCGAGACTCTAGTTAGGAAAATGTGGGAACTCGACGAAATTGATCCTAAGCATATCTTTAGTGCTGATGATAAAATATGCGAAGAAAATTATAGCAAGACTGTCACGCGTGCTACTTCCGGACGCTACGAAGTAGCATTACCTTTCAAATTCAGTCCAGATGTTCTTGGTAATTCTTTGGAAGTTGCTGGGCGTAGATTTTTGCATTTAGAGCGTAGGTTTACTGCTCAGCCCGCTCTAAGAGAGGCGTACGATAGTGTAATCAAGGATTATATATATCAAGGTTATTTGTCTCCTATTGATACAGCCGATAAAGATCCTCTGCACTTTTACATTGCCCACCACGCTGTTCTTAGGGAAGATAAATTATCGACACGGATTCGACCTGTCCTGGATGCAAGTGCTAAGTCTAGTAGCGGATTTTCTTTAAATGATCTTTTATATGCCGGTCCCAATCTTCAACGCGACCTTTTTACAATCCTAATGAATATGAGACTATTACCTGTTGCCATCACAGCTGACGTGAGGCAGATGTATCTTAGGATAGGCGTCCGTAAGCAGGATCGACGTTTTCAGCGTATCTTATATCGCTTCAGTCGGAATGACAATTTAGGAGGTGGTTCAGATATTCAAATTCCAATAAAATCATTAGAATTCAATAGAGTAGCCTTTGGACTAAAGTGTAGCCCATTTTTAGCTCTTCGCACTGTCTCGCAACTAGTACAGGATGAGGGTCACCATTTTCCTATAGGTAAAGAAGTCGTGCAGAGAGATCTTTACATGGACGATATAGCTAGCTCACTGATGAATTCCGATCGAGCTATTTCTGCCTTTCAAGAGTTAATCGGGCTATTTAAGGCTGGGGGCTTCGATCTAGTCAAATGGAGTAGCAATAGCACAAGGGTACTTGAATATATTCCTGAAGATTATCGCTTGTCGCAAAATGTCGAATTTCACAAGGACGATACCTTGAAAATATTAGGTCTTTACTGGCGTCCTCATGATGATGAGTTCGCCTTCAAGGTAATTTCAGATGATCGCCCTTGCACTAAGAGAAACATTTTGTCCTCTGTCGCACGTTGTCGCACAAGGAGCTTTGGATTGCTAAAATAGACTGGGACGCTGATCCCCCACAACGAATTACACGACTGTGGAATGAATTCCGACGGGAACTTCCCCTGCTTGCCCAGATGAAATTTCCTCGGCACCTTGGAGTGGTTCATGGCTGTTCGGTGACAATTCTGGGTTTCGCTGACGCGAGTGAAAAGGCTTATGGCGCCGCAGTTTATATTCGAGTAGACGTCAAACAAATTCAGACAACTGTCATTTTGTCATGCGCAAAGTCAAAGGTTGCGCCCTTGAAGGTTGTTTCATTAGCACGTCTGGAATTATGTGCAGCCTTGTTGCTTTCTAAATTAATAAAAAAGGTTTTTGAAATATATTCGAGTAGATACCAAATTGATTCGGTGTTAGCATTTTCAGACTCGACCGTAGTGTTAAATTGGATTCACTCTTCTCCGCACCGATGGCACACGTTTGTTGCCAATAGAGTCTCCAAAATCCAGGACAACTTACCATCGGATCACTTTTACCACATCAAGGGTAACGAAAACCCGTGCGATTGTTTGTCCCGTGGATTAACTCCTACACAACTTATGAATCACCCCCTGTGGCTACAGGGGCCTCCTTGGGCCCATTTACAAAAAAACCGAATGGCCAATAAAAACATTTGTGCCAAAGGAATCTTCCGACGCGCCGGAGCTTAAGTCTATTTCCCCAGTAATAATAAAACCAATCGAAGAACCTTTTCTTTATAAGCTAGCACGTAATTACTCTTGGTGGCAACGGTTCCTTAACGTGGCAAGCTACATATACAAGTTTATAAGGAAGCTACCTCTGGGACCCATAGTTGAGTCAGATTTGGAATTTACGGAATTAGAAATTATGAAGGTAATACAGTCAATACATTTTAGTGATGACCTTCAACGTTTAGAGAAAGGGGGATGTCGTTCTCCATCTATTAAAAAATTAAACCCATTTCTTAAGGATGGCGTATTACGCGTAGGTGGCCGTTTGGCAAACTCAGAGGAGAGTTTTGATTTTAAACATCCTATTCTCCTTCCTTGTAAGGATCATGTGGTAGACTTGCTCATACGCTCATACCACTGCAAATATTTACATACAGGACCAGGGTTGCTATGTTCTGTACTCCGTGTTAAATACTGGATACTATCTGCTAGACGTGCAATTAGAGCCATTATATCTAAATGCAACGTATGTTTTCGATCTAAGCCTCAACCTGGGTTCCCTATGATGGCCGACCTCCCTGAACCTCGAGTGAGAGCGGTTGTCAAAGCCTTCGTCCATACTGGATGCGATTATGCCGGCCCAGTCCTAGTAACACCATATCGTGGTAAGGGTATAAAAAGCCGTAAGGCTTACATCTGCCTGTTTACATGCCTTACTACACGAGCGGTGCATATTGAGCTCGCAAGCGATCTCAGCACAGCTTGCTTCTTGGCAGCCATGAAACGATTCCTAGCTAGACGGGGATCGGTTCCATGTTTTTATACCGATAACGGAACTAATTTTATTGGTGCCCGATCTTATCTTCGCGATTTGTACGCTTTTCTAAAGAATGAATATAAACCAGTGTGGGAAAAGCAGTTAGCAGAAAGTCGTATCCAATGGAAACTGATTCCTCCTAATGCTCCACACTTCGGTGGTTGCTGGGAAAGTAACATCAAGTGCATAAAAACCCATTTATATAGGGTCATCGGCCAACAAATTCTAACCTTTGAGGAGCTTCAAACAGTTTTAAGCCAGATTGAATCCATATTGAATTCACGACCACTTACAGTTCTCAGCTCTGATCCTTCAGATCCAGCAGCTTTGACGCCAGCTCATTTTTTACATACCGTCCCGCTTGATTTCCTGTCAGCACCTGATATCGATGATTCGATTCCGCATCTTCTAACTCGATATGAACTCTTAGACAAGTTGGTACAGTCATTCTGGATGCGATGGAAGAGAGAATATCTTCATAGCCTACAAGCCCGCCAGAAGTGGAACTCACCATCCTTCCCAGTTAAGGAAGGAACGGTTGTTGTAGTAATACAGGATAACGTCACGCCCTTACATTGGCCCTTAGGCATTATAACACAAACCTTTAAAGGTAAGGACGACGTTATACGTGTAGCAATGGTAAGGACTAAGCACGGTACTTACCAAAGACCAGTGGTTAAATTGTGTCCATTACCAACTCAGTAAAATTCACAAATTATTTAGGTAAAGGGTAGATTAGCCTCTAGATAATAAGTCATAGACAAGTTAGTGGGATTAAGTAGATATAAGTAGTTAACAAACATTCTTTAGTATGTTGTAATAAGGTTCATGGAAGTGAGAATAAATTAATTTGGTCGATAAAGATGATTACACCTTTGAAAGCTTCCCTTTCAAGGCCGGGAGGAATGGTTCGGCTACTTTAATAAGCAGCCGAAATTTCTTTGTTTATTTTGCTCTGAATACTCGCAACTGTTACACCAATGTTACTTTGGTTTGGATGTCCGTGTATTTCGCGGGTCGATGTGATTCTTGCGTACTATTGGTCCGTTAAAATTATGGACATCTTCCCGTCACGTGATCACATACTGTCAACGCCGCGCGTCGTGAGAAATGGCACGTTTTTTCGGTGCTCCCTAATATATGTTCCGTCGCAAGGTATTCCTCGAATTGGATAATCGTGAGTGACCAACATCCGTGTAGCTGGGATCCCCGAAGAAGCGCACGAGAGCAGGAGCATCCGCCTTCGTATATTCAGGTACGTCCGACCTTAGTAATATTGTCTAGTTAACGGTATCGAGTAGAATCAGCCAGTGTCTATGCAAATTACAGTCCATTTACCATTTTCAACCACAAACAAACGCTCTCTGCCATCAAATTGTTTAATTCTTATCGAACACTATGGTCGGGATCGACCGGGGAATCGAACCCGGAACCGCGCTCTACTACCAGTTTGTACACGCCCCTAGCTGCCCCAATCAAGGATGACGGGATTAGGGCCCATGAGTAATCCCATCGACGAGCAGCAGAGGGACGGGGCCAGAATATGGCCACGTGGAATTTCCTAATTATAATAAACAATATGGGAGGAAGCTAGAAACACATAGTACTTACCATCATCCGAAGCTAACTTCGCACCAAGGCTTGGGCAGGCCGTGAGTGTGTGTAATAGTGGATGGCGAGTAGTGTACAGTGAGGTGCGAATGTGTGGGGCCTTGTCAAGCATAGGCGACCAGCAGCGGCCGAGTTCCAGGCTGCTCCAAAATGCTGCAAAGCTTCAGTCCATTAACTCTATCGTACGATTAATTAACTTACAGAAGTCACTAACTCTCGTTTGTTATAAGGTTAACGCACAAAACGAACACGGAGTGTCCGGATCAAAGGTCACTACCGTTTCGCGTAGCAACAGTTATTTCTAGAATATCAAAGGCTGCACTAGCTAATATAGTCGAATGCACTTATACAGATTTTGAGTCGGACCCAATAAGTCCCGGGAAAGGCTATCCAACAAGGAATTCGCGTTATAAATCCTAGACAGGATGTTTACTAAACGTCTAAACTATTCCGCGGTTCCCGAACAAAAAATGACAGTGTGCTAGCGTTAGCACAGCTGGCAGACGACTGACTTGCACTCGCGCGCGCTCGACACATCCAACTGTCAAACCGGTATGGCACCGAGCCGCGCGCCCCCTAGATGTCGATTCCGACAACAGCGTTTGGCGCGAACAGTAACGATTACTATTTTTTACATGTTGTACGTGGTAGAGTCATGCTGCAGCTATATTACTGGTATAGTTGTAGCACGAATGGGTCGGCACGACCGGGGGGGGGGGGGGGAGACCACGCTCTCAGAGAATACCAGCGTAAAATAGCAGCTTAATGCGCAGCTGAACCAGGAGATGGGCAGCAGCATCTTCCTAATAACAACTAAAGAATTAAAATAACTGCGGTTGCTATCCCGCCTACTATTATGGCCATTATGGCAAATATTTCTCCCTATAAAGCAATCTAAGGGGGAGGCCAATGTTCATCAGTGGAGTTTCGATAAGCTGTAAGGTAATTATTACTTACATGTCTATTATTAATATAAACAAGGAAGCTGCCACTCACTCACTATATGGATTCGATACAAATACTCGGTGCTAAGGAGGCAGATTCTAATGAGCAACGAGCTACTCGGAACACGTTTAACCAAAAAATATGGGCTTAGATGGAAAACTGTGCCAGTTGCCGATGGTTCTGCAACTTAGAACGCCGCGGAGGGTAGGGAGAGGGGTGACTCGCAATATCGATTTACCTCACCCCCGCGGCCCAATGGCCACCTCAGTAGAGTTGTGGCCCCGCCAGAATCGTGTAAGATAGGGCAAGTCTACCTCTGGCTGACCTTGCACCTCGGGTATGCTATGTGGGTTCATCTTAGTTCACTACTAAGTCCCGCCGCCACCACAAAGGCGGGAATGATTTCAGAGGTGAGAGACTATAAGTCCTAGATAAACTACTTTCTTATTTATCTTTTCTTCCGATAACAAGTATCTAAGTATTGAAATAATTATTCGATAACAAAAAGTACAGGATGGCTCGTGAGAAATTTTATTTATTCGGATTTACGTTCATTATATGAGTATAAGTACTCAGCCATCAAAAAGGAAGCATATAATGCCCTCAAGACTGAATTTTTGGGCACAGCGATCAGTCTCAACGGAGACTAGCCATCTATGCAGGACAGATTATAATGTACGAGTGTGTGTGCAAGCACAGGTGCACTGTCCTAGTCTTATAAGATGGTAGTCTGCCAAAACCAGAAAGAAATCATAACGTGCCTTCTGATGCATGGGGGTATAACATCGCAAATTTCCTGACTCCAGTTTGCTACTGAGAATTAAAAAAAACCCATAACAGATTTATGTCCCAATCCTGTATTCTAACCACATGCTCAGTAGTCGGTATTCCTGCTTACAACCCAGTTCAAACCCTATGTCGTGTGTTGTGTTGGTTGAATCACGAACAGCCAAGTACTTTTACATGAAGCCCCAGTGTATCACGAATGGTGGACTGATTTAATTTAATTTTTTTAGTTATAGTTAACTGATAACAGAACATAAGCATTGCTTATAAATATTTTACAGGGTATCAAATATCTGGTAGCCTATTGGTACTATAATGAACAGCTAACAGGCAGAAAGCATCCATCTTAGTGTTCAAGGGTGGCAACACATCTGCATTTTGAATCTTAATATCGAGGATAAATCCCGATTTAATAAATAAAGTAAATGGATACTGCGGCCCGCCGCAGTATCCATTTACCATCAGGTAGACTCTGTGCTCGTTTGTCACCTTATTCTAAAAAAAAAAAACCTCCAAGGTTATCAATCAATCCAATTTATTTATTAATTTAGCAGGAGGATAATATGATGATTTTTAATTACAATGACTTCTTTGCTTTTATTCACAGTCTATTTGGTCTATATTATTATCTATTTGGTGTATATTATTATGTATGTGATAATATAAACTGTCATTATCACTTACCAAGTTTTAGTGAATTAAAGACTTTTATATCTGCTTAGGCGGCTTTGACTTTCAGGTTAAAAACAATAATTTATCACAAGAACAATATACTTTCTATACTGATAAATAGTTAATACTTCAATATTAATGAGTTTAAATAAAACGCTGGTCCAAAACGAGTAGAAACTAGGATAAGTAATTTAACAAAAGTCTTCTGAATAATGCAATTCTTATGGGGTATTTGTATAGTTTTCTCATCTGGTTGGGCTGTATAAATATATAATTGAAAATGATTAGCTTACATAAATATCAATAAAATAAAAACATAAAAAATACATAAATATATAAAAACCCAACGAGATGGAAGCCCTCGGCAGGGGAGACCAAACGGCCGAGGGTTAGGGGGAAAGGGAAAGAAACCGGCGGACGATGCGGGCGGTATCGAGGAGCACCGCTTTCTGCATTTGAGCTTGGAGCGATCCGTCATGGAGTCCCAGTCATCTCAGATAACCCGAGAGGCTGACTGGGATTAACCCGTTCGCAGAAACGACCACAGGAATAATTTCGGCCGGCAGACCACCCCACATGTCGGTCACCTCGTGAGCCAGGTCCAGATATTTTGTCAACCTATCTGTTTCGGCTTTCACGAGGTTATCGTCATAAGGAATGGTAATGTCGACCAAAATTATCCTTGACTGTGCCCGGTCTATTAGCACAATAACAGGCTTATTCGCAAGAATAGTCCTGTCTGTGATGATGGCCCGGTCCCAGTAGAGCCTGGCGCGGTCATTTTCGAGCACGGCTTCCGGCAAGTAATTATTAAAATTTTCAGAGTTGTAGAGCCACGCGGCAGCTTTTGCTGTCGCACGGATGGACCGGCTCGAACCGGGGTGGTACCACGACCTCACAGAAAACCAACGTGAAGTAGAGGCTTACCTCTGCGTTTCGCTTGGTGAGTGCAGGTGGCCGGAGGCCCTTTTTACTGGAAATGAGGCATTCCATCCTAGTCCTCACGGGTGACAACGCATCTACATTTTGATTTGTAATAGAGGATAGATGTAGATATCTATGGACCGCAGCAACCACTTACCATCAGGTGGACTGTGTGCCCGTTTGTCACCCTTCTCCTATATATAAAAAAAGAATATGGCAGTTTCCGATCCACGAGACCGTATTTCAGAGCGATTTCCTGGTTTAAAATCCTGGCTACTAGGTTGTGTCTGTGCAAATACAGTTAGAAAGCGCCGAACAACCGGAGATGACATGCCTAAGTGACTCACCGGGATGGCGACAAGCTCGACAGATGTCGATGGCGCCATCCTTTAGGATGTATTTCCAATAATTGTTGGTCTTAATAACCTGATTCTGTATCGCACAGACAAAACCCTCGGTTTCCCCAAAGAAGTCACCGAAACGTAGCCAGTGGAGGGAGGCGACTGTGTCTATGCAAGGCTCATATAGAGCCTTGTAGAACCTCCCGTGGAGCTCCTTCTCCTTCCATACGGTCTCCCGGTCAGAAATGCTCTGTACTGCCGGGTCTTGCCATTGTTCGTTGGCTAAGGATAGAGGAAGTCCTTTATCACAAGAAATAACGTCCCTATAGAATTGATCATCCGCTCTCGTCAGAAAGTAATTACGGATTCTGCACACTTCGCGATTATGCATGGTCAGTGCGCTTAAAAAGCCGCGTCCACCATGCTTCCGCGGCAAGTACAGCCTCATTACTAACGACCTCGGATGATGCATCCTGTGGGACGTCATAATAGTGCGGACTTTTCTATCCAGTGTTCAGTTCGGTCTGAGTCCACCTGAGTATGCCAAATATGTATACATGAGAACAGGCATGATCCAACCGTTATATGCATGTGTCTTATTAACGCCCGACAAAAGACTGTTAATCACTTTTGTCAAGCGTGCATAAAACACACCGCACACTGACTGTTTCATGTCCGCCTCTCATCGATACCTATGTTCTGTGACATACTCAGGTATCGGTATGTTTCAGCCTCGGATAGGGTCTTTATGTTGATGGGCATAGATAAGTCTAATGCAATTATTATTATTTTGGGGTATCTATAAAGTTTTCTCATCTGGTTGGGCAGTATAAATATATAATTGTAAATGAAAATGGTAAACATACATAAATATGAATAAAATAAAATAAATACATAAAAAATACATAAATATATAAAAACCCAACCAGATGGAAGCCCTCGGCAGGGGAGACCAAACGGCCGAGGCCTTCCATCTGGTTGGGTTTTTATTATTATTATTGTTATTGTTACAGCCCTTCACAAGTCCACCGCTGAACATAGGCCTACCCCAAGGAATGCCACAAAGCACGGTCCTGAGCCACCTGCATCCATCGACTTCCTGCATGTCTTACCAGGTCGTCACTCCATTTATTGGGGGGTCACCCTAAACTTCGCCTACCGGTACGAGGCTGCCACTCGAGAACCTTTCTTCCCCATCGGTTGTCGGTTCTTCGAGCTATATGGCCGGCCCACTGCCACTTCAGCTTACTAATCCGTTGGGCTATGTCGGTTACTCTGGTTCTACTGCGGATACCCTCATTTCTAAGTTTATCACGTAGAGAAACTCCGAGCATAGCCCTCTCCATAGCTCGCTGAGCGAACTTGAGCTTCCTCATCCGGCCAGCAGTGAAGGACCACGTCTCAGTACCATAGGTCATCACTAGCAACACGCACTGGTTGTACAGTCTTGTTTTCAAGTTTTGAGGTATATCTGACGAGAAGATGTGCCGTAATTTCCCGAACGCTGCCCAACCGAGTTGAATCCGTCGATTGACCTCTCGGTCGAAGTTGGACTTACCTAGTCGGACTATTTGTCCCAGGTAAACATACTCGTCAACAACTTCGAGTTTAGTGCTCCCAACAACTACCGGCATAGGTGTGACATAGACATTAAACATGATCTTTGTTTTGTCCATGTTCATCTTCAGACCTATCCGTTGGGAAACACTATTGAGGTGATTGAGCATAGTGCTTAGGTCCTCCAGCGATTCTGCCATAGGACTATATCGTCGACAAATCGAAGGTGAGTGATGTACTCGACATTGATGTTAATATCGTATCCTTTCCAGTCCAGAAGCTTGAAAACGTCTTCCAATGCAGCGGTGAAGAGTTTCGGGGATATAACGTCACCCTGTGTTACACCTCTCTGCATTTGGATAGGTTTCGTATTCTGGTTCTGTACTCGGATAGCCATCGTAGCTCTACTGTACAAACAATTCAGCACTTCGATATACCGACAGTCAACTTGGCATCGCTGAAGTGACTGCAGCACCGCCCAAATTTCGACAGAATCAAAGGCTTTCTCATAGTCCACATACGCCAGACATAGTGGCAAATTGTACTCCTCGGACTTCTGTACAATTTGCCGAAGGGTATGTATGTGGTCTATGGTGCTAAAGCTTTTTCGGAAACCGGCTTGTTCGGGAGGCTGGAAGCCGTCAAGTCTGCGCGCGAGACGATTCGTAATGACTCTCGAAAACAGCACGTAGACGCGGCTCAGAAGGGAAATCGGTCTGTAGTTCTTCAAGAGAAATAATAAGAATAATGCAATAGTGCTATATTATTTCTCCTCATTTAAGGTTCGTATGTTCATTGGTTGATCGGAGTTTATTGCCTTTAATAGAAATAAATAATAGATTAAAAAAAAAACAACTAAAAAAACACGATTTTGTAGATAACCGAACTAAGAAGTAGAAAGTAATTTTCAATAAGTTTAAAATAAGAAAATAGTGATTATCATAAAAAAAATCATTTAATTGTGAAAAAGCGTGGGGTGCTTTTTCAGATATTTTTATGATGACGCAAATTTTACAAATATCCTCAAAAATATTTACAACAAATGACATCAAGCACTCCACGCTTTATTGCAATTAAATGATTTTTTTATGATAATCACTATCTTTTTATTTTAAAAATTATTTTCTATTTTGTAGTTCTACTACAAATGCGTGTTTTTTTGTTATTTTTTTTGGAACTAAGGTCTTTTACGCGGCTTGCAGTAGATTGAAGTGGCCGAAATCGTAGTTGTTTTATGAATTATTCGCAAATCCTGAGGATCCTGGCAAGGATAATGGGCTCAACTATTTAAATTATTGCATTGGCATCGGTCCTTGATAAGTGTGCGAAGTTTCAAATCAATATGACGTTTTGAAGGAGATGACAATCACATTCAGACATTCCGTTACATAAATACATACCGAGCTAATAAAGGCGCGTTAAAAATATTGTACGTTTTTGAAGTGTTAAATGTGAGTTATTTAGCAGCCACAATTTAATTTTATTAAGACCATGTTGGGCTTCATCAATGACAGACGGTGTTGTGTTACCATATTACAAAATACTTGTCATCCGCATAAAGCATTCTATTTTTTTTTAGTTGTTTAGGTCGTAAATTCCTAAAAATAGAGAAAAAAATCATAATTCGCAAAGTATGAAAAATCGCGGAGCATACATGGGGGTGATTCGGGTATCCCAAAGGGGCACTTTATCTCTGGACTTCCGCTTGACACTATGTTTTGGGATAACCTGTATATAAGGAACAACAAAGGTCTTAGTATTGATCTCTGCTCACACCATATCCAATTATCTGTTTGTTACTCACAAAAAGACTTTTTAAGATCGATAAATATTCCTCAAGCCTTTTTGTCAATAATTACTCTTATATTAGTTAATTTTTTTAAATTAATCTTATATTAGTTAGTAAATCAATGTGTTAGACTTAATTTGAGAACCGTACTGTTCATCTATAGAAAATCATCATCAATCATATCGCCTGGAGTAAATAATTTTTTCGAACAATTTGGAGATTATCGGTAGCACCGATATTGTTCGGTATTTGCTTGGATCAGTATTATCACCATATTAAAAAAATGGTGTTACCTATGCTATATTAAGGCTTCCTGGAAAGTAGCCATTTTCCAGACACGTGTTAATGCACGATTTTAAGTTGCCATTTATTAAGTTTTTTTTAGTAAATTTTATTGCTTTTTATGAAATAGTATCTAACTTTTAACTCTTTACTTCTCATATATCTCGCAAGAATGATTTTGAAATAGCTTGCGTACGATACATGACTTGATAGCATCGATTTTATCAAAAACCTGACAAGGATTTATGGCTTTGGTTTTTCAAACGTAACTGAAAACCATTGTTCGTTAAAATGTTTTTCGTAAATCTGTTACTTCAACTTAAATATAACGGGTTTTGTTATGTGCGTTAAATTACACGAAACAAAACAACTTTCAAAAATAATACTTACAAAAGATAATGTTTGTGGCCGGATTCAAATATAATTTATGATATCTAGAAGTAAATGCCATTGTTAATTTATTTTAGTTTCAATTATTACTAATTTATCCTATTTCATTTAACGTATAACCTTTATGTGCTCAGTAATTTGGTGAGGGAGCACAAAACGTAGCATTTATCTGGGGACTGCGGTGTGGAGGTATGGTCAATAATTTACGGTCGACAATTCATGCGTGACATGTTTACGAGATACTATGTGAAATTAGATTCTTCTGCTATTACAAATACTTACATAATCATATGAAAAATATAATAATGCATTAATTAATAAATTTATAACAAATAATTTTATAATAATTAATATTATAATAACCCTTTTTTAAAAGTTTTTGCTTAATATAATATTTTAATTTGGTAATAGAGAGATCTTGTTAGGGGTGGGCCATTTAAGATATGAAATTTGAATCGGCTATAAAAAAAATAAAACACTAATGAATATTTTTTCAAAGTTATGAGTTTAGTAGAAAGATTGAACCTTTCCATTTAGGAATGGAAGACGACAACATTATTCAAATGACTGCCACGGCTAGTCTTACTTGGATGGACGTCGAGGAATCACTGGCTGCGTTTCAAAATACCGTCGAAGACAGGGCCCCCCTACCATATGTGCAAAGTGTGCAATGCACACGGGCGCCAAAACCTACGGTCAAAAAGTGCAAAAATTTCCAAAAAAAAAAACAAAAATTAATTTTAAAATAAAAGTTGAAAAATTAAATAGGATTAGGTATAAATACACACGAAATTTTATTAGTATACTCGTATCATCCAGTTACTGCCGATTCCTATGTAGCGAGAACATGTCAGGCGGTAGTTTCTTGATTTTTTCTGTTCAGACATGAACAATGCCCGGAGCGCTATAAAAGCGATGCATCGCCAGAGGCGTTTTTCTCCACCTTTATAAAATCCGCCCTTAAGAAGAATGAAAGGGTCGTCCCGGTTGCTAATAATGATGGGCTTCCCCTACATGGGTTTTCCGGAGAGCAGCAATCTATCCCACACCCGAATATAGGCGTACGGCCAATCGTCTTCAACGAGAAGTCCATTTCCGCTTCTCTGAACTTCGAGACCTTGAAATGAGTAAGCTCATGGAGAATATCTCTCAATCTCATACAGCGTACTATCAAATGGCAAGAGCATATACGCTATCACCCACACTCCCCCTGTCTCCCGTCCCGACGGTACGGTTGCCTTCGAGGACGAGGAAAAGGCTGAGTGCTTTGCAGACAGCATTGCCGCACAATGCTTTCCTAGCTTCAACCCACCGACCCCTCCCACATCCAGACGGTGGAGGATGAGGTCAGCCACCGGAACTCACCCTCACAGCCACTGACCATATCACTGTGTCCAATAATGAGATCTCATCCCCCATCAAAGGATTTAAGCCCAAAAAGGCTCTGGGCGCGGATGGCATCTCCAACCAAGCCCTTAAACACTTTCCTGAGTAGGTGTTAACCCTTCTAACTATTATTTTAACGCCTGCTTCAAACTTAGTTACTTTCCCACTACGTAGAAAGAGGCAACTGTCATTGGTATTCCCAAGCCAGAAAAGCCTCTCAACCTTCCCCTCCAGTAATCGTCTCATCAGCGTCCTCAAGGCCATGGGCAAACTCTTCGAAAGAGTCATCCTCACTTGCATGAGGCTCCATCTGTTTCCCACAGACGGTGACCCTTTTGTCATCCCCCACCAATTTGGTTTCCGAGCGAAACATTCTTGTCCCCAACAAGTTCACCGCATTGTGGAATATATCCTCAGCAGTTTTTATCCTCGTCGTCATAAGACCATCGCGGTCTTTTTATAGAGTCTGATAGAGATAGAGTCCGGCACGAAAGCCTTATCAACAAACTATATAAAATAGGTCTCCCCGATCGTCTTGTACATCTCGTGGCCTCTTACCTGAAGGATCGTACCTTTCGTTTTAGACACGAAGGCACGCTCTCCTCTCAGCGCCCCATCAAAGCTGGTGTCCCTCAGGGCTCAGTACTTGCTCCCCTCCTGAACATCCTGTTCACCAACAACATTCCCATCCCGTCGAAAGGTGTTCAGCTCTCCCTCTTCGCAGACGACACTGCCTTCTACTGTAAAGGTATCTTGCTACCTTTCATACGGAACAAGATCCAAAAGTCAGTTGATGACCTAGGAGATTGGTTCAAAAAATGGCGCATCGATGTGAATCCGGAGAAGAGCTTCGCCGTTCACTTCGATTATAACTGACGCCGCCTCAAAAACACTCTACCAATACGTACGCTAGGGACCCCTGCCCCCTGGGATACGTCTGCCAAATATTTAGGCGTCACCCTTGACACGAGGCTCACCTTCGGGCCCCATGTCAAAAGAGTAACCCGACACGCACGTTTATATCTGAGTAGGCTCAACAGTATGCTGGGCCGACACAGTCCCTCCGAAACAAGCAAACCCTTTATAAGGTCTGTATACGACCAGTCATGTCTTACGCGGGCCCTATATTTGCCCACGCTGACCCCAAAGTCATTAATGAACTCCAAATAGTTCAAAACCTCTTCTGTCGTCGAGCTACGAACGCACACTGGTACGTCTGTAACGCCGACTTCCATCGGGACTTAGAGCTCCCTACAATTCAAAAATTTCTTAAAACACTCTCTGAGAACTTCTTCAAAGCCTCAAAGTCTTACTCCAATCAATCCATTCGTGAGGCAGCTACTTATGCAGCTCCACTCCCCTCTCGCTATCGAGTCCGTAGGCCGAGAAACTCTCTCTCGGACCCGCCAAATAAACTTTCAACCGACCTGAACTGCCTCCTGGCGGCTCAGGGTGACTCTCCTTAAATTTGCCTTAGTAGGCTCTCCCTCAGCGGCTCGTAGACGCCTGCGCCTTTTTTTCCCAAAAGAGGGTCACTTCCGAATCGGCAGAAAGGCCTAATAAGTAGTGTCCGACCGAAACAGGATTTTCAACCGAAAACGAAACCGAAAACGAACTTTCGGTCTGGGTGTCAGTTTCGGCCGAAACCGAAACCGAACCTTATTTAGACATGTTCATTTTTTTGATTGTATACTGGAATCTGGTACTTATACATCTGGTTTTTATACATATACAGATAGGTAATGCATGTTAATCAAAAACAGTAACTGTAATAGTCATCCAGCAATATATTTATTTATTTTCAAGTAAAAATCAACAATTTAACGTTAAGAAATACTTTTTTAAGTCTATTTTGTAATAAAAATCAACACTTACCCATAAAAAGTTGCTCGCTAATTGAGAACATATTTTATTGTGTTCACAATATTGTTAATATTATTCAACGAGAGCATTAACTTAATATATCACAATCACACACAATAAACATTCACATACAATAAACACACCTTAACATAATCCCAGAAAATATACAAAACCTGCTCAAAGTTCAAAAACTTTAATAAAATAAGTTTGTATAAAAAGGGTTATTATAATATTAAGGATTTCTTTTTATAGGAGAGGGGGCAAACGAGCATGCGGGTCACCTGATGGTAAGTGACTACCGCCGCCCATGAACAACTGCAACAGCGGGGGAATCAGGAGAATCGCAGATGCGTTGCAGGCCTTTTAAAAAGGAGTAGGCTCTTTTCTTGAAGGTCCCTAGGTCGTATCGGTCCGGAAAAATCGCTGATGGTAATCAATTCCACAAAGAAGTCGTGCGAGGAAGAAAACATCTCCTAAATCGCACAGTAGTGGACAGCCAATCATCCAGATGAAGTGGATGGTATCGGCAGTTCTGCCGCGATGTGCGTTCGTGAAATTTGGCGAGTGGGATTAATCCGAACAATTACCCAGAGCACTCCCTGTGGTAAATGCGAAAGAAAATGCAAAGGGATGCAACATCTCTTCGCAGTGCTAATGAATCGAGCCGACGGAAAGAACTCGGTCGTCGATGATTCGAGCCGCTCTGCGCTGGATGCGATCAAGTGAAAGGAGCTGGCACTGGGAAGCCCCTGCCCAGAGATGGGAACAGTATTCCATTTGAGGCCGAACCTGCGCCTTGTAAAGTTGCAAGCGGTGTGCCGGCATGAAATACTGTTTCGCTCTGCTGAGCACGCCAAGATTTTTAGAGGCCAATTTGACCTTCTTTTTCAAGTGACCACGAAACTGCACGTCACTCGATATGTCGACTCCGAGGATTCCGATACTGGCTGAGGCAAGAAGGGGACTGCATTGAAACTGAGGAGATACGACAAAGGGGTTCTTTTTAGCGGTAAACGCGCAAACTTGTGTCTTCTGAGGATTAAACTGGACTAGATTTAGTCGTCCCCAATCCGAGACTTTGTTCACCAAAGACTCGACTTTAGATACAAGTTTGTTCCGGTACTAGGCGACGTTTTCCCGAGAAATATTGGCACGGCCGGTGTATAGAGCATTATGGATGATAATAACCCCACTATGGTGATCACAACTAATATAATTAATAGAATCAGGCGTTACTTTGCGGAAATCCATTATATAAATGCTTTTAGAAAAATTTACTTCGCAAATATCCGCGTTATAAAATAAAATGGTATTTCTTACCTAGTATGGAGAGCACCTCCCGCCCTCCCTCAATTGCGTGCACTATCCCCGTCACCACTAATCCCAGCACTACTACTCCCAACACCACTACACTAGGCAAGACGCACCACTGCCGACAATACGACACGTGTTTCGCCTCTACACGAGGCATCCTCAGGTGATATAGACTCTACGGTGGCTAACCGCTAAGTGAGCGGCGAGCCAAAACAACTGCCTTTTATACAGACCGATGACGCAACCGCTCTCTACTTAAGGAGCGAGCGACCGCGTCATGCGACAAAACATGCGACCAATCACCGCCGGAGTTACGCGTCCGTTTGTAAAATTAAAACAAACCGCCGCGCAACGCCCGCCTACCCTCTTACCACGTGTTAGATTATCAATATGTATTCATTTTTTATATCAAGTTTCTAAACGATAATTTGTTTTTGTCATGTCATTTCTCATCAACATTATGGCTATTTCCTGTATTAAAGTAGTTGAGACTCAGTTTTGATTTCTAACGGTTAAGAATTATAAAGACAAATTTATTACTTTTAAAATGTTTAATATTAAAACATTTTAAAAGTAATTATAGTCACATAATTAATCACATAATAAAAAAAGTACTTATTTCAAATGTTATTGTAATTAGAGAGGAAGCGGTCAAGATGGTGGCATTAGACGCTATTAAGTGACTAAGATTGATCTGTTAAAATTGAATAAATAAGTAAAAGACATTTCAGAAGTGGGATGTCTAAATATATCGCCCATAAAGGTTTGTTGTTGGTAAAATATTAGCTCCAGTACTCGGTAAGTGAAAGAAATACAATTCTGTACAATTGTTATAATCTTCTATTCGGTTGTAACGTAATGGATAATGTTGTGTCGTGTGAATTTATAAAAAAAAAATGTTTTTACGAAGCGGTTTGAAGTGTAATAGTATAATAATGACAAAATAGTTATTTATATACACTATAATCATGGTGTTTATTTTTTTCCCTCGTAGTTTTATAATCAATGGACTATATTGTAGTTGCTTTTCTTTGTTTTAATTTAAAAAAAAAAACATTTTTAATAGACACAAAAAATTCCATGCGTTAACTCATAATCGGAAGCAGTTTACTGCGTCGGCTCATTGCACTTAAGATTGCGCCATGGCGCAACAAATTTTTATGCAGTTGTCAAATCTCAATCAATATAGTTAAGTTTCGGGAGCGGTGCTGAAGTTTTTATAAAAAAAAAAGAACTAAATATGTCTTGATGACATTTATTACGATTATATTACAATAATGCATTAAAACTATTTTATTGCAATACTGACTTCCTTAACTAAGCGATTACATGACTATGATGAGTTCTATAATCAATCTTATTCTAAATGCAACGGCTATATAGCATGGTCAAAACAAATCTGTTGACTGAAAGTATGACGCCTTGGTTGAATCAGCAATAACAACTACAGTAGAGTCAGCATCTTCTGTAACATTATACTTCATAACATGTTTTCAGTAATCTAATACCAAAATCTTAGGCTGAACAGATTGGGATCAACAAGTTGTTATGATTTTACAGTTACTTCTAGACTGTATAACTAAGTAAAGCCTTGTGTACAGTGAGTAGAATACACAAAATATTTTACGGCACATGATTCATTTGGTATGATCATTTTAACCGGAAGTGCAGTAGAAAATATAGGATGGGAATTTCATTTTATAGCAAATGAATGATGCAGTGCTTATTTTTGAACTTAATTTTGGTGTAGTAAATGTAAACAATATTTCTTAATTCTATAGGTAAAGTCACTATCTAACAAGAATTGATTAACACTCAAAGTGGTACACAAGATAGGCACTAGATGAAAAATATTTTAATATTAACTGGAAAGCTATGGAATCTTTGATTATTATGAGTGGGTTAGATAGAATGATTTTGTTTAATATGGTTATTCTTACTTTGTATTTGAACAGTTAAAATGTATATTAACCATCTCTAAAATACCACGCTAATTTAAGGCTAATCACAGACTTGTATGAGTGTAGTTTAGCAAACTGATACTTCACAGATAAGTTTGGTGACACTGTAAGAAACAGCAGAGTATGTTTTATGAATAGATCTTTTTCGTCAGTATTTAATGTTCAATATGTAACGTGTTGAAGGATTTTAGTGAATATGAACGTTGGAGATTTTAACGGGATTTTATTTCAGTTTTATAATACAACTATATAATATAACATTTTCATTGCCATATGAAATCATTAATGAAACATAAATATGTATGTGTGTATGTGCCTATATTGGACGGAATATGGACTGAAAATTTATCAGTTGTATAATAACGAAAGGTGTCAAATTTGAGTTGTGTATCGCTAGCAACGCAAAGTCGGGAATTTGTATTTGGAAAAATCCAAAATTAGGGGCTTTTTAGGTGCTAATTAAGTACCAACTTTAAAAATTAGTTGCTCCAAAATTTTCACCGCAACGAACCATTGAAATTTTCGTTGCTGGCAAAACGTATCGCTGGCAACGCAATGAAGTTATTAGATATACGATAAGTATTAATAGCAAGGAATTAAGTGCTAATTAGGTGCTGCAAGTATACGCAATGACAAGGCGCCCTATAAAGTCGTTATTCCAAACAAAGCAGATGCAAAATTCAGATTTTCTGAAAATCAGAAAATAATCAAGAATGCTTTCAGAAAAAGCCCAAAATAAGGGCTTTTTAGGTGCTAATTAAGTACCAAATTTAAAAATTAGGTGCTCTAAAATTTTCACCGTAACGATCGATTGAAATTTGCGTTGCTGGCAAAACGTATCGCTAGCAAGATTTACTAGATATACGATAAACATTAATAGCAAGGAATTAAGTGTTGATTAAATGCTGAGCGATTATCGAAACCCGATACAGATTAAGATGTATGAACGGTATTTTTTGTTATTTATCAGTGCCTAAAAATGAAATGCTAATTAGGCGCTGAAGGATTATTGAGGTCGCATGTAGATGACGGTAATATTCTGGAAATTATCGGATTCAAAACCACAATTACTATAAGGTATGAACGGCATTTTATGTTTTTCAGATTTAATATAATCTATAATATTATTTAATATAATTTTCAACTAAATAAATGTTACTATTCTTATTTTTAGACAAGTGAAGCCTAAACTTTAGTGTACTAAATCGAAAGATATTTTCTTTCCAGTAAATTGCTTTGTAATAAATAGCGCCATCTACAACGTTCTATAGTTCTAGTCATTTTATCGAATCAAAATTGATGGACTATCAAGGTGGTAAGTACGATAGACGCTAGATGGCACAAACACAAAGACCTGATTTTTGCATTTGCTTTACTGAATAATTTTCTGAATAACTTTTTTATTTTTATCTGGGGCGCCTTGTCATTGCGTATACTTAGCATTTATACAGCACCTAATTAGCACTTAATTCCTTGCTATTAATATTTATCGTATATCTAATAACTTCATTGCGTTGCCAGCGATACGTTTTGCCAGCAATGCAAATTTCAATGGTTCGTTGCGGTGAAAATTTTGGAGCAACTAATTTTTAAACTTGGTACTTAATTAGCACCTAAAAAGCCCCTAATTTGGACTTTTTCTGAAAGCAATTTTGATTGTATTTTGATTTTCAGGAAATCTGAATTTTGCATCTGCTATGTTCTGAATAACGACTTTATTTTTATTAGGGGCGCCTTGTTATTGCCTATACTTGCAGCACCTAATTAGCACTTAATTCCTTGCTATTAATATTTATCGTATATCTAATAACTTCATTGCGTTGCTAGCGAGACGTTTTGCTAGCAACGCAAATTTCAACAGTTCGTTGCGGTGAAAATTTTAGAGCACCTAATTTTTAAACTTGGCACCTAATTAGCACCTAAAAAGCCCCTAATATTGGATTTTTCCAAATACGAATTCCCGACTTTGCGTTGCTAGCGATACACAACTTCAAATTTGTTTATCACTTTCTTTATGTGTGCAAAATAGTCATTGAAAATATTGTTACAGATACTGTAAATAACTCAAAGAAGTGTTCCGTTTACGAGTATACTATATATTATCTTTGTTATCATTGTAATATTAACAATATAGTTAACAATAACAATTAACAATTTAACAATATTAAGACATTATTATACGTTTTATCTCTTTTATACACAATAGTCGTTATATATATAAAATGTCTGATTGTGGTTTAACACCCCCTTTACCATCTATTGGAGATGGTCATATGGGTCGTGCCAAGTCGTACCGTCCTAGCCGTAAGCAAAATCGTAGCTAGTCCGTTGGGCATTTTACTTTAGACTCAAATTCGTCATATAGAGAATACTCGCGACCACCTACTAGGCAACAAAATCGCCACCGTTGTAGATGTCGGCAATGTCGTCAAACACCCACTCGTGGCAGACAGACTTCTCGTAAACCTCGTATTGATTCTGCTTCACCTGTTCAAAATCTAACGACACGGCAGCGCCGCCGGCGTCTTCAATGTGATAGCACTCCATGCCATACTTATTTTGAACGGTCGCAGCGCAAATCAAAGCACTCAGATAAACACAAAAATATACGACGTAGCATATCTAGTGATACATCCATTGAAAGTGCAAATTCTAGGCAAGCTTCTGACAATAATCTACTTAAACAATTGGTAAGTGCACTACAAGGTAATAATTCGCAAGTACATGTACCAACGCACGTGCAAGATGTACAAAGTATTATCACGGAATTCGACCCTAGTTCTAAAGCACAAACCATGAAAGACTGGCTCATAAAGATAAACGAATCGGCGGAAATGTATGGTTGGTCGGAACAACAAACCATGTTCTATACTTTACCAAAGTTAAAGGGATTAGCAAAGAAATGGTATGATGGACTTACGAGTGTAAAATTTAGTTGGGCAAAGTGGCAGGGAAAGTTATTGGAGACGTTTCCCTGCGACCAGAACTACGGAGATTTATTGTCCGAAATGTTAAGTCGTAAAAGTAGACGTAACGAAACTCTTGTTGAGTATTACTACGATAAGATTATGCTTATTAATAGGTATTACCTAGTGAGGCGACAAGCAGTGGATTGCATAACTCACGGGATATTTGATTATAACGTGAGAAAGAATGTACAAGGTGCACATTATGATAACCCGGAACAGGTCTTAAATTACTTTCGCTATATTACCGGTAATAAAACTGAACCACCACAGTTTCCTAAACGGTTTAACCCTGATATGCGTGACAAAAGAAATGACAGCGTAAACAAATATCCAAATCAATCCATTCAAGAGGTAAAAAGTAGAAATAATCCCGACTATTTTAATAACAAAAGGATCATGAGCCACATAACGTGTTTCAATTGTGGCGAAGTAGGTCACACAGTTCTGAAGTGTACTAAAGAAATACTAAGGTGCAACAAATGCAAACGCCATGGCCATAAAGATATAAATTGCAATTTACAAAATTATCATAAACCAAACAACACAAACCGCGAAGAGATTAATAACATATCAAAGACGGTATTAAATATAGATGGAACAGTGATGGAGAGTAATCAAAAATATTTTAAAGATGTTAAAATTAACGATATAATAATAAAAGGCTATATTGACTTTGGGAGCGAGTGTACTCTCTTGAGTGATAAAGTGTGTAAAGACTTGAATTTAAAAATTTCTTCAGACGAGTTGCCCATTTTACGGGGATTTGGTAATAGTGCTATATCTCCAATTGGTAAAGCACAAGTAAGAGTAAGAGTCGATTTTGTGGATATAGGATTAATAGCATATGTTGTGCCTGCGTCTTTGTTGCCAGCTGAGGTACTCATAGGGCAATCTCTCTCTGAACATCCTACTGTAAGAGTATTTAAGACGGATAAAGAATTGACGTTATACCAAATTACTGCTAACAAATCAAACTTGCTGGTATTAAAGATTGTAGACGATTACATGATTAAAAATGATATAGTAATAGAAGCTGTTAGCGTTTCTCAGTTTACAGGATTCGTGAGCATAGCATCAGAGATACAGCGATTCAATGATTCACAATATTTAATCTTACCCTGAATTTATGCTATTTATGATGGTATCGTCCGTGTAGTTGTTATAAGTTTATGTGATAAACCCTTTTCCCTTAAGAAAGGCAAAATCGTAGCAAGAGGCGTAGGAATACCAAAACAAATATTCCCCACCAACGAGGAAAACAGTTACGTGGTAAATGTGAGGCGTATAGCCAATGATGTTTCTTGAATTACCATCGATGATTTAAATACAGATCCAAATCTCGAACCTATGGCTAAGTCGAATTTCTTAGATCTATTAAACTCGTACAGAGGTTGTTTCGCTTTTACCACCAGTGAATTAGGAAAGACTTCAATTGTTGAAATGCGAATAAAATTATATGATGCTGCACCGGTTACCTATCGGCCTTACAGATTATCTCTTTCTGAAAGAGAAAAGGTTAACAGCATAATTAATGAACTTTTGATCAATGAAATTATAAGAGAATCTGATTCTGAATATGCAAGTCCCATCATACTTGTTTCAAAAAAAAATGGTGACCTTCGACTTTGTGTCGATTACCGCGCATTAAATCGAAAAACCATCAAAGATAAATATCCGATGCCATTGATTGAAGACCAAATAGATAACCTGTAAGGCCAAAGGTATTTTACTACGTTGGATCTGACGCAGCGATCTGACATCAGATCCCTATGTCAGAAGATTCTAAATACCTTACTGCATTTGTTACTTCAGATGGACACTTTGAATACAATCGAATGCCATTTGGACTAACAAATGCACCCGCAGTATTTCAAAGGATGATCCATAAGTTACTAAACAAACACAAAATCCCGGGTGTTATGGCATACATAGATGATATTGTTATCGGGACAAAGACCATTACTGAAGGGATAGAAAAATTACATCAAGTTTTAAATATTTTGCGTGAAGTGAACTTAACGTTAAATTTAAAGAAATGCCATTTTTTCAAAACCACAAATGACTATTTGGGATTTGAAGTATCGGAAAATGGAATTCGCCCTAGTACACGGAAAACAGAATCTGTATTGTCGTTTCCAACACCTCGAAACCCCCATGAAATTCGACAGTTGATCGGGTTAGCTAGTTTCTTCAGAAAGTTCATCCGCGATTTTGCTACTATTACTCGACCATTAACGTCGTTAACTAAAGCGAATACCCCATGGACTTGGGGGAAGATCAAATTAAATCTTTCCTTAAAATTAAAGAAATACTTACAGACAGGCCTGTGTTAGCAATATATAACCCAACCTATTTGACCAAACTGCATACAGATGCAAGTCAACTCGGAATAGGCGGCATGTTGTTGCAAAAAGAGAACGAGAAATCACCCCTTCGGGCTGTCGCATATTACAGCCGGCAGACTTCGGTAGAAGAACAACATTTTCATTCATACGAGTTAGAAACTCTTGCGGTGGTGATGTCCTTAAATCGATTTCGTGTCTACTTGCTGGGAGTTCAATAAGATAGTTACCGACTGCAACGCTTTAAGGACAGCATTAACCAAGAGGGATCTTGTACCGAGAATTGCAAGGTGGTGGCTTCTTGTTCAAGATTTCGATTTTTCGATCGAATATCGACCTGGTACGCAAATGCAACATGCAGACTCTTTGAGTCGTAATCCCTTGCCCGCCGATGATAGTGATTCCTTAGATTTACATGTACTTAATGTTGTACAAGACAAACATTCCGTACTAGCAGCGCAGTTAAGTGACCCTAAACTAAAGCTTATAAAAGGAATACTCGATAGGAATAGCACTGAAGCTAAAGATATTAGGCATAACTACACATTGAATGATGGTAAGATATACAGAAAAGTTGGCGATGTCTTGAGATGGGCAGTGCCACGAGACGCTCGCTGGAAAATCTGTCAGTTCTGTCATGATGACAGTGGACACTTTTCCTATGAGAAGACTTTGGAAAAGATGCGCAGAGATTACTGGTTCTCTGGTATGGCTCGATTTATAAAGAAATATGTGCGCGCATGCATACCTTGTGCCTACGCTAAAGAACCATTTGGAAAGAAACAGGGTCTTCTGTATCCAATTTCGAAACCTAGTACACCATTTGAGTGTATACACATAGATCATGTTGGGCCGTTTGTACGCAGTAAGACTGGAAATACTTACGTACTAGGAATCATCGACGGATTTTCTAAATTCATTGTACTACGTGCTGTTAGAAACACAAAGAGCAAGACTTCGATACAAGCGCTGCGTGAATTTATCAGATTGTTTGGTTGTCCTAAGGTAATAATTTCAGATCGCGGAACTAGCTTCACCTCTGATGAATTCAAGAAGTTTACGGGAAAATATAAAATTAAACACGTGAAGAACGCTGTCGCCACTCCACGTGCCAACGGGCAAATTGAAAGATATAATCGGACAATTTTGGGCTCTCTAACAGCCCTAAACATCGATAAAGATGATCGTGATTGGGACTGCAATTTAAACAATGTGCAGTGGAGCTTAAATAACACTTTAAAAAAAGCCATTGGAAAGACACCAGCGCAACTCGTTTTTGGTAAAGACACGGTTAATAGTACCGAAACTCATTTACATGAAATCTCTGAAAATTTAACGCTAGACGAAAACATCGATGAGACTCGTAAGCAAGTTTCCTCCCACATTTCGAAGCAGCAGGAAACAATGAAGGCCAGATTTGATAAAAAGAGGTGTACAGCTAATACATATAAGCTGGGAGATCTGGTTATGATTGCCAAAAATGTACGTAATGTTGGCAACAGCAACAAACTCGTTCCACCTTTTAGTGGCCCTTACAAAATAACAACGGTGCTAGGGAACGATCGGTATGAGGTTTGCAATGTTGAGGGCTTTTCATCGCGTAAATATAGAAACATTTATTCGGCCCATAAAATAAAACCTTGGATACGACTTGGTTCAATCCCCGATTCTGATTCAGAAAATCAAGTGTTTTATTCTCACAGTGACCAGTAGTTTGTAATAAGGTTTAATTATTCTAATTCATTTTGCTATGTAAATATAGTTAATGTTATTAATGATAAATCACTTAGTTTTTATGTTGTACTTGTACGTAAACCGACACTAAGTCCGCCGGAATCTAGTACCGTACTCCGAGGCTGTGATGGATCAACACAGACATAATATTATAAAGTTGGCAACTGGGTAGAGACCGATGCACCCTGTGCGTGCACGCGGTATCCCTTCAAAACAGGGTTGAGGCCGATACACCCTGTGTGTGTACGCGGTAGCCCACCAGTTTAAAGTAGATAGACAGAGGCCGATACAGCCTGTGTGTGTACGTGGTATTTCATTAATTTCAGAAGGAGAGACCGATGTACCCTGTAAGTACACGCGGTAAACCCATCAAATAACAAAATGTGTGAACAGAGACCGATGCATCCTGTGTGTGCACGCGGTTAGCATCTACAACTGATTCCAAAGCTAAGCATAAATCCGAGCATAATAATAAATGAGTCTGCAACTCCGTAGTAATACTTCATTTGGTGAATTAATGCTGGGAAATTCTGTGGTTACAAATTGTAACATAAGTACTATGTGAAGGATGTTCCGTCCGAGTGTTGTGATGGTGCCAAATTATAAATAATTCGTAATTCGTAAATGGTATATCTGTGTGTCAATAAAATGTGTTACAATTATAATGGATACTACCGTTAAGTTTACTGATTATAATTATATCTTAGAATACAAGTAGAATCGAATGAGGGCATTCAATTAATAAGTAAGGATGGCCGAATTGACAAACTTTATTTTGGTAACAACATGTATATTATTACATATTTTCTTTCTTAGCTTAAATGAAAATCCATATTATTTGCCTATTGTATTTAAAAAAAAAAGTGTATTAAACAGATTTTCTCTGACAGCTTAAATGTAAATTCATATCGTATTTAAATTTTTTGATTAAAAAATGTGTAAAAAAAAAACTCTCATAACAAGATGTCAAACTGCCTGAGGACAGGCAGTAAAAATCAGAATGGCCGATTGTTACATTATCAATATGTAGTCATTTTTTATATCAAGTTTCTAAACGATAATTTGTTTTTGTCATGTCATTTCTCATCAACATTATGCCTATTTCGTGTATTAAAGTAGTTGAGACTCAGTTTTAATTTCTAACGGTTAAGAATTATAAAGATAAATTTATTACTTTTAAAATGTTTAATATTAAAACATTTTAAAAGTAATTATAGTCACATAATTAATCACATAATAAAAAAAGTACTTATTTCAAATGTTATTGTAAGTTGAGAGGAAGCGGTCAAGATGGCGGCATTAGACGCTATTAAGTGACTAAGACTGATCTGTTAAAATTGAATAAATAAGTAAAAGACATCCAGATCTATTAATTTTACACACGCAACCAATCGCCGATCACCGTGAGGGTTACAAACGACCATATTGCGAGGCTCTATATTATTAGAGAGCAGGCTTAAAGATACTATTATTACTTTTTAATATCTCTAACTGTTCCAGCACACATAGCCGCAGTCCTTTATTACACGTATGTAAAACTTTAAAGGAGTGGTCGTTGGCTAGGTTGTGTCCAGTGTCCAAAAGATGTTTGGCAAAATGGGATTTATCGGGATTGCAATTTCTGTACGCGGCTAAATGCTCTTTATAACGTGTCTCGAAATTGCGACCAGTCTGACCCACGTAAACGGCGTGGCTCGAGTCACAAACAAGTTTGTAAACACCTAACTTTTGACGAATATCCAACTTATCTTTATTATTAGAGATATTTCTAAGAGGATTGTTTGTTTTGAACGCCACATAAACGCCGTTTTGTCGAAGAGTATTAGCTACTTTTTCAGATATGGGGCCTAAGTAGGTCAAACTGCTCACATATCGATGAACACTTTGAGGTTGAACCGCGTACAGAGAGTTGCGAACATCATGCTTATTTCTTTTTAATTAAATTGTTAATGAGATTTTTTGAAAAACCGTTAGAGACCGCTATTTGATAAATTATATTAAGTTCTTTTAAATAATTTTCTTTACTTAATGGGACAGTGAACAAACGGTTAATGTAACAATAAAAATCCGTGGCAACATAAAGTAGGCGCACTTTATGTTGCCACGGATGACACGATGACGCGGGGATGACCGTGTCGGTGTGAGTTGGCTTTTTTTGAAATTTGGAAAACATGTGACGATTCTTTTCTTGTTATTGTTAAGTCAAGAAAATTAAGGGAACAATCTTGTTCCAATTCAAGTTTAAATTTAATTTTGTCATGGACTCTATTTATTTTATTGAGGAAAACATTCAGTCGTCTCCTTGTACCAGTCCAACACATCACAACTAAGCTATTTCTATTTTTTTTGTTGTTAATTGTGTTACATAAATGATTGTAAGAGTGGCGTAGCTACTTGTGGGCGAAGTGGGACCTCACCCACGGCCTCGCACTTAAAGGGGCCTCGCGAGACCCCCTAAAATGCGATGCCCCCAGACTTTACCACAGATGACTAATTAATTTGATCACTTTTACCCTTAAAATAGTGAAAGTGTGTTTGTTTGGGGCCTCGCAAGTAGCCCCCCTTAAATGCGACTGCGAGACCTTTGAAACTACCTTCAAAGACCGTGATTGTTACATTGACGAAATACGAGGCTTGTCAGGAATTAATAGATATGAGTAGGTACGAGGGTAACACTAAAAAATCAAAAACTGAACAAACTAGCAAGTTATTACTCTTATTATATCTTTTCAAAAGTAGTGTCCATATACATATTTTTAAGAAGTTTTTCTTTTATTTTCGGTAATAAATAAAAATCGCAAGGTGCGAGGTCAGTGCTATAGGGCAGGTGATCCAGTAATTCCACGTCTGACGTCGCCAAGTAGTCGATTGTTTGCTTGGCATTGTGCGACGAGGCGTTGTCGTAGTGAAGGAGGATCCTACTGCGAGGTCGTTTTTCCTGAACTTTTTCCAAGACAAATAGCAAACAATTGTTGCGTAATGACCTGTCCTTCCGAAGAACGAGACCACCATCTTTTTTCCCCACGCTTCGACTTCTCTTCACTTTAGTTGGCAACTCCTCGGAAGAAAACACCCAGACAGCAGACTGTCTCTTACTTTCTGGATCATAACAATAAATCCAGCTTTCATCACCTGTAAGTATGTCGAACACAGCATTTGAGTTACCATAGCAACTTCGCGCACGTTTATATTAGTCCAGGCTACGCCTCTGATTGTAAGCTGTTATTTAAAAAAAAGTCCCGCTGGGTTTGTTGCTGGTTCTTCCAAGGACAGAGGTTTTTTTTCGAACCAATGGTAATTAAACAAAAGAGTGACTTTCAATAAGTATTATTTATAATCTATATTCAATAAAAAAGTTTCTGTTTCTGTATAATTATGAATAATACACCAGTCACCCAGTCACGAACTCATCCGAACGACGCACGATAATCCACGAACACTGAGTTTCGGCGCCGCCGAAGGTTCGGCAGATTTTTTGCCGAAACCGAAACCGAAACCGAATCTTCGGTCGGTCACTACTAATAAGCCAATGCCAGTCCCATGTTTGGTGTTTAGTAGGTACACTTAGGGTTGTTAGGTAGTGTAGTCACAGTGAGTCCCACATAACCACGACAGCCGGCTGTCGTGGTATGCATAAAGCATTCACCACCTCCTCGCGTTAACGGGGTAGCCCTTTTCATTTGCTTCTGGGCGCAAAAAAAAGAGGCGTTTTTAAACCGGTTAGTTCAGTGGACCGTGCAACAAGTGCATATAATCCTATTAATTTTTTCATTTAAAATTATTTTTATTTTGTCTAGTGTTGTGTTGTATAATATTTTGTATACTACTTTTTTTTTCTAAAAAATTAAGTGCTGAATACCTACTGACTGCAATTTCAACGGTTTGATTTTTTATAAAATGGTAAGTGTTCCCTACTTTACTATATACTGTCAACATTAACCCTTTATAGGAATCTTATCTGTTTCCTGTTTCTATCTGATAACTTCAATAGATAATATAGGAAAAACCCTACAACTTCTGAATAAAACATTTTTTTTTCTATCTGACATAATAAAGGCTCTAGGAAGCACGTAAATATAGTCAAAGACCCTGTACGAGTTTAAAGGAAAAGGGATATATACATTTGTGACAGAAATTTTGAAAAAATTAAATATAGATATAAAAAATATATGGGGGATAGGGTTTTAATAATGGGGCAAACATGAAGGGACAGCATGTTGGGCTTCAAAAACGCATTCTTGACGCGAATCCGAGAGATCTTTTTGTACCTTGTGCGGCTCATACTTTGAACTTAACAGTAAATGACGCTTCTAAAGTGTCAGATGTTACAATAAACTTTTTTAATCTTGTGCAACTGTTATATAATTTTTTTTCGTCATCCACAAAAAGGTGGGATATTCTGAGAAAAATGGCCCTGGGTTAAGTTTAAAGTTAAGTTTAATTGATTCAATAAAGACCCTTAAACTTTATTTAATTAAGGTTTGCGAAAGTCTTCTAGAAGTAGCTGAAGATAATTCCTTTTACATTGATGCAAGACATAAAGCGAGTTCTCTCTTAAAGTCTGTACAAAAATTTCAATTTATTTGCGGAATTATATTTGGCATGACGTTTTATTTCACATAAATATATTGTCAGCAAACAAAGGCAAAGTGCTACAGCTAATATTAAAGTATGTCAAACCTACCTAAAAAATTTAGTTGATCACTTCCAGCAATATAGATCTGACCAATCGTTTGAAGAAATCCTTGTACAAGCGAAAGAAGTAGCACTCTCTCTCGAAATCGAAGAAAACTTTCCACCGTTACCAACGGTCAGGAGGAAATTTAAACCAAAACTGTTTGACTATGAACCCTCATTATCAAAAACTGCCTTTAAAATTAGTTTTACTTAAAAATTATAGATCAAACATTAAGCTCTCTAAAAACCGATTTGACTTATTAAATGAGTATGATAATATTTTTGACATATTCAAATTAAGTGACAGCGATATTTTAATACATTGTTCTGTTCATGAAGAACGACTGACAGATCAGGATAATAAGGATATAGACTCCAATGATTTGTTTAATGAAATTAAAGCGTTAAAGTTGTTTTCATTACCTGACCCCTTAAGTATTTTGATGATACTGACCCCTTAAGTATTTTACAATATATATTTAAAAAACAATTTAATCTCCACCTTTCCAAACGTAAGCATTTCACTAAGAATTCTTCTGACATTACCTGTATCTGTAGCTTCTGGCGAGAGATCTTTTTCAAAGTTAAAAATCATTAAAAATTATTTAAGATCGACAATGCTTCAAAAAAGATTGTCTGGGCTAGCGATATTAGCAATTGAACAAGAAATTTTTGAAGGTATAAATTTTAGCGATGTAATTAATGAATTTGCAGTAGCAAAGTCTCGGAAAATATCGCAGCTACAATAGCTATTTTGTATTTTTCTATTGTACCTAGCTATCATTTTTGATTTTATAATGAAGTTACCCAGGTATTTTTTATCAGAAGTATCTGCATAGCATATTGCATATTTTTTTAAATATCTAAGTATTAGTAGGAAGTAGTACTTATATATATATGTAGACATTAGGTAATATTTCTGTTATTTGTTCCTAAAAAAGATGTGATTTTTAGTTTTAGGTTATTTTATAGTATTTATAAACAACGTGTCTGTACCCCATTAGTTAAGTAAATGCTTTAAAATTTGTGTGAACAAGAATTCATTTTAATTTATTTTATTATGATTTTATTCTGTTTGTTTCATTTTGATATTTTAGTCTACAAATAAATATGACTTCTAAAGTTCCGTTTTTTTCTTTATTTCAAGCACCTACCTACCTACCTACCTTCAAAAAAAAAAACATGATGCAAAATGCCTTAAGGGGCGCCAAAATCCTTTTTTGCACACAGGCGCCAGTAGCCCTTACGGGAGCCCTGGTCGAAGAGATCCCTAGGACGAGTGGGCAAAGTACTTTTCTCAGTGGTTCCATCAGATGCAGCGATGTATTGATGTAAATGGAAACTATTTTGAAAATATATAATAAAACGAATAACTTGCTAGTTTGTTCAGTTTTTTATTTTCTAAGAACTTTCATTGTCACCCTTTTATACACGGGTTGCTTTATCCAACAACGATCCAGTTTCACAAACTAACTTCACAAATTGATATCCAAACTACGTTTTAGGCACATCCTTTTTGTCTATTTTTTTTTTCATAAATAACTTACAGTCTGAGTAGAAGACTCACCACTTTGGAAATAAGTTTTTAATATTTCCCAACTTTGTTCACGTGAAAAGTTATCCGTTTCAAAAATGTCAAACATAAAACTTACTTTCTGTCACATCGTAAATATCATCAAACCTTCCAACCTCAAAATAACCTATAGTTCCAGTTCCAAACGTTAGATGGCCCAACCTGTATATTACCTGGGACTTTGTTGTAATCATAAATTTAGTATATACTTAGATTGGCAATGTAAAAGAGAAAGGGCATAGCATATGCTTACGTTAAAACGAGATAGAATGGCTAGACCATACACGTACACGCTATTAGCCTGTATCAACCCAACGTCAATGGTTAACGAAACATATCCCGCTTATTTTCGCGACATTTTTGATTTTGAAGTATTAATATGTATTTAAAAGGTGTGATTAAATATGGTGACGTATGCCGTACCTGAATGTAGTTCGTGGAGAAAAGAAAATCCACAAAATTACACATTTTCCATGTAAGTACAGTTAAAATATTTAGCACTCTAAATTCAATATTTCAGAACTAGTACAAATGTTTTATACACAAATGGATAGGGAAAAATATCGCATTTTATTACGATAGTGCTCTAAATGCGTGAGAATTATATTAAAAATAATAACAAATACGTGAATTCCCGCTATTTCTGATCAAATTTTTGTAGGGATTGACACTATCAATATCATCTTATCGATAATATGTTTATAAGAGGCAAAGGCACGTTCTTGGATGCAGCCTCTTGTGATTTCGTTTTTTTTTTAATTTTCTATATTTACGTGTGAGTGTTTCGTAATAATGAATACTTACTCATTATTGTAAATACTTTAATGAGATGATTTAAACTCTTATAATATTTCAGATTTCCAAAAAAATATCCAGGATAAACAAAAATGATTAAAAATGATAAATAGAGAAGGATGGGTTAAAAAAATCAACTAAATGTAGTAAGCACTTTAAACAAAAATGTTTTTCTCATAGGAGTGCACAAAGAGTAAAATTGCGTTTTGGATCAATACCCACATTATTTATGCCCGTGCGTATTTTTTTAATTATATATTTTACTGTACTTATGTTCATTTCGTTTGCGCATGTTCAAATGTGTACAACTTGTTGTTGTCATCCACGTGGTGTATATTTTTTTATAAAACGAAAGTAACAAAGGAACTTACAGTATCACTTTATAATAAACGGCTGCTGCAGTACTTGGTCACCTACAATCATTTTCTAACAAAAAAGTACAGCCATGCTGCAGCTATGTCAATAGTATAGTTGTAGCACGAATGGGTCGGCTCGACCGAGTAAGGACCACGCTCTCACAGAATACCAGCGTAAAATAGCAGTATATGCTGCTGTGTTTCGTATGGTGGGTGTAGAGAGCCGGAGACCCTTTTTACTGGAAAAGAGGCATTCTATCTTAGTCCTAACTGCTGACAACGCATCTGCATTTTAATTCGCAAACGGAGATAGATGCAGATGTCTATGGCCCACAGCAACCACTTACCATCAGGTGAGCTGTGTGCTCATTTGTCACCCTAATTCTATAAAAAAAATGTGTTTTCACCCCTGAGGACTAAGATAAAATATCTTACAACTTATAACTATACAGGCTCCCTATACTCAAATGGCTGGAACGCGGCAGTGTAAGCACTGCTGTTTAGCGGCAGAAATAGGTAAAAGAGCTGTATTTTCTTAATTTTAATCATAGATAAGTACATAATATGTACACTAATTATATTTGTTTGTAGGTTATATTGAAGCTGGTACCCAAAGCATCCTCATGTGTCTACAGAGATATATTTCCAGTACCCAGTAGCTCAATTCCAAACGTTTCTGTTATAGACAATTCCCCGAGAAAGAAAAAAAAATGAAGAAAACTATTGATATTCTTCATAATTATCATGAAATTATTTGCAAAATGGTAAAACATTTAAAACAAAACAAGACTTTGTACGGGAGGGCGGATTTTGAGACAAACACTAGTATTGTTTTGCATTTGGAACTTTGAGTGTTTTATTTAAGTACAGTCCAACAGGTATCCCAAGCACGTGGTAGTACTCAGCCTCCCTCTCTATTAAAATTAGAAAGTGTTTTTTTTTAATTTTAATAGCCTCACGTATCATCCTTAGTAGGAATCGATGTTCTTTCGCGAGAATTTGTGGTCTATCAAATTTAATGTAATGGCGGAGGCCGTCTAGGATATTGTAACGAACCCCCCCCCCATCTTTTTTCTTTTCTAGTATATCCCACTTATACTTGTATTTTTTTAGAATCTATATCTGTAAGATATATAAATACATCTAATTTACGTGACCAGTATAACTTGATCTTTCTAAAGGTTTAAATATAGGCCGTTTAATAAATTTATGGCGTGATCGTCTTAGTTAGGACCCTTTTTTACGTTGTGTTTGTATAGTAACTTAGTTCTTTTAGGTGTATCTTGGAAGAATGAATATTCACGAGAGCAATCGAAAGCTGTTGGTAGAGTCTTATAAGCTAAAGAACCCCGTTCACGAAGACAGAGCTCAAAAAGGTTAAGAACAATAAATTGTCCCTATTCCACTTGTATCTGGTTCACAACAGTCAATTCCTTATTAATTAATCCCTTCCCGCTTGGAAAAGGCTCACAATATTTATATCAAATACCAGTTACAAGGGCTTCGCTCTCCCACATTTTAAAAAAAATGTGGAGGAGGTACACGGCCCCACACACGCCGCGCACGGTGAGCGCCAACCATTTTAATGCGCCTCCCCGAAGGGTACGCAAAGTTGGGAACTGGACCGTAGTCCACAGCAAAATAACTGGCGAACCAGTAAAAGAGGACTTGGCCCCTTGATAGTGCGTAAGCACAAACATCGACCGAAGTCGCGCATGTCAATGCGTGTAAACGCCATACAGAATACGATCAAATCCAGCCACAGTGAAATGTACGTCACACGGGTTAGGCAACAATCGGCACACTGACCATAAAAAGCCCTCTGTGAGCGCCACCACCTGCCAGACCGCCGTTTCTGCAGACGTGATGTAAGTGTAAGGCATCACCACCAATTGCATGGTCAGCACGGCCAATTGGCCGCAGAGCGTGTCATGAGTCTACCGCTCACCTCAAGGGAATGGGGTCCCACGTTGCGCGGCTTTCGGCCGCAGCCTTGAGAGCCTCCTCAGATTCTCCCTCCAGCTACCACCCGCATGAGGTCGACACATATGCTCCACCAACCAATACAATGGCAGATATAGCCAATAGGCAGTTATAAGATAATATTAATAATTCGCCATCAGAAAGGGTTTGTGTCACTGACGTTGAGTATATGCATTTTTCGATCATGTTTGTCTCACCCACCAACAAGTTGCCTTCAATCTCTCAAAGGTGGGAACTTTATAGAGATATATTATTAAGTTGTTATATAAAACATCATGGAGGGCAGACAGTCTGCAGCCCCGCAATGAAGGGACCCGACTTGGGCAAAGCTACTTAGGTTGTGAGTCAAACCAAGACGCAGAGAGCGCCATTGAGAATAGCGACCCGCCAAACAACCATCGTAGAGACGCGATGCTACAGAATGCAACAAGCATCAATACGACTATCGTCGGGCTTACACCATCCCAAGGTCCCCCATACAGTCCCAGCAGACATCACCACCCACATACCTCCATCGACCAGAACCACAAGATGCATCGAATCAGGTGCAGCACACCCGCAGATCCATCACAAGACACAATACTGCAAGTAGCAGTAAGCATCAATGCAACTATCATACGGATGGCGCCCCCTCACAACACACCCACATGATCCCTATCGACTTTGGTAACAAAATTTGATAATGTTGTTAACTAAAAATATCACCAACGTATCATAGTAGTACGGTACTAAGACGTAAGTAGCCAAAACTCCACGTATCATAGCGCTATTGCACTAAGACATGAAGTTGAGTATGCTTGCTGCACTTAAAAGTACTACCAAACACACTCACCCTAATCCGAAAGATAGCCGACGTATCATAACGCTATGCGCTAAGACGCCGCCCACAACCGGTAGGGGTGTGCGATGTCCACGGGCAAGTCGTATTGCTACAACAAACCCGCTTACCACCGGCACTAAGATGATATGTCTAGGACACATCGGTTAGTGAGTCCAAGTTTACCTCGGTCTCAGAGGCTGCGAAGCAACCTACACGCCACTATAATAATCCTTTTCAAGTCCCATTTCTTTCAATATAATGCTTTTACATATTTGAGATCTTCCACATATTTGCTTTATTTCATAGACCATACTACTGTATGTCTTATTCATATGGGACTTCAAGTCATAACTCTGCTATCATAATGCTTATGCATCATAGAGACCTTCTATATTAATGCTTTGGTTCGTCAGACCTTACTATGTTAAGTCCCTAATATAGGACTAGTCATTGTGCAACCTTAGTACTAGCAGTCGGTCAGCCGACCACCCCATATATATGTACAACCTTGGGTATGTGTCTCCGACAACGCCCCAATATAAGGGAACATTACAAGAACACGTTCATTAACTTAGAAATTTTCCAATTATTACACGAACACCTTCATCAACTTAGAAAATTTTAATCCATTTTTTCTATTATATTACAAATGTTATTTATCTTTGTTATTGCAATATAATCGCCTTGTATTTATATGATTTGATATATTTTGAACATTTTAAGCAGGTTTTTAATAAATTTAGAGATTTTTTGAGACATTTTATGCGTTTACTAATATATATAATATTCAATATTCCAAATGGATATTTTTGAACTCTATGCTTATTATTTGCATTTTATTGTTTAAATTATAATTTCTATGACATTTTTAAATGTCTGTATAATGAATTTAATTATTATTTATTAATAATAAT
This sequence comes from Parnassius mnemosyne, assembly GCA_963668995.1. Lineage (NCBI taxonomy): Eukaryota > Metazoa > Arthropoda > Insecta > Lepidoptera > Papilionidae > Parnassius > Parnassius mnemosyne. Next base: position 37,483,459 of record CAVLGL010000115.1, read on the forward strand.
TATGAGGCGTCACAATCCACCCCCAAATTTTATGTTAATGATCCACATAGTGGAGTCGTTAATATAAAATTTTAGTATTTTGAGAGCATATACACTACACTCAAATAATTGTTTATATATCTGTTCTTTCCTCTTTTAGTCTGTTACAATACGGCATATGTTATCAAATCCCCCTACCCCAGAGTATGGCCGCCACCAACACCCCTTCAACCACAATTATCACAATGTGATAACACCATAATTCAAGTTATTATATATCGTGTTGTTAATAAAGTTTGCAGTCAATTGTCGATTTCTTATTTTATTAATTTATCTTTAAATCTTTGAAACATTATTTCGATAGTGTCACACTTTATGTGCATACAATCCAGTTTGATATTTGTTGAGGTCAGTTCGATACCACATAGGATAAATGTGTTTGAGCCATTCGCCCTGACCCAACTCCCATATTTATTTAATAAAAATGATTACAAAATTATCTTACGATCTATATTTACAACTCTTCATTATATATTTATAACGTTCTACTATCATATAACAAATCTCTTGCTCATAACTTTAATAATTTTAGACCTTTAACTTAAACAATTATTTCCATGGGCCACCCACAAAACCCTTTTATGTTACAATATTTATTTAATTACTCTAATTTATACAAAAAGAAATTATTATTTAAAATATTTTAATAAGTGAATAGCATTGAAAATTCCTCTAATTTCGTTTGTCTCTGGATTTGCTAAGGTATATACATTGTCAAATGGTACGGCTGCTATTACATAAGGTCCTTCATATGCCTTTTAAGGCTTTACTATTATAGCCTAAAATTCTCATTTCATTATTATCATCTATCTGATATAGTACTCCGGCCATACCCACACCGGAACAATCTGTTTGTAAATAATACGGCTTATTAAAGTCTCGATGATACAATTGTATTGTATTAATAAATTGTTGTTTTATAAAATCAAATGCCTTCTGTTCTTTACCGCTCCATTGGAACTTTCGTCCCTTTTTAAGTAACTCATCGAGCGGTATTATGCTCTCGCTGTAATTTGGTATAAACCTTCTATAAAAATTGCATAGACCTAAAAAGGCCCTTAATTGTTTAATCTTTTTAGGTGCTGGAAACTCTTGGATCGCTCGAATCTTATCGGGATCTGTCTTTATGCCTTCTGTTGAAATTATAAAACCCAGCATTTTAATTTCTTTACAAATAAATTCACATTTCTGCAAGTTACACGTTAAGCCAGCTTTGTTCAATTTACTTAAAACAATATCAATGTGCTCCAAATGTTTATCTAACGTTCCTGTTGTAATAATGGCTAGATCATCTAAATAGTTCACACAAAATTCTTGGACTTCTGGTCCTAATATTAAATTCACGGCTCTGCTAAAGCTTCCTACTGATGTTTTTAATCCTTGCGGCAAAACATTATATACATATGACTTTCCATTGAATGTGAATCCAGTATATTTTCTACCATCTTTATTTATCGGAATTTGAAAATATGCATTATTTAAGTCAATGGTAGTGATATAATTCGTTCCGTGAAATGAATTCAAAACATCTAATTGTATAGGTGGTTTCTCTGTTTCTGCAACCATTTTCTTATTTATGCTTCTGGCATCAAGCAGAACTCTAATTGAGCCGTCTTTTTTAACTGTGAATGTCAATGGACTACTGTAAGGCGTTGATGTCCTTGTGATGATACCAGCTTGTTCCATTTCATTTAACTTTTCTTCCATTTTCGCTCTATATGCATATGGAATGGGATAGGACCTAGTAACTATAGGTTCATCATCGATCATTTCAATTTTATGCTCATAGCAATTGGCTCTTCCCAATTTGCTCGAAAACATATTCTTATGCTTTTCCAAAACCTTACTAAGTTTTGCCCTTTGAGAGACCTCCAATGTAGATCCTATTTTTATATTTATTAAGGGATCATCGGTACATTGTTTGATGCAGTTATTATGTAATACAGATTTATTATTATATTTGAAAGGTATAAAGTAGTCTTTGTTTTTCACTTTAAATTCTATTCCAACAGTAGTATTTCTCAAATCAATCAATATTTTATTTCTCTTGAGCCAGTCAAAGCCTAATATTAAAGGTCTTATTAAATTACCTACAATTAAAGTTTGTGTTTCAAAGACTACTTCATCTATCTTTATAGGCAATATGATCATCTGTTGTATTTTTGTGCTGCGCTGCCCAACAGCACCTTTTATTTGCATTGCTTTAACTGGCATTATTGATATTTTACGATTATTATCTTTAATTTGTAAATATAAACTTTCTGAAATGCATGTAACATCGCTCCCAGTGTCGAGGAGCGCGTCTATTTCTTTGTCAAATATTGAAACTTTAATTTCAGATCTCATATTCCCTATAAATTCCCTTTGATATTTATCTTCGTCTTCCTCGAAGACGGTTTGCACGAATAACTCCGTTATGGGCAAGTCCGACCTGGCTTTTAAGGTGTTTAATATGCTATTTACATTGTCGTTATAACCAAGGCCTTCTCTGTTAAAATTTGCTTTTAAAGTAATAGGTTTTCGCAACCCTCTATTGTTTTTACCCAATGTTTGACCAGGTCGCCAACCCAGTTTTAATAACATATTTAATGCTTTGTTCCCTTTTACATTGTAAGGGGTCGAATCGGGAACTAGTTCGACCTCTACAGCTCTAAATTTGGCTCAGGGGCCGTAACATCAGGTTGGTCATTAGTGAAATGTATTTCATGTACTTCATTAACCTTCTTTTTTCCCTCTTCGGGTTTACGCCATGTTTTGTATGATTGTTGTATTTCTTTATGTGTTTGCTCCGTATTATTATTAAACTTCCTCCTTTTCTCATTATAGTAAGGTTCACGACCTTCATCTTGTTTGTCGATGTCATCTAAGTTTTTTAAGAAATCTGTCGTGTCTATTATTGTCTCAATTTTAGCTATTCTCCATAATTGCTGCACAGTTTTAGGATAATGTCTGATGACATCAGTTACTAATTGTTTTTCAGGTATCGGATATGATAATGTTTGTGCCTTCTCAACCACATAAAGAAAATAACTAACCATGGTGGGGTGTGTACTTCTATTCCATTTATTTTGCACAAGGAATCTCTTTACTTTATTTTGTTCTTCTTCACCCCAAAACACTCTTAGGAAGTCAGCTTTAAAATCATCAAAAGTTGTCCAACGCACATTATTAATGCGAGCCCAATACTTGGCTTCACCTACTAAGCACTCTTGTGCTATCGAAATTTCGAGACCATTAGATGGAACTTTCTTTAAATAATTGGTGAGATCTTCCAAAAATGATACTGGATGAGTATTTCCATTTCCAAATTTCGGCTTTTCTATTGTTACATTATGTACATTATATACAATATTTTGTCTAGGATCATTTACATGAGAGGTGCTCGCCCCGGACACCTCTCCTTGATTTATTTTAATTTGGTAATCTTTCGTTTGGTTAATAAATTTTTCCTCAAGATCCTTTATTTTAACCTCAAAGGTTCTCACTACATTCTTAATTAATTTCTGAAGCACTTTCATCTCATCTTTAGGCTTAGCCTTAATTGAGGTTGATTTTTTTCTTATTTTTAGCCATTTTAATTTTTATTTCCACTTGTTTTTTTTTTTTTTTTACACTCTTTGTGTCCTTCACTTACTTTAATTGAGTTTTTCCACTTATTTCACTTTATAATATATAGTATTGCAGTATTTTTTTTTTTTTTTTTTTTTTTTTTACACCTGTTGTGTCCTTCACTTAGTTTAATTGAGTCTTTCCACGTATTTCACTTTTTATTATTTCGCTCCGTTATGCACACACCTCCTATATTATTACTCAATTTTAATATTTAAGCCCCACCCCCAGACTCTCAACCACCCCCAGCAAACACCACTCTCCAAGACACCTCTCCATTTCACGGACAACAAATTGTAGGCATATAGCCTACCTCATAATTTTATATTACCGGCCTCCTATTTAAAATTTAACCTCCATCCTGGTTACGGCACCAAATTGTAACGAACCCCCCCCCCCCCATCTTTTTTCTTTTCTAGTATATCCCACTTATACTTGTATTTCTTTAGAATCTATATCTGTAAGATATATAAATACATCTAATTTACGTGACCAGTATAACTTGATCTTCCTAAAGGTTTAAATATAGGCCGTTTAATAAATTTATGGCGTGATCGTCTTAGTTAGGACCCTTTTTTACGTTGTGTTTGTATAGTAACTTAGTTCTTTTAGGTGTATCTTGGAAGAATGAATATTCACGAGAGCAATCGAAAGCTGTTGGTAGAGTCTTATAAGCTAAAGAACCCCGTTCACGAAGACAGAGCTCAAAAAGGTTAAGAACAATAAATTGTCCCTATTCCACTTGTATCTGGTTCACAACAGTCAATTCCTTATTAATTAATCCCTTCCCGCTTGGAAAAGGCTCACAATATTTATATCAAATACCAGTTACAAGGGCTTCGCTCTCCCACATTTTAAAAAAAATGTGGAGGAGGTACACGGCCCCACACACGCCGCGCACGGTGAGCGCCAACCATTTTAATGCGCTCCCCCCGAAGGGTACGCAAAGTTGGGAACTGGACCGTAGTCCACAGCAAAATAACTGGCGAACCAGTAAAAGAGGACTTGGCCCCTTGATAGTGCGTAAGCACAAACATCGACCGAAGTCGCGCATGTCAATGCGTGTAAACGCCATACAGAATACGATCAAATCCAGCCACAGTGAAATGTACGTCACACGGGTTAGGCAACAATCGGCACACTGACCATAAAAAGCCCTCTGTGAGCGCCACCACCTGCCAGACCGCCGTTTCTGCAGACGTGATGTAAGTGTAAGGCATCACCACCAATTGCATGGTCAGCACGGCCAATTGGCCGCAGAGCGTGTCATGAGTCTACCGCTCACCTCAAGGGAATGGGGTCCCACGTTGCGCGGCTTTCGGCCGCAGCCTTGAGAGCCTCCTCAGATTCTCCCTCCAGCTACCACCCGCATGAGGTCGACACATATGCTCCACCAACCAATACAATGGCAGATATAGCCAATAGGCAGTTATAAGATAATATTAATAATTCGCCATCAGAAAGGGTTTGTGTCACTGACGTTGAGTATATGCATTTTTCGATCATGTTTGTCTCACCCACCAACAAGTTGCCTTCAATCTCTCAAAGGTGGGAACTTTATAGAGATATATTATTAAGTTGTTATATAAAACATCATGGAGGGCAGACAGTCTGCAGCCCCGCAATGAAGGGACCCGACTTGGGCAAAGCTACTTAGGTTGTGAGTCAAACCAAGACGCAGAGAGCGCCATTGAGAATAGCGACCCGCCAAACAACCATCGTAGAGACGCGATGCTACAGAATGCAACAAGCATCAATACGACTATCGTCGGGCTTACACCATCCCAAGGTCCCCCATACAGTCCCAGCAGACATCACCACCCACATACCTCCATCGACCAGAACCACAAGATGCATCGAATCAGGTGCAGCACACCCGCAGATCCATCACAAGACACAATACTGCAAGTAGCAGTAAGCATCAATGCAACTATCATACGGATGGCGCCCCCTCACAACACACCCACATGATCCCTATCGACTTTGGTAACAAAATTTGATAATGTTGTTAACTAAAAATATCACCAACGTATCATAGTAGTACGGTACTAAGACGTAAGTAGCCAAAACTCCACGTATCATAGCGCTATTGCACTAAGACATGAAGTTGAGTATGCTTGCTGCACTTAAAAGTACTACCAAACACACTCACCCTAATCCGAAAGATAGCCGACGTATCATAACGCTATGCGCTAAGACGCCGCCCACAACCGGTAGGGGTGTGCGATGTCCACGGGCAAGTCGTATTGCTACAACAAACCCGCTTACCACCGGCACTAAGATGATATGTCTAGGACACATCGGTTAGTGAGTCCAAGTTTACCTCGGTCTCAGAGGCTGCGAAGCAACCTACACGCCACTATAATAATCCTTTTCAAGTCCCATTTCTTTCAATATAATGCTTTTACATATTTGAGATCTTCCACATATTTGCTTTATTTCATAGACCATACTACTGTATGTCTTATTCATATGGGACTTCAAGTCATAACTCTGCTATCATAATGCTTATGCATCATAGAGACCTTCTATATTAATGCTTTGGTTCGTCAGACCTTACTATGTTAAGTCCCTAATATAGGACTAGTCATTGTGCAACCTTAGTACTAGCAGTCGGTCAGCCGACCACCCCATATATATGTACAACCTTGGGTATGTGTCTCCGACAACGCCCCAATATAAGGGAACATTACAAGAACACGTTCATTAACTTAGAAATTTTCCAATTATTACACGAACACCTTCATCAACTTAGAAAATTTTAATCCATTTTTTCTATTATATTACAAATGTTATTTATCTTTGTTATTGCAATATAATCGCCTTGTATTTATATGATTTGATATATTTTGAACATTTTAAGCAGGTTTTTAATAAATTTAGAGATTTTTTGAGACATTTTATGCGTTTACTAATATATATAATATTCAATATTCCAAATGGATATTTTTGAACTCTATGCTTATTATTTGCATTTTATTGTTTAAATTATAATTTCTATGACATTTTTAAATGTCTGTATAATGAATTTAATTATTATTTATTAATAATAATTATGAGGCGTCACAATATGATCACAAACTACAGACTTCCTGGAGCGTTCGTGTTTCACGTTAGCTATATGTTCTTTTACGCGGGTTATTATAGATCGTTTTGTTTGCCCTATACGAGTATATGAGAGACCATTTCGCATTGTACACTCCTGCATCTTGTAGAAGGATATTGACACTTGACGGATGGTAAGAACTGAATAATCTTCTTCGGTGGCTTGAAGAATGTTATAATAAAGCTCGCTTCAAGGTGTAGCCAATCTGTGAAATCTCTGACATATGGTAGTACAGCAGGCACACGCACGACTGCGGCCGGCTTCACTCGGTCACTGTGACGTAGGCGCGTGACCCGAAGCTTGTCATGCAGAACCTGCTTGAGGTGCTGAAGCTCGGCGGCCAGGTGTTTGTTGTCACAGACCGCTCGTGCTCTCTGTAACAAAGATTTGCCCACGGTAGCTAACTGTAAAGGATGAAGGTGAGGTTTCCCGTTTAAATATCGGTTCGTATGGGTCTTTTTTCTAAACACAGTGTGACATAATAAGGTGTTATTGGGATTTCGGATGACTAACACATCTAGAAAAGCTAAAGAATTATTTACCTTTAACTCCATAGTAAATTTAATTTTGGAGTTTATGGAATTAAGATGTTGTAAGCGACTATCTATTAGAACATTCTTCAAGCCGCCGAAGAAGGTTAGTCAGTTCTTATTAAAATTTTATTACGTAAGATTTGATAGAATACAAATTCTCGCGAAAGAACATTGATTCCTGCTAAGGATGACACGTGAGGCTATTGAAATAAAAAAAAAAAAACATCCTAATTTCAAAAGAGAGGGAGGTTGGGTACTATTAAAAGCTTGGGATCTTGTAATTAATAAAATTAAAACTAAATCCAATCATACTACTGCAAGACTTCAAGACACAGTAAGGTCATTCTGCGTAGATCGGACCAAAACTAATAATTAAAAAGATGAAGGTATTCCGGGTTAACTCTGACATCGCGACGTCAGTCACCTCAGTCCCCCATGACCATGGGTGCTGGAAAGCAAACTTCGGGAAATAAAAATAAGAACAATTAACATACTCACATACTCGTAATCATAACCATCGTAACAAACACTCTGGCCCATGGGTATCCGCAAACTTTCTAAGTAATGTACACCACCTAGCGCAATCTGATTAATACCTATGTTCTAAAAAGGTGCTTGATATGTTGTTATGTTACTGATGTAAAAACTAAAGCAATTTTTACTTTAAAGTCCATGCAAAAACATCATGCAATAAAAATGAAAGCACGTTACTACCATAAATCACAAAGCACTTTAATTACACCGTGGCTCTGCACTATAAATCTTAACAACAGCCGCACTGCTTCTTGCCCACCAGCAATTTATAATAATAATTAATGATAAATGAGTGCAAATAATATGTAATATAAAATGTAAGCCTCAACTTAATGTTGTTATTAAAGTCTGTTTTCGTGCCATTTTGCAACTACCGCCTAACGCTTGTGAGATTTGTTAATTCTTATCCAATACTGGCCGTATTAATAATTTATCTATCTCATACTGGAAGTTGAAATGTCTACCATAATGGTATCTATAGTTACATTTTTCTGTTTCAATAATCAAAGATAGATAGAAATATTTAACCATTACATTGATCTACAGTTCGGAAGACTTACCGACTACATGAGTTAAGTAGGGTCATAGAAAAAAAAAAGAGCTGACTGCTTTAACAATGTTTTGGCAGTTAACTGGCGATAGTTCAAATTACGAGATGTCAGAGTTTTGTCTATCGCCCAATTTTTTTTTATAGGATCGGTTGACTAACGAGCACACAGTCCACCTGATGGTAAGTGGTTACTGTGACCCATAGACATCTACATCTATCCTCAATAAAAACTCAAGATGCAGATGGGTTGTCACCCGTGAGGACTAAGATGGAATGCCTCTTTGCCAGTAAAAAGGGTCTCCGGTTCTCTACACTCACCATACGAAACACAGTAGCGTTAAGCTGCTATTTTACGCTGGTTTTCTGTGAGAGCGTGGTCCTTCCCCGGTCGAGCCGACCCATTCGTGCTACAACCATAATATAGCTGCAGCATGGTTCTATCACGTAGAAAATTACGAGAGTTAGCAAACATATGTCGTGTTTTTAAATAAATAAAACCTATTTAATATCTAAAAAATGGATTTATTCAGTGATGAAAGTGATAATGAAGATAGATACTGAAAACAGTCGGTTTATTCGAGTATAAACTCGGGGTTATACTCGAATAAATTACAGAAGGGAATTTTCTGACTCTGAATTTACATATTATAAAGATTCAGATTAAATAAAACACCCATAGACGAGTTATTATTGAAAATAACATCAGCCTTAAAAGTAATTTCTTCGAGGGGAGTAAAGGAACAAAAGATTTTTTTACATAATGTATGATCGAAACCACCTACCATTATTTTGGACAATAAACGTGAATGTCAATTATTGTAACATTTTAGGAATACAGGAATATCAAAATTTCATCATAAGTTATTTCAGCTGAGCTCATCGATATTTGGTTGTGGTATACACAAACTGTCAAGTCAAGCAAATGTCAAGGTCAATGCCGAACGCCAAGCACTGTGTTTCGTTACTTCATTATTGGATACAAACCTTAATTTACAAATGTGTATATGGAATAATTGTCAATATTATATTAAAAACTAACAACTACAATAATTGAAAACAATATATAATAATCATAACATTTTAAATACATCGTAATACTTTATTATAACAAAACCTATTTTCAGACAGAATATACCTTTTATAAAAGCTTAACCTTTTATAAAAGGTGACGAAATTCACTTCAAAGGAAAAACAAAACGCTTAGGAGGGACGCATTAACCAAAGTTATCATGAGCTGTCTTTTTTCTCGGCTAAGCTTTCGAACATCACGTTATTCAGACGATAGTAACATAACTAGTCAGGTCATAAATTCTGTCACATGTTTAATATAAAATAATTGAAACAAATTCATTATGTAACCATTTATATACCAAAATGAACTTAACAAAACATAGATTCTTATGACACTAAAGTTTATTCAAAATGACCTCCGTGATTTTGAATACAGGACTTCAATCTGCGCGGCCAGTCGTCTTTCGCAGCACGAACGAGGTCCATGTCAATATCGGCGGCTGCCTTAATCAAGGATGTCTTGAGTGATTCCAAATTGGGATGAGGCTTTGAGCACGCCTTTTCCTCCAAGTGTTGCCATATCTTGTAATCTAACGGATTCATATCTGGACTGGAGCAGGGCCAGTCTTCGTGCCGGATGAAGTCGATTTCACGCGCCGCCAGCGAGTCTTGTGTGCTCTTCGCTCTATGAGCTGGCGCCGAATCTTGTTGGAATACCCAATGCCAGTTATTGAACATGGTATGAGAAACAGGTTTCACAAGGTTCATCAGGACTGTATTTTGATACACAACTACATTCGTTTTTACACCTTTCTCACAAAAATGTATCTCTGTTAAGCCCCAATAAGAAACTCCCAACCATACCATGAGCGAGGATGGAAAATGACCTCGTTGGACACGCGGAATACGGTTGCTCGCTTCTTCACTACTGTGTGCGTACACCTTATCATTTTGTTTGTTGTAGCTCTCTTCTACAGTAAAAATTTTTTCATCCGAAAAAAGAATTTCCCGATATTTTTTTTCCCGCGTACCGCTTTAACAAAGCGCGGCATCTCTTCAGTCTCAGGTCCATTAGATGAGCATTCAAACGATGTCCTGTTTTTCTTCGATACGCTCGAAGCCCTAAGTCTTCATTTAACACCCTTTTCACCGTGGTTCTGCTTAAAAGAACCCCTTTGTCGTATCTCCTCAATTTCAAGGCACTCCCCGTCTTGCCTCAGCCAGTATCGGTATCCTCGGAGTTGACATATCGAGTGACGTGCAGTTTCGTGGTCACTTGGAAGAGAAGGCCAAATTGGCCTCTAAAAAGCTTGGCGTGCTCAGCAGAGCGGGACAGTATTTCATGCCGGCACACCGGCTGCAACTTTACAAAGCGCAGGTTCGGCCTCACATGGAATACTGTTCCCATCTCTGGGCAGGGGCTCCCCAGTGCCAGCTCCTTCCACTTGACCACATCCAGCGCAGAGCGGCTCGAATCGTCGACGACCGAGCCCTTTCTGATCGGCTCGATTTATTGGCACTGCGAAGAGATGTTGCATCCCTTTGCATTTTCTTTCGCATCTACCATGGGGAGTGCTCTGAGGAATTGTTCGGATTAATCCCAGCCGCCAAATTTCACGAACGCATATCGCGGCAGAACTCCACACCATCTGGATGATTGGCGGTCCACCACTGTGCGATTTAAAAGATGTTTACTTCCTCGCACGACTTCCTTGTGGAATCGATTACCATCAGCGATTTTTCCGGACCGATACGACTTAGGGACCTTCAAGAAAAGAGCGTACTCCTTTTTAAAAGGCCGGCAACGCATCTGCAATTCCCTCCCTGGTGTTGCAGTTGTTCATGGGCGGCGGTAGTCACTTACCATCAGGTGAGCCGCGTGCTCGTTTGCCCCCTCTCCTATAAAAAAAAAATAATAAAGTTTTTGAACTTTGAGCAGGTCAATTTATTTTTATTTTCTGGGATTTTGTTATAAGAGCGTATAAAATGAATTATTGACTTGGTGGTACTACTAGTTTGTGTCTGTTCCTAATATTTACAGAATGAATATCACTTATTTTTGTATAATAACTTTTATTTTTGTTTACGTACATTACATTTCATAAATGTATTGATAGACCCAAGTTAATAAAATTATTTCCTTAAATTTTTGTCGTAGCGATTTTTTAGGTTTTAAATCATAGATTGATCTTATGGCCCTCTTCTGTAAAACAAATATAATTTTAGTGTCAGGCGCGTGTCCCCATAGCAAAATACCATACGACATTATAAGTAAACAAGTCTAGTTATTTCCACACTGGTAACATTTCTAATAATTTTTACAGCATATGCTGTAGAACTAACTCTGCTTGCTCATTTTGATATATGAAGGCTACATTGATCGCACCTAGTGTTATTTCAAGAAAAATTGTGGTATCGACAAAATTCACTTCCTCCCCATTAAATATTATATTATTATTTAAATATTTGACATATGGAGTCATGAATTCCATACATTTCGATTTAGTGCCATTTAAATGCAAGTTATGAACATTAAACCAATTTACTTATTTAGATACAGCATTATTTACTACGTTATATTTTAATAATTGTCGTTTTAGTTTGAAAATTAATGAAGTGTCATCAGCAAATAATACTATAATATGGTTATTCCCTATTATGTGATGTAAGTTATTAATATACACAAGAAATAGAAAGGGGCCGAGAATTAAGCCTTGAAGTAAGCCCATTTGTACTATCGACCCGGAAGAGCTCATACTATTAATGACAACTTTTTGCGTTGAGTTACTTAAATATGAAACAATTAATTTAAGAGCATTACTTCTTACACTCTAGTATTGTAGTTTCCTGATTGTTTCATGGTGAACACAATCAAAGGCTTTGGATAGGTCACAGAATATACCCAAAGCATCCTTTGAATTCTCCCATGCATTGAGAATATATTTAATCAGCTCAACACCAACATACTGAGGCTGGTATTGAGCTGATTAAATATATTTTTAAAGCGACCCCTTTGTGAAACCGAATTGATTTTAATGAAGTAAATTATTTACATTAAAAAAAATATTTGATCAAGAATCATTCTTTCAAAAGATTAAGTAATTGTTGGCAGTACAGAAATTGGCGCGTTTTAATGTTATACCAGATTTAAATAAAGGTATTACTTTAATATGCTTCACTAAATCAGGAAAAACATTATATTATTATTAAAAATAATAGCTTATTTGTTGAGGCGCGATTATATTTATTATAGACACAATAACTTTAACGGAAATCCCCTGCAGATCTGCAGTTATCTTAGTATCAATAGTTTTAAAATATTGTATAATATCTTATGATGATAATTCATGAGACGTAAAACGTAAACAACACTCAATTATATTTTGTTTAAGTAATGATTCGGCGACGGCAGGAGAAGAATTAGGTATAATATACAATTATTACCTATAATCAATGTAAAATTCCATTTCTTTCATCAGTTCATACATATTTATATAATAAGGGGAGTTAATAAAAAAGAAAATACGAAGACGTAAGAGTAGGATTCTAATCTCCCATTCTTTCTACTAGTATAAAGTACTGCGCAGGCCACTAACTTTTTCAGTCATTTTACGAATCTCGATTGGTGGTGTGATTTCGTCCGTTGATTCTTCTAGTATATAATATACCTAGTCAGGTCATAAGTATTGTCACACAGTAAAAACTTTTCTTTTAGAATGCTGGCCACAAAAAAGTTTATTGAAATCGAATTTCGAATTGTTCATGAAAATAAAACTGTATATTTTTTAGAATTTTACTCATTTTTAAATATGGAGTGGACGCTTAAAGAAGACCGTGTTGCAGTTATTGCGTTGCATCGTTACGGTTACGCGCCAATTCAAATTTTTGACATACTGAAAAATTTGAATATAACCAAAAGATTCGTTTATCGTACCATCAAACGATACAATGAAGACTCTAGTGTAGATGACAGGTCAAGAAGTGGTCGCCTTCGGTCTGTTAGGACTCCGGCAGTGATAAAACCTGTGAAGGCGCGAATTCAAAGAAATCCCAAACGTAAGCAGAAACTGTTGGCCCTTCAGATGGGGTTTAAGCAGAACCACCGTGAAATGGGTGTTAAATGAAGACTTAGGGCTTCGGGCATATCGAAGAAAAACAGGACATCGTTTGAATGCTCGTCTAATGGACCTGAGGCTGAAGAGATGCCGCGCTTTGTTGTAGCAGTACGCGGGAAAAAAATATCTGGAAATTATTTTTTCGGATGAAAAATTTTTTACCGTAGAAGAGAGCTACAACAAACAAAATGATAAGGTGTACGCACACAGTAGTGAAGAAGCGAGCAACTGTATTCCGCGTGTCCAACGAGGTCATTTTCCATCCTCGCTCATGGTATGGTTGGGAGTTTCTTATTGGGGCTTAACAGAGATACATTTTTGTGAGAAAGGTGTAAAACGAATGTAGTTGTGTATCAAAATACAGTCCTGATGAACCTTGTGGAACCTGTTTCTCATACCATGTTCAATAACAGGCACTGGGTATTCCAACAAGATTTGGCGCCAGCTCATAGAGCGAAGAGCACACAAGACTGGCTGGCGGCGCGTGAAATCGACTTCATCCGGCACGAAGACTGGCCCTCCTCCAGTTCAGATTTGAATCCGTTAGATTACAAGATATGGCAACACTTGGAGGAAAAGGCGTGCCTCATCCCAATTAGGAGTCACTCAAGACATCCTTGATTAAGGCAGCCACCGATATTGACATGGACCTCGTTCGTGCTGCGATAGACGACTGGCCGCGCAGATTGAAGGCCTGTATTCAAAATCACGAAGGTCATTTTGAATAAACTAAAGTGTCATAAGAATCTATGTTTTGTTAAGTTCATTTTGGTATTTTAATGGTTACATAATGAATAAACTTGTTTCACTTATTTTATA